>CM028926.1:11832422-12016773 GCA_016801845.1 Polydactylus sextarius | reverse complement strand
TTGAAACAAAAAGCAAACAAAAACCAATTTTTCATTTAAAATTTAATTTCCCCATCAAAAATTAAAATAAAAACAAAGACAAAAAAATTTACAAAAAAATTTATTTTTTTTAAAAACCCAAAAAAGGGAATAGGACAAAAAATTTTTTTTTGGAAAAATTTTAATTTTTAAAAAAAATTTTTTATTTTGGGGGAAAAAATTTTTTAAAAATTTAAAAATTAAAAACCCAATTTTATTTTAAATAATTAAAAACCAATAAATATTTTAAAAAAATTTTTAAAAAGCCCCTTCCTCAAAAAAATCATAAAAAGGGTTTTCCTTCCCCAGGCCAAAAATTGGACCGGGAAAAAATTTGGGGGTCCCCCAGAACGGGAAAAATTTAACTAAATATTTCCCCAGAAACCTTTTAATAAAAAAAAATTTTTGGGTTCACCCACCTTAAACCCCCCCAAACCCCAAACCCAAACCCCCAAACCCTTGAAAAAAAATTTTTTCCCTTTTAACCCAACTCCAAAACCCCCAAAAAGGGGCCCTTAAGGCCTATTAAACCAAAAAACCCCAACTAAACAAAAAACCCAGAAAAAGGAAAAAATTTAGTAATTATGGACAAAACACCAGTTTTACAACGAAGCCAACCGTCAACTTTCCCAATACCATGCACTACAAAACAATAGACACAAGCATAAAGACTCAATCACAACGGGAAGTTGGGAAAATCTTAGAACCCTTTTTACTCAAAAAAAATCATCACATCTAAACAAAAAAGTTTAAACCAAAAATGGGCCCGGGACCCCGCCCAGACAATTTTATCTCCCGAAAACCCACAAAACCCCATACCTGGACCACCCCGTTTGAAGTTCCCCCCTGGTGACCAATCGCCCCCCAATTGTAAAAGCGCCACCTAAAAAAATCTCCAATACCCGAACATTTTTCCCCCTCTCAACTAAACACCCCAGCTATATAAAGATACCTCCCAAATTCCCCCGGACATCATCAGACCCTTTTTTGTCCCTACAAACTCATATTCTTTCCCTTTGGGCCGGGGGAAGCTTATATACTAACCCGACAAAAAGAGGCTTAAAGAAATTTTCCTTTTTCCCCAAAAACCCAGATAACAATGGGATCAAAAAATTAATTGAACTTCTAACAATCTGTTTTTAAATAACAATGTTTTTGAATTCACAAAAAAACCTTACCCCAGATACCCGGGACAAGGGGGCCCGGTTTCCGCCCATCATGAAAAAATTCTACAGGGGAAAAGTGGGGAAACCCCCGGAAAAATTCCCTAAAACCACTCATCACCCCCCCTTCTTAAAACATATCTTGGGCATTTGGACCCCCCAATTTTTACCTTTTTAAAAATTCATTGAATTCTAAATAATCATCATCCAAAATTTGGTTAAAAAACCCCTTCAACCAAAACAGGTAAATTTTCTGGACAAAAAATTTTTCTCCATCCACCCCCTTTCCCCAAAGGTTTTTTTTAAAAGGCAACAGACACCCACCCTCTACTACCAAGAAAAGCTACCCCCCTAAACACACCTTTAAAGGCATTATCAAATCACTCACCCCTTTTTCCAGTTCCCCCTCACAAAGCCAATTTAAACGATGCAGTCACAACACTTTTTTCCAAGCCCCCCGGGAAAAAAACCCTTTTCCCAAAGGGCTTTCTTAAGAAGGGGTAAAAAACAAAACCCTTTGGCGCCTGCCCCACTTTCCTCGATGGCTCCCCCCTGGTTTCCGGGGAAACAATTTCCCACACCCCCAACCCCCCCAAAACCCGGGCCTTCTTTTCCCCCCCCCCACTTTTGCCCCCAACCCTGGCCCAGCCTTTCCCACCCCCCCCCCCCCGGGTTTCCCGGCCCCCTTTTTCCTACCCCACCCCCCCCAAATTAACCCCCCCTCCTTCCCAATTTTTAACCCCCCCCTTCCCCCCCCCCTAAACGGGGTTTTGAAAATTCCCCCCCCCCTCCCCCCCCAAACCCCAAAATTCCAAACCCCCTTTCCCCCTCCCCTAACCTTTTCCCTTCCCCCCCCTACCCCAGACGGGGTTTTTTCCCCCAAACCCCCCCCCTCCCTCCCCAACCCTAACCCCAAAATCCCCCACCAACCCTTCCCCCTTTCTTCCCCCCTCCCTAAACGGGGTCTGTACCCCAAACCCCCCTTCCCCCTCCCCAAACCCCCAAACCCTTTAAACCCCCACCCCCCCCGGCCCCTTAACCCCCCAACCCCACCTCCCCCCCCCCCGGAACAGGACAGTTCCCCCAACCCCTCCCCACTACTAAAAACCAAACGCCCTTCCCCCCTGACCCCCAGAAAAGCCCTCCCCCCCAAAACCCCCAAAGGGGGAACCCCCCTTCCCCCGGGATTTGGGACTCGCCCCAACCCCGGCGGGACACCCCCCCACACATCCCCCTTTTTTTTCCCACATTTTCACAAAAAATCACCAGATTACATCAAATAATTAAGGAAAATTTTAATTTTTAAACAGTCACAACACCCAGTTTTTCACAACCCACAGGACCATCTCGGCATACAAAAAAAATAAGCCAAAAAAGAAAATTTTAGTACCTCCAAATTCACAGACCACAGACCACCCCCACCCCCGGGAACATAATACACACTATAGAAATAAAAAATTTTATACCCAACACACACAGAGGCCCCCCATCCCGCCTTGGGCTTTTTACCCAGACCCCACAAATACAGAATATTATAAATGCACCATTTTACCAAAAAATTACGTGGGAGAGACCAGAACACCCCCCAAACCAGACCAAAAAAAACACCTGTCTTTGGAGAAAATTTTAAAAACCACCCATTAGTACAACATTTTCAACAACATTCCGTTTAACCCCACCTTATCATTTCAGGGGGAAAACCCCAAACCCGCGGGACTGGGGGGGAAAGAGGAGGAGAGAAAGAAAAATATGGATAACCCTTGATACAAAAACCCCGGGGGTTTAAAAATTAACAACAACAAAAAACAAACTTTTTTTTTGTCCCCTGACAGCACCCGGGGTGGTCCGGGGGAATCAACCCACCACCCCGGGCCGGGGAGCGGGGGGCCCTCAATTGGACTATCCCAATTTTTAAACTAGGTCTCTTCAAAAACCCTTGGGGAGTTTTTTTATTTTTGGGCTGATAGTTTGGGTTTATATATATTTTATTATTTTTTATTTTTATTAAACTTTTTTGCACGTTTTTTTTTGGGACTCAGCACTTATTTAAAAAAATTTTTTGATACCCTTTTTTTTATTCTTGGAGCACTTTTTATTCATGTATTTTTTATTTTATTTATTCATTATTTTACGTTTTTTTTACCCCTTTTACTATGCATTTAAATGGATTTAAGAATTACCCCTTGGGAATTTTATTGTTCTAATCTGCCCCCGTTTTTTTTTTATTTTCTATGATATAATTTATTAAATTTCTATTTATTATTTTATTCATATTTTAGGGATATTTTTTCATATTTTAATAACAATGGGGTGGACAAAAGGGGCCTGGGGGTTTTTCCTCGCTCCGGGGTTGACGGGGGCTCTCTCCTCTGTCCGGGTTTTTAACCCCTTGGGTTGGGTTTGGGGACAGGGATTTTTGGGTCCCAGATCTGGCCCTTTGTTGTAAACCCGGATTGAGGCCACCGGGATCCGACACCCCCCCCCAGAAACAAAAATTTTCCTTTCCACTTCCCTCCCCAAAAAAATACTTTTTTTTCATTTCAACCCCCAAAGGGATTGACAGGCCCAGTGCAAATTCCCAAAACCCTGACACCCCCCCCCAACCCTAACCTTTTTCCCTGCCCGTGGGGGCCAATCTGCTGGAGTCCTTTAACCCTTTCCCCCCAAACAACAATCACAACTCCAAAACATGGGAAAACCCTTAAAAAACAGGCATTCTTGGGGAACCACAGGGAGGTCTCGGCCCCCCCCCTCCCGGGGGGAAACCCCCCCCTTAGTGAGTCACCCCATACAACACAAATTTTCATTTTCTTTTAAAACCCCAACATACACTCCCCCGGGGAAAAGGGGGGGGGTTCCTCCAATGGGAGAGGGGGGTTTTTCCCCCCCGCCCCCCGGGGCCGGGACCCCCTCCCAACCCCTGATAGGCCACCATTTTTTTACACCACACCCTCATTAACACCTGCCCCAACCCCAACAGGCCCCCTACTGTTTACAGGCTGATTCCCCCGGCCGCCCAAACCCAAAATCACGGGGCCCCTTCTTCCCTCCAAAATTTGAATTTGACGGGGGTTTTCCCAAACCCCAAACACAATACTTACCCTTTTTTTCTGCACTGATTCCATTAACCCTTTGGGGAGGAAGGCCCCCCTTTCCTCCAACATTCAAAACCCGGGCCCCTTTTTTGGGGGGTTGGGAACTTCCCTCTGGGGGCAAGAATTTTTTAAAAAGCTTGGGGAAAAAACCCCCTAACGGTACGGGACCTTCTCCCCGTTTTGTACTCTCCCACTTTTTATTCCTAGTTTTTTTTATTTTTTTTTTGAAAAAAATTTGGGGGAATTTTTAATCCCTTAAAGTGCGGGGGGGTTTCCCCCTGAGGGCAATTTTTTTTTAACGGAGGATTACCTCCATTTTGGACGGGGTTTTTTTCAATTTTTTTTTAACAAAGGGGGCCCAAATTTTTTTTTTACCCTTTTGGACTTTTTTTACCCGGGAAAAGGGGGGAGGACCCCTTTTTGGGGTGTCACCCCCATAACTAAACAAAAAAGCACCCCCGGACCTGAAAGAGAGACAACACCACAGAGAAAAAAAATCCTGAACTTACCTGCACCAGACCATCCCCCCGAAATCACCATACTCACGGAAAGAACCAAAAAAAGGAAAAAACCACACCACCTACCTAAACACCCCCGCACCGGGCCTCACCGGGAAAAACCAAAATCAAAAACCAACCACCTACCGGGGTGGGGGCGCCACCAAATGGCAAGGGGGCACCACCCCAACATTGGGCATTAAATCCTTTTTTTAACCCCGGTGAAAACTGTACCCTTTTGAGTGGGGGGTGCCCAAACCCAACCACACACACATATACATAACCCAAACACCCCCACCCAAACCATTATAGGCCCTACATACAGTCACACTCCCAAAGACACCAACAAACCACACCACTCCCCTTTTAAATAAAGGGCACCGGACGGGGGAAACCAAAAACCCCTAAAACAGTATTTTAAGTTAAAAGCCTTTCCAAAAAACTTTGCCTTTACACCCAAAAAGGGCCCTTTCCCCCCCGGGATGATGAGACAGGTGACCCCCCTCCCCGGACTTCATTCAACCCCGGCCCTAAAAAACCACCCTGAAAAGTAAAAAACAACACAACACAAGGGATAAAGCAAAAGGGACATATTACCCAACATTACACACACCCATACACCCCCTCAAAAACCCTCCCTTTTCCTCTGGCCCCCCAGATAGCCGGGGGCCCAAAAGCCAAAAACCGAGTTGAGGCAAAAAATCAAACAAAAAAACACCCTCATACATCCACACACCCCACCCCCAAACCCTCCTTTAACCCCATTTTCCCCCAAGGGCCCCGGACGGGGGGCGGGCCCTCCCCCCCCACCCCGGTTTTTCCTGGGAATGAGGAGGAATTTCCCCCCCTCAAACCAAAAAGACCACCCTCTCTAGGCCCAAACACCTAAGTAGAACATACCAAAACCCAAACCCAACAGCACCACACCAGGACCCCTTTTTTACCCCCCGACCAACCCCCCAAACCAGACACACCCCCCCACCCCACCTAAACAATTTAAACAACCCCACCCAAAAGCCCAACAGACTGACCATTTTCCCCCCTCTTTAAACCCAAACCGGCCCTCTTTCCCCCGCCCCCCACCTAACCCACAACTATGGCCCCCGGGGGCCCCCTTTTTCCCCCTCACCACCCAGAGAACCCAAACAAAACTACGGGGAGAACCAAAGGCCCCCTGCCCCCCACCCCTGAGACAAAACAGAATCCCGGCCCCCATTAAAAACAACCCCGGGGGGAGGAGGAATTATCACAACTTTCCCCACCCCTTCTGATAAAAAGAAAAATCCCCCAAACACCACCCCCTTTAACTTCCCCCCACCCCCTACCTCATCACCCACAAAAAAACCCGCAGAACCAGACCCAGGCCCAAATCCAGGGCCCTTGTCATCAGGAAAAGCACCCCCAAAATCAGTCTCCTCTCCCACCCACAGTAACTCCAATTTTTTGGGTTAAACATAAAGACACCATCTCATCCTTCTGCTCTGCACCCACAGGGGTTGGGACCGGGACGGGTGCGGATTTAAGTAGGCCCCAAAAACCCCAAAACGGGGGGGGAAATTTAAACCATGATGAATGGGACAGCTAACAAACCAATTGATAAAGCCCCAAATTTGAACCCCCCTTTCAAAAAAAACCTATCGGGATTTGGGCTTGGACCCACCCCCCCGGGACCAAGGCCACCTTTTTTGGGGGGAAGCACCCCAAACCCAAATCTAGACACCCCCCCCAAATTAACGGATCTCCACCCCATCCCCCCGGGGTTTTTTAAACCCCCTTTACCACATCCCCGACCCAACATGTTACGGGCCCGGTTTTTAACCCAAAACCAATTATTTGGGGATCAAACATCAACAGGACCCCACCACACAAAAAACCCTTTTCAAAAAAACCCGAAAACCCCCCGGAAAAAAGGCATCTTTCAAAAACCTGCGAAAAGACCCCCCCCAACCCACCAAAAAAAATGTTGTACTGTCCCCGGAATCAAAAAAGAGACCAAGACCCCAAACTCACTTCCTGCAAACAACTGAAAGCTTTTAACAAACAAGCCACAGTCCCCCTTTCCCCCAAACCCGTCTACTTCCCATCTTGAATTACCCCCCCTTAACAATTTTAGAAAAGCAGAACAACCTTAAACGATCAACAACACCTTGGACCCCCCTGGCAGAAACCCCCCAGCACCTTGGGGCCCCCGGAGCAGGACAAATCCACTGGAAAGCGGGATACAGCCAAACAGATTTTCGAAAACCCAAAGGGGCCTAAAAAAATTTTATAAATACAAAAAAAACCCAAACCCTCAATCCCCCAGCCCCACAGCCCCTAGACCTGGGGGGGAAAATATCATCAAATTCTTCAATCCCAACTTTTCAGCCCCTCAACCAAACAAAAAAATTCTCCCAAAAAAAGGGTCCCCCCATTCATCCCCGTAAAAAAAATTGACCGGGGGAATTTACGGGGTTTCCCCAAAACCCTTTACCGCGCCCAAATTAAAAATATTTAAAACCCCCCCAACCGTAATCAGAAACCATTTGTACATCCCTATTTGGGAAACCCCCCATAGAACAACTGTTCCTTTAAAATCCAAAAACCACCTTAAGAATAACAAAAAAATCTTTCATACCTACCATTTTTTCAGCAGACACTCCCCCCAAAAAAACCGTCAAAACAGAACGTAAAGGGCCCCGGGTTCTTTTTAAAAAATCCCAACATAATCATAAAAACCCGGGGAAAAGGCCAAAATTTTTATGGGGCAGACACCGGGATCAACCCGAAGCCAACCGCCCAAATTTCCAAACCATGCACTACAAAAAAAAGGCACCCAAAAAAAACAGACTCAATCACCAAAAGGGAGTTTCGAAAATCTGGGAAACACTTTCCAAAAAAATCATCACCCTAAACAGAAAGATTACCTGGGAAACCCCAAAACCCCCCCCCAAAACAATTTTTTGCTGCCAAAATCCCAAAAAGAACCCCATACCTGGACCATCCCTTTGAAGTTCCTCCTGGTCGGGCCAATGGGGATTGACTGTAAAGCCCACCTACAAAATCTGAATACCCGGAACATTTCCCCGGCCCCCTTCAACTAAACACCCAGCTATATCAAAAAATACCTACCATTTTTGGGCATCATCAGGGCCCATGGTTGTCCCTTTTTTAAAATCATATCTCTTTTATTTGAATAGACCGGGAAAACTAACATGACACAAAAGGGGCACAAGCAGTAAATTCCATTTTCCATAAAACCCAAAATAAAAAGACGGATCAAAATTAATTGAATTCCCAACAATCTGTTTTTAAAAAACAATGATTTTGAATTCAAAATAAAACCCCCTCCCGATACCACCGGGGCAGCCAAGGGTCAGCGTTAAGACCATCATACTAAAAAATTACATGAAGGGAAAGTGGGGCCCCTTTGCACATACAAACCAATTAAATTCCCCGCTTCTTAGACCCCCATCTTGCATTTGGACCCACCAATTACCATTTAAATATTCATTAGAACTCAAATAATCATCATCCAACTAATAAAAATTAAACAAACTCCGACCAAAAAATAAAATTTTTAACAACCTTTTTCCCTTTTTTTCCCTCCAAACATCTCAGACTAATCTACTCACCAAATTTTTTTTTAAAAAAAGACACCCCCTTTTACAACAAAAAAAAGTACCCCTTTTAAAAACAATTTTTAAAAGGGATTATCAAATCACCCAAAACATCCCCCTTTTTTCCGTGTTCCCCAAAAAGCAGATTTAACGATGCAGTCACAACACTCTTTCAAGCCCTCCGGGAAAAAGGGGTATTCCAAACGCTTTCTTCAACAGTCAAAAAAAACAACCCCTTTGGCCGTTCCGCCCCACTCCCGATGGCTCCACCTCGGGTTTTCCCGGGCAACAATTTTTCCCCACCACTCCAACCCCCCCAAATCCAGCCCTTTTTCCCCCCCCCCACTGTGCACCTACCCCAGCCCCCGCCTCTTCCCACCCCCACAGCCCCCCATTCCGGACCCCTTCCCACCCCAACCCCTTACCACCCAACCCAAACCCCCCCTTCCCCAACCCAACCCCCCTTTCCCCCCCCAAACAGGGAATCCCCCCCCCTCCCCGGGCCCCCAAACCCTTTTAAACCCTTTAAAACCCCTTCCTGCCCAACCTTAACCCCTTCCCCCCACCCCCCGACAGGGTTTTTTATCCCCCAACCCCCCCCCTGCCCCAACCCTAAACTTAACCAATCCCCCCTTTTCCCCAACCTTAACCCTTCTTCCCCTCCTAAAAAAGGGTCTGTTCCCCAAACCCCCTTTCCCGCCCTAACCCCTAACCTTTTCCCACCCCCTCCCGCCCTAACCCCAACCCTCCCCCCCCGGAAAGGGGAAAATTTCCCCCAACCCCCCCTACTAAAATTAAAACCCCTTTTTCCCTGACCCAGACAAGACCTCACCCCCAACCCCCCAACCGGGGCCCCCACCTTTCCCGGACTTGGATCCCCAACCCCACCCAGACACCCCCCCCCACATCCTTTCCCTTTTTTTCCCCAAATTTTCCAACCAAAACCGATTAATCCAAAATAAAAAAATTCCCCTCACTTAAAACACAAACCCGTTTTTTCACCCCAAATTTACAGAAAAAACCCCCATACAAAAAATAAAACTAAAAATTTGAAAAATTCAAAACCAAAAGGCCCCACCCTCTTGGGGTTTAAAAATAAACCCCAAAAAGGAAAAAATTTTTCCCGACCCCATCCCCTTCCTAGCCCCCCACCTTAAAAATACACCCAAATTTAAAAAGGTAATTTAAAAACCCCATTGGCCCCCCTTAACCCCAAAATTTTTAAATTTTGGGAGAACAACACCCGGGCCCCCAAAAACGAAAAAAATTGGAAATCAAACCTTAAAAAAAAATTTTCAAAAAAAACCAAAAAAACCTTTCCCTTTTTTTGTCCCCCGCTGACACCCAAAAAGGGTGGTAAGAAAAAAAGAAAAACCCTTTGGGGGTAATCAACCCAAGGAATTTTTAAAGATTTTTCCCCAAAAATAAGTTTTTTTGGGTTAAAATTGGGGGGTTTTTAAAAAATTAAACCCCTTTTTTGTTTTTTAATAAATTTTCCGGTTTTTTAAATTAAAAAAGGGGCCCCCCCAAAATTTTTTTTTGTTTTTTACCCTTGGTTTTTTTTAGTTCTTTTATTTTTTTATTTTTTTTTATTGTTTTTAAAACCTTTTAAAGCCTTTGGTTAAACACTTACCCAATTTTTTTTTTTTTACCCTTTGGTTTTTTTTTATTTTTAAAGTAAATTTATTTAATCATTTAAATTTCTTTTTTGATTTCCTAATTTTTTTTAACCCCCAAACCCCCAAAAATTGGGCAATCCCCGCTCCGGGGTTAATTTTTTTTTTCCAGCCCCCCTTTTACAACTTTTAAGCCCCCCAATCTTTTATTTTAACCATAAACACAATGGTGACACCCCCAGGAAAAAACCCAAATTTTTTCCTTTTCCCTTCCCCCCCTTAAAAAGCCTTTTTCCTTTCAAACTCCGGATTGACAGGCCAGTGAAATCCATAACCCTGACACCCCAACCCCAACCCTAACCCTAACCCTCCCCGTGCCGTCCAATCTGTTGGAGCTTAAATAATCCTTTCCAAAACAATCACAATCACAAATATCAAACCATAACAACAGGCATTCTTGCCAGGAACCTAGGGGGGTCTCGGGTCCCTCCTCCCGGACGAAGGCCCTAACGCCACCCTAGTGAGTCACCCACAACACAAATTCATTCACTTTCTTTTAAACCCAACATACACTAACACCAAAGGGAAAGGAGGGTATCCTCTGATGGGAGAGCGGGTTTGAACCCCCTCCCCCGGCGGGATCCCCCCCCAACCTGATAGGCCACCAGTTTTTTTTACACCACACACATCACTAACACCTGCACACCAACACGGACCAGCCCTACTGCTACGAGGCTGATTGGCCGCACCAACCAATCACTGGAGCCCTTCACCTTCCCTCCAAATTTGAATTTGAGCAGTGGGCTTCACCACAACAAAATTTTCCTTTAGTTTCTGCACTGATTGGCCGACATAAACCTTGGGGGAAGGGACCACCCTTCCTCCAACTTTCCCTCTGCCTGCTCAGGGTTGGACACTTCTCCTGAGGAAGAATATTGAACGTCGGGAGAACAAAAACCACCAACGGTGAAATCCTTCTACTGGTTTTGTACTCTACACTTTTATTCTAGTTTTAACTATTGTTTTTGAAAAAGTTAGTTTTTTTAATGTCTTAAAGGTTGGGGGGGGCTCTGCCCTGAGGGCAATTTTTTAACAGGGGATTACCTCCATTTGGACTGGGGCTTTTTTTATCTGGACTGTTTTTAACAAAGTGGACCAAGTTTTTTTATCTAGTGGACTGTTTTACCCGAAAGTGGGAGGACCTTGGTGTCACCCCTCTATAACCCAGCAACAAGCACCACCGGACCTAAGAAAAGACAACACCCCACAGAGAAAAAACACATCCTGAACTTACCTGACCAGACCATCCTCCACCCGAAATCACCATACTCCGGAAAGAACCTGAAAAAAGGGAAAAACCACACCACCTACCGGAAACATCACCCACAGCACCTGACACTCACCTGGAAAAACCTAATCAAGAAACCATACCCACCTACCTGTGAGCGTCACCATAACCCAGGGTAAAAGCACCAACACACATTAGACATTAAATGCCTTTTAACCGGTGAAAGCTTTATCCTTGAGTGGCGGAGGTCCAACCCATGCCCACACACATACATAACACCAACACCGCACCACACCACAACCATATAGGCCACCTACATACACACTAATATAGACACCCCAACAGAACACACCACTCACTTGAATCAAGCACCGGGCTAGAAACCAAAACCTGAGAAACAGGGATTTTAAGTTAATACAAGCCATCCACCAAAACACATCATTAGCCATGCAATAGCCACAAAGGGCCCTTCCCCGGGGTGATGAGACAGGTGACCCGCCCACGGACTTCATCAAGCCGGCTCACCACAGAAACCACACGTGAGAAAGTACAAAACAACACAACACAATGGATGGAAGCAAACATGGACATATTACACCAACATTACACACACACCATACACTCCCTCAACAACCTGCCTTCAACGTCCTGGCCTCCCGATAGCATGGAGGCCAGGAAAGCGTCGGAAAAGGTTGAGGGGAGAAACAAAAACAACACAACATCTCATACACTCCACACCAAAACACCACCACCACCACAACCACTACTCACCAACCTCCAGTTCTCCCAAGGGACGGACGGGGCGCTGGCTCCCTCCCCCATCCCGGGGTTTTTGATGAGGGGGAATTTCCCCCCCTTTCCCCCCCAAAACCCCTTTTTAAAAATAAAATTTTTTTCCCTTTTAAAAATTCCCCCCCCGGGGAACCCTTTTATAAAACCCCTCCCCCCGAAAAAACAATTTTTTCCCTAAAAAAAATTTTCCCCAAAAAAACTTAGGATACAACCCGGCCCCAAAAACCAATTTAAACCCAAAAAAACCCCCCAACTCAATTAACCCAAATTCATATTTTAAAAAATTTTTAAAAAATTATCAACCCCCAACAAAAAAATTTAAAAACCCCTTTTTTGCCAAAAAAAAAAACCCCCCCCCCACGAAAAAAACCCCCCCTTTGAAAAACCCCCCAAAAAATTTCATTTTTTCCCAAAACCCAAAAAAAAAAAAAAAATCTATAAAAAAACCCCTTCCTCCCCCGTCCCCCAAATGAAAGGAAAAAAAAATTTTCCAAAAAACCCCAAAACAGTTTGAATTTCCCCGAAAAAAAAGGAAATTTTAAAAATTTTTAAAAAGAAACCCAAAAAAAAAAAATTTTTTAAAAAATTTGGGCCAGCCCTTTTTGGGGGGGGAAAATTTTTCCCCAAACCGTGGGGGCCCCCCAGAAAAAAACTTTAAATTTGGGGAAAACCCTGGAATTTATTTTTTATATTAATTATTTTTTACTTTTTTTTTTTAATTTTTCTCTTAATTTTTTTTTTTTTAAATTTTAACCCCCAAATTTCCTTTTATTTTTCTTTTATTTTTTTAATGCGTTTTTAAAATTTAAAAGGGGAAATTTCCCTTTTTCCAAAATCCATACAATCCCCCCCAAAAAAAACCAAAAAAAATTTTAAAAAATAAATTTTTTTTTAAAAATAATTTTCCCCCAAAAAATAAAAGGGCCCAAAAACCCCAAGCCCCCCGGGGGAACCCCCCTCCTTCTTTTTAAACCCCCTTTTTGGGACTACTTCCCTTTGGGGAAAATCCCATTAAAAAGAACCTAAAACCCCCCCCCCCAAAGAAAAAAAATTTCCCAAAAAAAACCCCTTTCTAAAAACCCCTTTTCAACCTTTAGCAACCTCTTTTCCAAAAGACCCAAACCCAACCCCCCAAAACCTTAACCCCTTTTTGGGTGAACCAAAACAAAACTTTTTTTAAAAAAAATCCCCCAAAACAACATAACAAACCCAAGGCCCCCGGGGGGTTTTGGGTTTTGGGCCAGGCCAAAAGGGGTCCTCCCAAAACCCAAAATTTCCACCCTTTTAAAAAAACTACAAAAAAAAAAAACCCCCTTTTCCCCCTTTTCCCCCGGGGCCCCCCCCCGGCCCCTCCCCCCCAAGCCCCCATTACCCCCCTAAAACCCCCCCCCAAACCCAAACCCCCCCCAAAAATCCCCCCCCCCCAAAACCCCTTGCCCACCCCCCCCCCCCCCCCTTTTTGGGGCCTAAAAACCCCCTCTCCCCCCAGCCCCAAAATTTTTCCCCCACCCCTTTCCCAAAAAAAAACCCCCTACCAATTTCCCCCCCCAAACAAATTTTCCCCCAAAACCCAAAACCCCACCCCCCTCCCAACTTTAAACCCCAACCCCCCCACCAAAAAACCCCCCCAAATTTATATAATTAAACCCGGCCCCCCCCCTAAAAAACCCCCAAAATTTTTCCCTGGGGCCCCAACCTAAATTTTTACCCAAAAACAATAAACTAAAAAACCCGAAAAGGGGAACCCAAAAAAAAACCCCAAAAAACCCCCCCCTGAAAAAAAAACCCCCCAAAAAAACACCAAACGCCCAAACCAAAACCCCCCCAAAAAAACCCCAAAAAAAAAGGAAAACAATACCAAAAAATTTACCCCACCCCCTGCCCCCCCCGAAAAAATAAAACCAACCCACCTGAAAAAACCTAACCAGGGGAAAAAACACAACCCAAAGACAAAACCCAACCAATTGAGCTTTCTATTTAACAAAACTTGGGAATAACCATCAACCCCTACGAAACCATACGGACGCCCAAAGCCCAAACCGCAGAAAAAATTAACCTTGGAACAATCCCAAGCCAAACGACAAAAAATTAAAACACCTGTAAATCGCCGACCAAAAAATGGAAAACTATCCCCAGGATGGCAAAGGCCCCCCGTTCTATGCCGGTTCAAACTTAAAAGCCCACGAATCAAACTTTAAAAATGATCCAAAATTACTTTTAAAAAATTACTTTTTAACAATTTCCACTAAATTCTACTTCCAAATTTTGAACCTTTTTTACGGAACTTTTTTCATTGCAAACTTATAAAATTATTTTAAAACACTACACCTTCCAACCTTAAATTAATTTCCCAAGGACTTTATTTTCAACCCCAATATTCATTTTATAAAAAATTTTTTTTCAAAAAAAATCCAACAATCTGGAAATCTTCACACGAAGCAGTCCCAAACGGGAATCCAAACCTGGCCTTTTAATACTCTCAATCCTCCAACAAAATTGCCCTTTACAGGTCACACCAAAGACCGGTCCTTTCACTTACCCAAACACACCTGCCCAGGCCCTAAAAATCTAAACCCCCCCCCCCAATTCCCATTCCCCTTTCAAAATTTCCGGGGAAAACTACCACAAAATTACCCAAACAAAAAATCAACCCTAAAAACATCCCCCAAACCAACCCCCTTTGGGAATCACAAAACCCCACAATTCCATTAACCAAAACCACCCTTAAAAAACAGGGCTAACCCCTTACGAGCCTCCCCCCGAATTAGCAACATGCCAACCCAACGCCACAAAATCCACCATTCCCCAACAACACTCCCACCAAGTGAATTGAAGGGGGTCTTCCCAACAACCTACCTTCCCCACCTCCCCAAGAAGGACAAACCTAACACACACCACAGTGGGTTAATCCCCTAATATTTCGGGCAAACTCCTAACGAAATTCCTTTCTGGACCCTACCCTTTCCCTCAGTTTTATTGTGAAACATTGGCCTTTTCCAACCCCCTTTGGTCCTGCTAATTATTTCAGGAAACCCCCAAAGATTTTCCTAAGGGTTTTAACCCAGCTTTACATCCCCTAGCAAGTTAAGGGACCTTTTCGAAACACCTTACCAAAAACCCATTTTTAAACCCAAAAAACCATCCTAACTCCAACACTAAAAAACATAATTCCCAAAAAAAAAAGGGAAACACCCACTAGAAAATAATTGCCCCACGGAAACTTTTAAACCAAACCAATGGATTTTTAAAATAAACAATTTACACAAGCCATTCCCCCCCTAAGGGCAATCCTGGTCTTAACCCAGCAAACCAACATAAAACAACACCCTAACAATTCCCAAACCTTGGACCACCTTCCCCAAAAATACAACCCCCGAAAAATACCAGGAACAAACCGGAACCAAGCAACACAGATTTCGTACCTCACAAACCCTTTATAGATCAACCACCAAAAACCCGCTGACCACCAAAATTAACAGCCACACTTAACCGACAAAAATCCCAACATAAAGGGGTATCATCAATTCCCAATTCACCAACCTACAATCTACCACATTTCCCCATCAAATAGACTTTAAGCCCCCAAAAGAAAACCCACATCCACACTCAAAAAACCAACCCCCCATCCATAACCAAACCCAACCAAGTCTACAACTCCCCATCACACCCGAAAAACCTTCCGGCAACAAACCCCCCTCACCACCCAAATTCACAACCGCGCACAGCCCAAAAATTTACCACCCAACCAAATGAACAACGACCCAAACCCAACTTTCCAATACCAAAACTTCACCCTCCCCAACACAACCACCCCCAAACCCTTCCAAATCTCCCCCCTTTCCCGAAAATTACAGAAAAAACATACCACCACAACCCCAAGAACAATCCCCCAAACAAACCAAAACTACCTAACCGATTCCCAAATCCTTCCTCCCCCACCCTCCGACACCTAAACCCCCCATCCCCCCCAAAAATTGCCAACCCTCCAAAACCTTAAACACGCTTTCGACAATCAAACCATCCACAAACCAATTTCTAACACCCTCACCTGTAACACAGCCCAAACCCTAACGACTAACCCCCACATTACCAAAATCCCCGAAAAATTAAAAACAAATTAAACACTTTCCCCCTCCTCAAGAACCCATGTTTATTCCAACCACTGAACCAAAACCTAGAATCCACAAGCCATGGTCCCACCCACTACCACCAGAAACCCAACAACCCATGGAGGAACCACAAACCATGACTAGAAATTCAAAAACTCCCACCCCCAACAACCCAAATTAGGAAACCCCAAACTTACTTTCCATCTCGAAACATTAAATCTAAATCCCAAAAACCACCCAAAAGACCCAAACACTCCAACATTAAAAAGTAAAAAATCCATTCAACAATTCTTTACCATCCACTAAACCAAACTACAATTATTTAGAACAACATTCCCTTCCAAATAAAAAGTCCAACAAAGCATTGAAACAACCAAATATCATCCTTTTTCCAATAAGTCGCCCAAGGATGCACAAATGATTCACAACCCCCGGAAAGGGGTAACCAATCATCAAACAACCCTTCAATCGGGCAACCGCTTAACTCCTGAAAAATTCAAACTCCCCCAGTAAACTAGGACTTTCCGGCCCAAAATTTACCACAAATTTGAACCTTTTCTTAACCCCCCAACAATTTTCCCCATTCCCCACATTCTTATCAACCTCTACCAATTTCAAACATTTAGTATCACCTTTTATTTAAACTCCAACCCCCATTCCATCAAATCAACTCTCACACCTATTAATTTAAAATTCCAAACCCTAAAACCAATCCCAACCGCTAAAAAATTACCTCTCGCCTCCACAGACGTTTCTTGTCCCCACCCTTCTCGAATTATACCAACCACCCCACTTTCCCAACCAAACCCTTCCCACTGGAAACCACCTGAAACCCATTAAAGAACAACCCCTTCTTCCCACCACCCAAAATTTCCTATCTCAAACCCCAAGCTAATTTTCGGAAAACTACCACCAACCATCCGGGACAATTACACCCAACGTTTCAAGCCCAATTTCCTAACAAATAAATCAACAATAAATAAATTAACCACTTTAAAAAACAACCATTTAACACAACTCAGAACCAATCTCGCCCGAAAGACTAAATAATTCACCCAGGAGGCAACCATGCAATCACAAACATCACTAATAACCAGAAATATCCCTTAAAAGGAATACCAAATTTTAGACTCCCTCACCCACCTAACTAAACCATTTTACACCACATATCCTGCAACCTAAAAAACCCACCTACACCCCTTATTAACAAACCTCCCATATACAGAAAACAACACCCCTAGTTTACACATCGTCAACCAACATTACCCACCATCATTCCAAATAATAAACCACCCTACAAACAAACTAAATATGGACTGCCCCTGGTTACAACAACCCAACGCAATCCAAATCCAACCCACAAACACGTAAAGCCCTCTCTCACCAGCCAATTCGGGACCCAATTAAATTCCCCTTAAAAACCCTTACCCTAACGTTTGCTGGGCCTCCGGGCAATTTTAACATTTTTCTGCTCCAAATTTATAAAGAACTTAAACCAAATTTACCAACCCCTTTCTATTCCCTTTTTGCACGTTTTACCCGACCAGATTTCCCAAAACCCACCTTTTTAACCCAAACCCCCAAACTTAAAGCCCCCTCACTAAACTACCACTTTCTAACACCACTATTTCGCCCATAACCTCTTTGACAAAACCAACCCTTACCATGCCAAACCTTTTCATTTTAATCACGTAATATTTAAAAACTAATTCATACCTTTATTTCCATAATATTATGACGACCAAAATTAAAACAAATACGTAAAACCAAGGTACCCTTTAAATTTCCCACCAACAAATCCGCTTGGATAACCTCCTATCTAGGACAATAACCCTTGCAAAACTAAACCGGAAACCACCCAACAACACACTCGTCAATATTAGAAAAAACCATAATACATTTCTTCAATCAGCTATTGCAAAAACCAATAAAAAATAAATTTAATACAACCAAACCCACAAAAACATCTAACTTTACCCAACCGGGGGTTTATTTTAAAGAACACACTTTACCCCCCCAAGAATTTACCATGAACCACAAAAAGGTCTTCAAATACCTCACCCTTCCAGAACCCCAAATCCTTTGATCAGTCATAAACCACTTAAACAAAAAGGTTACCAAACATAACCAAACCCAAACCTTTTCAAACTACCTTCCCCTCAACTATTTACACCCAGTTTACCTTCCAACGCTATCTATTGCCTTCCCCACCCCACCCAAGAACTTTGGAACCCCAATTAAACTGTGACCACCAATCACTTATCCAAACCCCCAATACTACCCCTTCCCCAAACCAACCATTCATTAAGACCCCTCGCCCAACCAACCTTAAACGGGACCCTCACCCCAACCTTACCTTCTTTCCCCTAAAACCCGGTTCCCATTCCCCTTGAAAACCAGAACCCTTTTAAACCCAGGAACCCCTACCCTCCACCTTACCCCCCAGCTAAATAATTTCATACCATCCCCTCCCGTCCAAAAACCCCCTTAACCAGCCAGGGGGTAATTTTCCAAAACCCTCCCCCTTGGGCCGGGACAAACTCCACCCTTCAAAACCACTTTACCTCCTGCCCAAAGACTCTTTAACATCGGACTCCACAGCTACCCCTGGAGTTAACCAGTGAACCCACCCATCCCTCAACCACAACAAATACACACATCAAACACCTCCAACAAATTAACCTTCGGGGCCCCTCAACCACCTTCCACAGAAACCCAACAGAAAACAAAAGGAACCACAACACCTATAAAAGCACGCTTGCACCCTCAAAAAATAAATAGGGAAAAATCCCCCACATGGGGCCCCTCTCCCCACTGGACCCCATTACTTTAAAAAATTGATTTACCATTACTTTACAAAAGGCTGTAAGGTACCAACCCCAGAACCATCCTACCAAATCAAAAACTGAAAATTTTCATTAACCAAAGCCCAACCAAAAGTAGCAACTTCCAACACCAACCATTATGCTCCAGCTTAATCAAACGAATGGCCCTTAAAACGGAAAGAAAGCAAAAAAAAAAACAACTTAAACAACCAATTAAACATTACAACAAGAAACCAAAACATTTTCCCCTCATGGAAGGAACCAACCAGATATAAGGCCTTCCCATGCCCCAAAAACTAAGCACAACCCCGATTACACTAACTTTAACATTCAAATCTTCAACATCCAAAAATTACTAAACCTAACGCCCATACCACAAAGGCCATCCCCAGAAAATTACCGAACCCCAATTAAATTTAAGACCGGCTAAAAAAATTAAATACATATTTATAACCATCACCAACAACCATACAACCTCCACTTAAAAACGTTTTACCCGCTTTGGATTAAAAAATTTCCCCCAAACCACCTTTAAATTTCAATAAAACTTAAAAAATACTACATTAACATTCATCCCAAAAAAATCCAACAGTCAAATAAACGGGCCTAACACGAGCAAACCTCAACTCCAACACCACAACCATGCCAAACAAACCTCAAACACAACGACATTCCCGGACTTAACCCAAAAATCCCCTCAACCCAAGAGCAACCTCCCTCCAAACCCCGAGACAACCTTTTCCCTCCAAACCCCAAAAAAACATGGATCCCAGACTCCGCCCCACCATCAAAACACAACCTCACCCACCCAAACACAAATTTCCCCCAACTACCAGATTAAAAGCCCCCTTTATAGACAAAACCACCCCAACCCTCCCAAACTAATCACCAAAACACATATCTACACCAAAACCACAGGAACCCGCCCTTTCCCAAATCCAGGAAGGAACATCGCATTAGCACCCAAAATTTCCAAATTCTTCACTTTAAAAAACCCACAAACACCCAACTTGAAATCATCTGGTTCACGGGTTGCCCACCCTTGGGGACAAGGATCCCAAAAGAAGGGGTAAGTTTCACCACCACAAAACCCACTCATTAACAACACCACCATACATTTTTACTCAATCATATGACGGGGTACCATCATTAGGGCCAAAAACCCACTTGTTTAAAACGGGTCGGACACAAATTTAAAAACCCTTCATCAAACGATTTCAACAGACCTTGAGTGGAACCCCCTCCAACCAACCCTCTAACAGAAAGGTTACCCTTACCCTAAACATTATCCCAAACTGGGGTTTTTCACAAAATCACCAAAAAACATTTCAACGGACTTACACTCCCCAAAATTACCCCTTTCTTTTGGAAAACAACCCCCCTTAAAATGTTGTCCGGCCAACGAGCCAAGGAAAACTCCTTCCGGGGTTTTACGAAAACAAAGTCACAACCCACTTTTCCCCATTTTAAATCCCTCCCTGGGCCCCAAACCAGACAACCAACGATTAACACACCCCCCCTTTCCCCGAAAATCCCCAATCCCCTTTCCCGGACAACACTCCACTAGCAAATACCCAAAAACATTAAACCCGTACCCACTAAAATTTATAAAACAATAACCTGGATCACCAACCCCTAACCGGTTTAAAAAAATTTCTAACTGAACCTTTTATCCAACCCTCAAACTATAAAACCCCCTCACCATCCAGACAAAATGGGATCCCAAACCTCACCCCCCAATTAACCCAATACAAACTAACCATACCAACCACAATAGTAACCCTTCCCGGAACCCCATAATCCTATTCCCAACAGGTTCCCCCTTAAAAAATCCCACATCACGCCACACAACCCATAAATCAACCCTCATAACCGGCAAAACCCAACCTTTCACCCATTCAACCCTCAAAAAATTTAAACCCCAAACAAATTTCCAGAAAGTTACACTAACAAAAAACCCATATCATCAACCACAAAAAACACAACTACCCTTACCAACCAGTTAAGAAATCTAATCCTTACCCCAAGAAAATCCCACCCACATCCTACCTTGAAATCCACAACACCCCTCCAGACCCTTTAATAACCAACCCCCCACCAACCACACCACCTATTCTGATTCATTTCTAACAGCCCCCTTTCCAAACGATCCACATTTAAAATCCCCTTAAAAAACAATTACCGGTTACAATAAACCCATTATTTAACATATTTAACATTCCCTACCAGGGTTACAAAAAACTATAATTTACTCCCTAGGAAATCCCATCCCAGTATACCCAGTAAATTCACAGGTTTAAACAAAAAATACCAGAAAATTAATTCAAAACCACTAATATTTGAATTATAACCCGAATAACAACAACACATTGGGGGAACCCTAACCAATCTAACCCTGGCCCCCTTACCCGACCGCAAGGAACATTACTATTAATACCCCCTCTAACTTATATCAAACAATTTAAATAAGGCCTTCAGACTAACCATTGAGAACACAATATTTTTTAAACCATCACCTACACAATTTGAGAAAAGGAACCTTCCCTAAACCAAAAACCACCCTCCCCCCAAGCATTTCAAACAACATTTTCCCCTACACAAACGTTTTTCTCCCCCCAGGTCGGGAACAACATCTTCCCCCTCCACGCAACACCCAAACGAAAAACCCACCGTATCTTTGTACCTTGGGCCCCTCTTTTCAACCCAACATTCCCCCCCCAAAATCGTTTTTTCCCCCCAAGACAAACCACCCCAACACCCTTCACCCTTTCCCCCCCTTAACCTCCCTAACCTCAAAAGGGGCCTCCTTCCCCCAATTAACAGGAATCCCCCTCCACTACCTCCCTTTTGCCCCCGGCCTTAGGCCACCCCCCTTACCACCTCCTGGTTGTTTCCCCTCCCCAAAATCCCAATCACCAACTAAACCTCCCCCCAACCTCCCCACCCTTTTCCCTCACCCCGCCCAACCCTTCCTTTTTATTTACCCTTAACCCCCCCCCAAATACCCAACGCCCCCACCTCTACAACACTTACCCTTCCCCAAACAAACCCCAACCCCCCAACCCCAACCGACCCCACCCCATTTACAACCCAAAGAACTAAACATTTTATTTACATTTCCAAAAATTCCAAAAATCCCTAATAAGGGCACATTATCAGTCATAACCCTTTTACACAAAAACCATTTAAGAAAATAAATAACAAATTAAAAAAACACATGAACCCCTTACGCCTCCATAAAACCAAAATTTAAAAATTGATCAAAACACCAAAAACCACCGTCCTCCCAACACCCTCACCACACTCCAATTCATATTTGTGGACCATGAATCCTTGGGTCCCCCGAATTTAAATTAATAAAAATGACAAATTAACATTTTAACACTTTCCCCCCCATTTTTGTATAAATAAATTGGCTAATGAGAATTCAGAAAAATGGTAATCAAATGCCCACAAAAAACAACCCCCCTGCTCACCGAAACAACCCCCGCCTTCCAAATAAGCCACCTTATCAACGGCTTCCCCCATTTTTTATCTCTCTAAACTCCGGAATTATAAATTTATATTTAATTTTTAATACCAGCCCGTTATTCCACTTCAAAAATTTCTAACCTTTTTTCTTTGAATTTACATTTATTTTTTTTCATTATTCATTAATTTTTTTCATTTCACTCGGGGTTGCAAAGGGATTAATCACTACCCTTTTTTGACCTCAATTTCAACTTTAAAATAACTTTTTGCCGTTCATTTTTAATCTTAAATCAAATAACCTTTATAAACAACTCCATCCCAATAACGAGATTCAATTTTGCCGGATGGACCAAGGGGAGGGTCACCGGCTCCCTCCATTCCCCGGAAGGATCCTGGCAACCCCCTATGAAACCCATGCAAACAACATTTCATTTCGACCCTCACAAACAATAACCCAAACTACCTCCCCGGAAAAGTCACTTAATATTTTCCTAATCACCCCCAAACCTTTATACACCTCACCCCAAACTACTACAACTTAAACGCCTCTTCTCCCTGACCACAGACAAGACCTCACCCCCAACCCCAACCGACCTCACACTCCTGGACTTGACTACGCCCCAACCCCGGGACCGAGACACCCCACACACATCCTACCTTTTATTTCCACATTTTCACAACAAATCACCAGATTACATCAAATAATTAAGGACAAATTCACTCACTTACAGTCACAACACCCAGTTTTTCACAATCACAGGACCATCTCGCATACAGAAAAAATAAGAATCTAAAAGACATATTAGTACACTCCAAATTCACAGACCACAGACCACACCCACTACCGGAACATAATACACACTATAGAAATAGAAAATTTATATCCAACACACACAGCAGAGCCTCCCATCCCGCCTTGGGCTCCTTCACTCCAGACACCACAAATACAGTATATATTATCACATGCACCACTTGCAATAAACATTACGAGGGAGAGACCAGACACACCATCGCCACCAGACTCTCAAACAACACCTGTACAATATTAGAGAAGGTAATTTAACACACCATTAGTACAACATTTTCAACAACATTCCGCTAACCACCTTATCATTTCAGGTGTAGAATCAAACGACCGCTTGACTACGGGCAGAGGAGGAGAGCAGAAAAAATATGGATAATCAAACTTGATACAACAACCCCAAGGGGTTGAATGACAAATAACAACAAACAAAAACTAACGTGTTCTTTTTTGTCCCCCGCTGACAGCACCCTGGGTGGTACAGGGAATCGAACCCGCCATCCCCGGCCGGGAGCGTGGGGCCCACCTGCCGGACTATGCCACCTTTTTAAATCTAGGTCTCTTCAAGAACCTAGGGCAGATTTTTACCTTTGCTGATAGCTTGGTTTATATATATTTTATTATCTTTTATTGTTTATTAAACTTATTGCACGTTTTTTTATTGACTCAGCACTTACTTAAAAAATTTTTTGATAGCCTTTTTTTATTCTTGGAGCACTTTTTATTCATGTATGCTTATTATTTATCATTTATTCATTATTTTACGTTGTTTTACACCTTTACTATGCACTTATGGATTTAAGCACTTACCCAACTATCGGCATTTTATTGTTCTAATCTGCACCCTGGTTTTTATTTTTATTTTCTATGATATAATTTTATTCAATCTATTTATTATTTTATTACATATTTTATGATATTCTTCTATATTTTAATAACAAGTAGGTGGCACAAACAGGACGTCTGTATGGCTCCCTCGCCCCGGGCTGACGGAGACTGCTCTCTCCTCTGTCCTGGTATCAACTCCTGGCTCCGGTTTGGGGACATGGATCTTGCGCCGCCAGATCTGGTCCTTGTTGTCAACCGACTGAGGCACACCTGGATCCGACACCCCTCCCCCAGAAACAACAATTTTCCTTTCCACTTCCTCCCCCCTAAAAAATACATTTTTCATTTCAGACTCCAGCGGATTGACAGGCCAGTGCAAATTACCATAACCCTGACACCCCAACCCCAACCCTAACCCAACCCTAACCCTGCCCGTGCACACAATCTGCTGGAGTCACTTAAATAATCCTTTCCATAACAACAATCACAACTCCACAACATAGTACAACCAATAAACAACAGGCATTCTTGCCAGGAACCACAGGGAGGGGTCTCGGTCCCTCCCTCCCGGACGGAAGGCCTAACGCCACCTAGTGAGTCACCCCATACAACACAAATTCATTCACTTTCATTTAAACCCAACATACACTCAACACCAAAAGGGGAAAGGAGGGGTATCCTGTTGATGGGAGAGACGGGTTTCAACCCCGCCTCCCGGGCGGGATCCCTCTCCAACCTGATAGGCCACCAGTTTTTTACACCACACACACTCATAACACCTGCACACCAACACGGACCAGCCCTACTGCTACGAGGCTGATTGGCCCGGCGACCAACCAATCACTGGAGCCCATTCACCTTCCCTCCAAAATTTGAATTTGAGCAGTGGGGCTGGTCCAACCACAACACAATACTTACCTTAGTTTCAGACTGATTGGTCGACATGAACCTTTGGAGGAAGGGACCACCCCTCCTCCAACATTCATAACCGCCTAGCTGCAGGGTTGGACACTTCTCTCTGAGGAAGCAAGAATATTGTAAACGTCAGGAGAACAAAAAACCACTCAACGGTACAGTACCTTCTACTGCTTTTAGTACTCTACCACTTTTTATTCCTAGTTTTAACTATTGTTTTTTGAATAAAGTTAGTATTTTTAATCGCCTTAAAGTGCTGGGGGGGCTCTGCCTGAGGGCAATTGTTTTTTAACAGGGAGGATTACCTCCATTTTGGACTGGGGCTCTTTTATCTGGACTGTGTTTTTTAACAAAGTGGACCAAGTTTTCTTTTATCTAGTGGACTGTTTTTAGCCGGGAAAGTGGGGATTCCTTTGCAGGGTGTCACCCCCTCTATAACTCAGCAACAAAGCACCACCGACCTGAAAGAGAGACAACACCACACAGAAAAAACACATCCTGAACTTACCTGCACCAGACCATCCTCCACCAGAAATCACCATACTCACGGAAAGAACCTGAAAAGGGAAAACCACACCACCTACCAAGTAAAACATCACCCACAGCACCTGACACTCACCTGGAAAAACCTAATCAAGGAAACCATACCACCTACCTGTGAGACGCCACCATAACCCAAGGGTAAGAGCACCACACCACACATTAGAGACGATTAAAATGCCTTTTAACCGAAAGTGAAAACTGTATCCTTGAGTGGCGGAGTGTCCAACCCAAGCAGCACACACACACATATACATAACACCAACACACGCACCACACCACAAACCATATAGGCCCACCTACATACAGTCAGCACTACATATAGACACCAACAGACACACACCACTCACCTTGAATCAAGCACCGACATAGAAACCAGAAACCTGAGCAAACAGTATTTTAAGTTAATACAAGCCATCCACCACAAACACATCATTAGCCATGCAATAGCCACAAAGGCCTTCCCGCCTGGATGATGAGACAGGTGACCCGCCCACGGACTTCATCAAGCCGGGCTGCACCTACAGAAACCACACGTAGAAAAGTACAAAACAACACAACACAATGGATGGAAGCAAACATGGACATATTACACCAACATTACACACACACCATACACTCCTCAACAACCTGCTCCTTTCAACGTCCTGGCCCTCCAGATAGCCACTGGTTGGGCCAGAAACGTTACGGGCAAAGGTTGAGGGCAGAAACATTACAAACAACACAACATCTCATACACTCACACACACACCACCACCACCACCACAACCACTACTCACCTTCAACCTCCAGTTCTCCCAAGGACTGGACGGGGCCGCTGGCTCCCTCTCCCCCATCCCGAGTTTCCTCAGATGAGGAGGAATTTCTCCTCTCAAACCACACCGACCAGACCACACCTCTCTCTAGGACCACTTAACATCGCTAGTAGAACACATAGCCAAACACCATCAACAGCACCACACCAGGACACCTCTTTACCCACTCGACTCAACCACCCAACCAGACACACCGACCTGACCCACCTACACAACTTAACAAGTACCCCATCTACAAGACTAACAGACTGACCACTTTCCCCTCTTAAACCCAGAACCGACCACTCATTCCCCCGACGGCACCTAAGCCACAACTATGGACCCCCCCCGGACCCCGACTCATCCCTCACCACCCAGAGAACCCAAACAAACCACCGGAGAACCACAGACCTCGGACCCCCAGCCTCAGAGACAGAACAGAATCCCGCCCATTCAAAACAACAGCCCAAGGAGGAGGAATTATCACAACTTTCCCCCATTCCTTCTGATAGAAAGAGAAACATCCCATCCCAAACACCATCCCCTTTAACTCTCCCTGCACCACCAAACTCGACCTCATCACCTCACACCATAACCCGCAGAATCCAGACCCAGGCCCAAATCCACGGACCGGTTAGTCATCAGGATAGCACTGCGGATCTCCAATCAGTCTCACTCACCACCCACAGTAACTCCAATGTTTCAGTTAACATAACAGACACCATCTCATCCTTCTGCTCTGCACCTACAGGTGGCTGGGACCCGGGACTGGTGCGATCTTAATGCAGGCCCCAACAACCCAAACGGAGGAGGGTAATACAACCATGATGAATGGGACAGCTAAGGCTAAACTAGCCGATACAAGTCCGACTTCTGAACCTCCTCTAAACAACCTATCGGGACTGGGGCTTAGGACCGCACCGTCCCCGGGACCGAGGCCACCTCTGTTTTGGAGCAGAGCATCCCTGAACCAAATCTAGACACACCCCCGACAACGGATCTCCACACCCATCCTCCCAGGCAGTTTTAAACCCACCTACCACATCGCCAGACCCAATCAGGCAAGCTACAGGACTGGTTCTTTAGAGGCCGCAAACCAGTCCTGGTACTGGGGATTCAAACATCAACAGGATCCCACCACACAACAACCCACAAATTCAACTCCGACAGCTATCCCGGAGCAAACATCTATCATTTCCTGAAAACCTGCTAAAAGACCACACCCAACCCGACCATAAAAATAGTTGTACTGTCCATCGGAATCAACAACAGAGACCAAGACCCCAAACTCACTTCCTGCAAACAACTGAAAGCATTATACAAACAAGCCACAGTCACCTTCCCAAACGCCGACATCTACTTCCCCATCATGAATTACTCCCCTACCTGACACCCAAACAGCAGAACAACCTTAAACTGATCAACAACACCATCGCGAATTCTTTTCCCTTTCTAGCAGAAATCCCCCATGACACCTTCAGGACGGAGCAGGACAACATCCACTGGAAAGCAGATACAGCCAAACAGATATTCGATAACTGGTGCGCTCAACTAAATTTATAAATACAAATAAACCTAACACGGCATCAATCACACCCAGCACTACAGACCTAGACCTGGGGTGGAGCTCATCATCAAATATCCTCAATCTATCCCAACTTTTCAGACCCTCAACCGATCAAATAAATCTACTAGAAAAGGGTCTCTCATTCATCCCACGTCCCACAAAATTCGACCAGGAGGAACTTCACAGGGATCTCCATCATTATCACCGCCACTAAAATTAACTGAATACTTCCATAACCAACCCAACCGTAATCAGAAACCATTTGTACATCCCTCGCATTGGGAACCCGCCATAGAACAACTGTCTCCATTAATCCGCAACCACCTTAAGAATAACAAAAGAATCTTACATACCTACCATTTTACAGCAGACACTCCCGATAACCTGTCAAAAGCAGAACGTAAGGGCCTAGCTTCATTAACCAAAAATCCCAACATAATCATAAAACCGGCAGACAAAGGCTCTAAAGTAGTAATTATGGACAGACACCAGTATACAACAGAAGCCAACCGTCAACTTTCCAATACCATGCACTACAAAACAATAGACACAAGCATACAGACTCAATCACAACAGGCAGTTCGCAAAATCTTAGAATCACTTTACTCCAAGAAAATCATCACATCTAAACAGAAAGATTACCTGTACGGCCCGGACAACCCCCGCTCCAGACAATTTTATCTGCTGCCAAAATCCACAAAGAACCCCATACCTGGACCATCCCGCTTGAAGTTCCTCCTGGTTCCACCAATCGATCTGACTGTAATAGCGCCACCTACAAAATCTCCGAATACATCGAACATTTCCTCGCCCCTCTCAACTAAACACCCCAGCTATATCAAAGATACCTACCATTTCCTGGACATCATCAGACCCATGGTTGTCCCTACAAACTCATATCTCTTTACTATTGACATAGACAGCTTATATACTAACATCGACACAAAAGCAGGCTTACAAGCAGTAACTTCCATTTTCCATAAATACCCAGATAACAATAGACCGGATCAAGAATTAATTGAACTTCTAACAATCTGTTTAAATAACAATGATTTTGAATTCAACAATAAAACCTACCTCCAGATACACGGACAGCTATGGGTCAGCGCTCGCACCATCATACATGCAAATATCTACATGAGCGAGTGGGAGCGAGAAGCCCTGGCAAAATGCACATACAAACCACTCATCTACCTCTTCTTAGACGATATATCTTCGCATTTGGACCCACGACATTACTCATTTCAAATATTCATTAGAACTCTAAATAATCATCATCCAGCTATTAAAGTTAAACACACTATCGACCAAAAACAGGTAAATTTTCTGGACACAACCGTATTCTTTCATCCATCCACCACATCTCAGACTAATCTACTCACCAGAGTTTATTTTAAGGCAACAGACACTCACTCTCTACTACACAAGAAAAGCTACCACCCTAAACACACCTTTTAAAGGCATTATCAAATCACAAATCATCCGCTTTTTTCCAGATCTCCTCACAACAGTCAGATTTCAACGATGCAGTCACAACACTCTTTCAAGCCCTCCGGAAAAGAGGCTATTCCAAACGCTTTCTTTCGCACAGTCAAAAACACAACCTTGGCTGCTTCGCCCCACTGGCCGATGGCTCCACCTCGGGTTTTCCAGACAACAATTTCCCCACACCACTCCAACCCCACCAAATCCAGCTCCGTCTTTTCCCTCCCCCACTGTGCACCTACCCCTAGCCCAGCCTCTTCCTACCCCCCACACAGCCCCTGATTCCGGACCCCTTCCCTACCCCACCCCTTACCATAACCAACCCCCTCCTTCCCTAACCTTAACCCTCCTTCCCCCACCCTAAACAGGGTTTGTATCCCACCCCCTCCCTGCCCCAACCCTAACCTTAACCAACCCCTTCCCTGCCCTAACCTTAACCCTTCCTCCCCCTACCCTAGACAGGGTTTGTATCCCAACCCCCTCCCTGCCCCAACCCTAATCTTAACCAATCCCCCCTTACCCTAACCTTAACCCTTCTTCCCCCTACCCTAAACAGGGTCTGTATCCC
Organism: Polydactylus sextarius; assembly: GCA_016801845.1. Classification (NCBI taxonomy): domain Eukaryota; kingdom Metazoa; phylum Chordata; class Actinopteri; family Polynemidae; genus Polydactylus; species Polydactylus sextarius. The sequence goes on along the minus strand of CM028926.1, from coordinate 11,986,801 downwards.
AACCCCCTTCCCTGCCCTAACCCTAACCTTAACCCACCCCCTCCTGACCCTAACCCCAACCCACCTCCCCCCACCCGAACAGGACAGTTACCCCAACCCCTCTCCACTACTACAACTTAAACGCCTTCTCCCTGACCACAGACAAGACCTCACCCCCAACCCCCAACCGACCTCACACTCCTGGACTTGGACTACGCCCCAACCCCACCGAGACACCCCCACACACATCCTACCTTTTATTTCCACATTTTCACAACAAATCACCAGATTACATCAAATAATTAAGGACAAATTCACTCACTTACAGTCACAACACCCAGTTTTTCACAATCACAGGACCATCTCGGCATACAGAAAAATAAGAATCTAAAAGACATATTAGTACACCCAAATTCACAGACCACAGACCACACCCACTACCGGAACATAATACACACTATAGAAATAGAAAATTTATATCCAACACACACAGCAGAGCCTCCCATCCCGCCTTGGGCTCCTTCACTCCAGACACCACAAATACAGTATATATTATCACATGCACCACTTGCAATAAACATTACGAGGAGAGACCAGACACACCATCGCCACCAGACTCAAACAACACCTGTACAATATTAGAGAAGGTAATTTAAACACGCCCATTAGTACAACATTTTCAACAACATTCCGCTAACCACCTTATCATTTCAGGTGTAGAATCAAACCACCGCTGGACTACGGGCAGAGGAGGAGAGCAGAAAAATATGGATAATCAAACTTGATACAACAACCCCAAGGGGGTTGAATGACAAATAACAACAACAAAAACTAACGTGTTCTTTTTGTCCCCCCGCTGACAGCACCCGGGGGTGGTACAGGGGAATCGAACCCGCCATCCCCGGGCCGGGAGCGTGGGGCCTACCTGCCGGACTATGCCACATTTTTAAATCTAGGTCTCTTCAAGAACCTAGGGCAGATTTTTACTCTTGCTGATAGCTTGGTTTATATATATTTTATTATCTTTTATTGTTTATTAAACTTATTGCACGTTTTTTTATTGACTCAGCACTTACTTAAAAAATTTTTTTTGATAGCCTTTTTTTATTCTTGGAGCACTTTTATTCATGTATGCTTATTATTTATCATTTATTCATTATTTTACGTTGTTTTACACCTTTACTATGCACTTATGGATTTAAGCACTTACCCAACTATCGGCATTTTATTGTTCTAATCTGCACCCTGGTTTATTTTTTTATTTTCTATGATATAATTTATTCAATCTATTTATTATTTTATTACATATTTTATGATATTCTTCTATATTTTAATAACAAGTAGGTGGCACAAACAGGACGTCTGTATGGCTCTCGCCCCGGGCTGACGGGAGACTGCTCTCTCCTCTGTCCTGGTATCGAACCCTGGCTCCGTTTGGGGGACATGGATCTTTGCGCCGCCAGATCTGGTCCTTGTTGTCAACCGACTGAGGCACACCTGGATCCGACACCCTCCCCCAGAAACAACAATTTTCCTTTCCACTTCCCTCCCCTAAAAAATACATTTTTCATTTCAGACTCCAGCGGATTGACAGGCCAGTGCAAATTACCATAACCCTGACACCCCAACCCCAACCCTAACCCAACCCTAACCCCTGCCTGCGTGGCCAATCTGCTGGAGTCACTTAAATAATCCTTTCCATAACAACAATCACAACTCCACAACATAGTACAACCAATAAACAACAGGCATTCTTGCCAGGAACCACAGGAGGGGTCTCGGGTCCCTCCCTCCCGGACGGAAGGCCTAACGCCACCTAGTGAGTCACCCCATACAACACAAATTCATTCACTTTCATTTAAACCCAACATACACTCAACACCAAAAGGGAAAGGAGGGGTATCCTGTTGATGGGAGAGACGGGTTTCAACCCCGCCTCTCCCGGCGGGATCCCCCTCCTAACCTGATAGGCCACCAGTTTTTTTTACACCACACACACTCATAACACCTGCACACCAACACGGACCAGCCCTACTGCTACGAGGCTGATTGGCCCGGCGACCAACCAATCACTGGAGCCCATTCACCTTCCCTCCAAAATTTGAATTTGAGCAGTGGGGCTGGTCCAACCACAACACAATACTTACCTTAGTTTCAGACTGATTGGTCGACATGAACCTTGGAGGAAGGGACCACCCTTCCTCCAACATTCATAACCGCCTAGCTGCAGGGTTGGACACTTCTCCTCTGAGGAAGCAAGAATATTGTAAACGTCAGGAGAACAAAAACCACTCAACGGTACAGTACCTTCTACTGCTTTTAGTACTCTACCACTTTTTATTCCTAGTTTTTAACTATTGTTTTTTGAATAAAGTTAGTATTTTTAATCGCCTTAAAGTGCTGGGGGGCTCTGCCTGAGGGCAATTGTTTTTAACAGGAGGATTACCTCCATTTTGGACTGGGGCTCTTTTTATCTGGACTGTGTTTTTAACAAAGTGGACCAAGTTTTCTTTTTATCTAGTGGACTGTTTTTAGCCGGGAAAGTGGGAGGACTCCTTTGCGGGTGTCACCCCTCTATAACTCAGCAACAAAGCACCACCGGACCTGAAAGAGAGACAACACCACACAGAGAAAAACACATCCTGAACTTACCTGCACCAGACCATCCTCCACCAGAAATCACCATACTCACCGGAAAGAACCTGAAAAAGGAAAACCACACCACCTACTCAAGTAAACATCACCCACAGCACCTGACACTCACCTGGAAAACCTAATCAAGGAAACCATACCACCTACCTGTGAGACGTCACCATAACCCAAGGGTAAGAGCACCACACACACATTAGACGATTAAAATGCTTTTAACCGAGTGAAAACTGTATCCTTGAGTGGCGGAGTGTCCAACCATGGCGCACACACACACACATATACATAACACCAACACACGCACCACACCACAACCATATAGGCCCACCTACATACAGTCAGCACTACATATAGACACCAACAGACACACACCACTCACCTTGAATCAAGCACCGGACATAGAAACCAGAAACCTGAGCAAACAGTATTTTAAGTTAATACAAGCCATCCACCACAAACACATCATTAGCCATGCAATAGCCACAAAGGCCTTCCCGCCCGGGATGATGAGACAGGTGACCCGCCTCACGGACTTCATCAAGCCGGCTGCACCTACAGAAACCACACGTAGAAAAGTACAAAACAACACAACACAATGGATGGAAGCAAACATGGACATATTACACCAACATTACACACACACCATACACTCCCTCAACAACCTGCCCTTCAACGTCCTGGCCCTCCAGATAGCCACTGGTTGGGCCAGGAAACGTTACGGGCAAAGGTTGAGGGCAGAAACATTACAAACAACACAACATCTCATACACTCACACACACACACCACCACCACCACAACCACTACTCACCTTCAACCTCCAGTTCTCCCAAGGACCGGACGGGGGGCCGCTGGCTCCCTCTCCCCCATCCCGGAGCTCTCAGATGAGGAGGAATTTCCTCCTCTCAAACCACCGACCAGACCACACCTCTCTCTAGGACCACGAACATCGCTAGTAGAACACATAGCCAAACACGATCAACAGCACCACACCAGGACACCCTTTACCCACTCCGACTCAACCACCCAACCAGACACACACCCAATTCGACCCACCTACACAACTTAACAAGTACCCCATCTACAAGACTAACAGACTGACCACTTTCCCCCTCTTTAAACCCAGAACCGGACCACTCATTCCCCCGACGGCACCTAAGCCACAACTATGACCCCCCCCCCCGGGACCCGACTATCCCTCACCACCCAGAGAACCCAAACAAACTACCGGAGAACCACAGACCTCGACCCCCCAGCCTCAGAGACAGAACAGAATCCCCGGCCCATTCAAAACAACAGCCCAAGGGGAGGAGGAATTATCACAACTTTCCCCCATTCCTTCTGATAGAAAGAGAAACATCCCATCCCAAACACCATCCCCTTTAACTCTCCCTGCACCACCAAACTCGACCTCATCACCTCACACCATAACCCGCGAGAATCCAGACCCAGGCCCAAATCCACGGACCGGTTAGTCATCAGGATAGCACTGCGGATCTCCAATCAGTCTCACTCACCACCCACAGTAACTCCAATGTTTCAGTTAACATAACAGACACCATCTCATCCTTCTGCTCTGCACCTACAGGTGGCGCTGACCCGGACTGGTGCGATCTTAATGCAGGCCCCAACAAACCCAAACGGAGGAGGGTAATACAACCATGATGAATGGGACAGCTAAGGCTAAACTAGCCGATACAAGTCCGACTTCTGAACCTCCTCTAAACAACCTATCGGGACTGGGGCTTAGGACCGCACTGCCCCGGGACCGAGGCCACCTCTGTTTTGGAGCAGAGCATCCCGAACCAAATCTAGACACACCCCCGACAACGGATCTCCACACCCATCCTCCCAGGCAGTTTTAAACCCACCTACCACATCGCCAGACCCAATCATAAGCTACAGGACTGGTTCTTAGAGGCCGCAAACCAGTCCTGGTACTGGGGGATTCAAACATCAACAGGATCCCACCACACAACAACCCACAAATTCAACTCTCGACAGCTATCCCGGAGCAAACATCTATCATTTCCTGAAAACCTGCGAAAAGACCACACCCAACCCGACCATAAAAATAGTTGTACTGTCCATCGGAATCAACAACAGAGACCAAGACCCCAAACTCACTTCCTGCAAACAACTGAAAGCATTATACAAACAAGCCACAGTCACCTTCCCCAAACGCCGACATCTACTTCCCCATCATGAATTACCCCCTACCTGACACCCAAACAGCAGAACAACCTTAAACTGATCAACAACACCATCGCGACCCTTTTCCTTTCTAGCAGAAATCCCCCATGACACCTTCAGGACGGAGCAGGACAACATCCACTGGAAAGCAGATACAGCCAAACAGATATTCGATAACTGGTGCGCTCAACTAAATTTATAAATACAAATAAACCTAACATCGGCATCAATCACACCCAGCACTACAGACCTAGACCTGGGGTGGAGCTCATCATCAAATATCCTCAATCTATCCCAACTTTTCAGACCCTCAACCGATCAAATAAATCTACTAGAAAAGGGTCTCTCATTCATCCCACGTCCGACAAAAATTCGACCAGGAGGAACTTCACAGGATCTCCATCATTATCACCGGCGATTAAAATTAACTGAATACTTCCATAACCAACCCCAACCGTAATCAGAAACCATTTGTACATCCTCGCATTGGGAACCCGCGCTATAGAACAACTGTCTCCATTAATCAAGAACCACCTTAAGAATAACAAAAGAATCTTACATACCTACCATTTACAGCAGACACTCCGATAACCTGTCAAAAGCAGAACGTAAGGGCCTAAGCTTCATTAACCAAAATCCCAACATAATCATAAAACCGCAGACAAAGGCTCTAAAGTAGTAATTATGGACAGACACCAGTATACAACAGAAGCCAACCGTCAACTTTCCAATACCATGCACTACAAAACAATAGACACAAGCATACAGACTCAATCACAACAGGCAGTTCGCAAAATCTTAGAATCACTTTACTCCAAGAAAATCATCACATCTAAACAGAAAGATTACCTGTAATGCCCGGACAACCCCCCGCTTCCAGACAATTTTATCTGCTGCCAAAATCCACAAAAGAACCCCATACCTGGACCATCCCTGCTTGAAGTTCCTCCTGGTCGACCAATCGTATCTGACTGTAATAGCCAACCTACAAAATCTCCAATACATCGAACATTTCTCGGCCCTCTCAACTAAACACCCCAGCTATATCAAAGATACCTACCATTTCCTGGACATCATCAGACCCATGGTTGTCCCTTTACAAACTCATATGTCTCTTTTACTGACATAGACAGCTTATATACTAACATCGACAATAAAAAGCAGGCTTACAAGCAGTAACTTCCATTTTCCATAAATACCCAGATAACAATAGACCGGATCAAGAATTAATTGAACTTCTAAACAATCTGTTTAAATAACAATGATTTTGAATTCAACAATAAAACTTACCTCCAGATACACGGGACAGCTATGGGTCAGCGCGCCGCACCATCATACGCAAATATCTACATGAGCGTAGTGGGAGCGAGAAGCCCTGGCAAAATGCACATACAAACCACTCATCTACCTCCGCTTCTTTTTAGACGATATCTTCGCATTTGGACCCAATGACATTACTCATTTCAAATATTCATTAGAACTCTAAATAATCATCATCCAGCTATTAAAGTTAAACACACTATCTAACCAAAAACAGGTAAATTTTCTGACACAACCGTATTCTTCATCCATCCACCACATCTCAGACTAATCTACCTCACCAGAGTTTATTTTAAGGCAATAGACACTCACTCTCTACTACACAAGAAAAGCTACCACCCTAAACACACCTTTTAAAGGCATTATCAAATCACAAATCATCCGCTCAGATTCTCTCACAACAGTCAGATTTCAACGATGCAGTCACAACACTCTTTCAAGCCCTCCGAAAGAGGCTATTCCAAACGCTTTCTTCAAGACAGTCAAAAAACACAAACTTTGGCCGTTTCGCTCCCACTCAGCGATGGCTCCACCCTCGGGTTTTCCAGACAACAATTTCCCACACCACTCCAACCCCACCAAATCCAGCCTCCCTTTTCCCCCCCACTGTGCACCTACCCTAGCCCAGCCTCTTCCTCACCCCACACAGCCCCGATTCCGGACCCCTTCCTACCCCACCCTTTACCATAACCAATCCTCCTTCCCTAACCTTAACCTCCTCCCCCACCCTAAACAGGGTTTGTATCCCACCCCCTCCCTGCCCCAACCCCTAACCTTAACCAACCCCTTCCCTGCCCTAACCTAACTCCTTCCTCCCCTACCCTAGACAGGGTTTGTATCCCAACCCCCCTCCCCCCTGCCCCAACCCTAATCTTAACCAATCCCCCCTTACCCTCTAACCTTAACCTTCTTCCCCTACTCCTAAACAGGGTCTGTATCCCAACCCCCTTCCTGCCCTAACCCTAACCTTAACCCACCCCTCCCTGACCCTAACCCCAACCCACCTCCCCCCACACCCGAACAGGACAGTTACCCCAACCCCCACTCTCCAACTACAACACTTCTTCTCCTGACCACAGACAAGACTCACCCCAACCCCCAACCGGACTCCTCACACTCTGGACTTGACTACGCCTCAAACCCCTGAGGCAAGACACCTCACACACATCCTACCTTTTATTCCACATTTTCACAACAAACTCACCAGATTACATCAAATAATTAGGGACAAATTCACTCACTTAGCAGTCATACAACAACCCAGTTTTTCACACAATCACAGGACCATCTCATACAGAAAAATAAGAATCTAAAAGACATATTAGGTACACTCCAAATTCTGAGACCACAGACCACACCCACTACCGGAACATAATACACACTATATAGAAATAGAAGGAATTTATAACCAATACACAGCAGAGCCTCCCATCCCGCCTTTGGGCTCCTTCACTCCAGACACCACATATACAGTATATATTATCATACGTACCCACTTGTAAGCCAAATATTCGTGAGAGACTATAGGACACCATCGCTAATTACCGGTCAAATAACACTATAGTACAATATTAGAGAAGGTAATTTAAATACGCTTATTAGTACAAGATTTTCAACAACATTCCGCTTAACCACCTTACCTTGTCGTGTTTGAGATCAAACGACCGCTGGACTAGAGGCAGAGGAGAGCAGCAGAAAAATATGGATAATCAAACTTGATACAACAAATCCTATGGGAGTTAACACGATAAAGGTGTCAGCCAATAAAACTAACGTTGTTCTTGTGTCCCCCGCTGACAGCACCTGGGGTGGTACAGGGGAATCGAACCTACATGTCCCAGACGCGGGGCTTGGAGCCTACCTGCAGGACTATTATGCCATTTTTAAATCTAGGTCTCTTCAAGAACCTAGGGCAGATTTTTACTCTTGCTGATAGCTTGGTTTATATATATTTTATTATCTTTTGTTGTGTATTAAACTTATTGCAATGCTTTTTTATTGACTCAGTACTTACTTTAAAAATTTTTTTGATAGCCTTTTTTTTTTATTCTTGGAGCACTTTTATTCATGTATGCTTATTATTTATCATTTTATTCATTATTTCATTTCGTTGTTTTTGTTCCTTTACTATGCACTTAAGTGGATTTCTAAGCACTTACCCAACTAGCTTCCATTATATTGTTTCTAATTCGCAAATTCTGGTTTATTTTTTTTTATTTTCCTATGATATAATTTATTCAATCTATTTATTATTTTATTATATATTTTATGATATTCTTCTATATTTTAATAATAAGTAGGAGGCACAAATAGGACGTCTGTAGTACAGTCCCTCGCTTCCCGGGGCTGATTTGGAGACTGCTCTCCTCCTCTGTCCTTGTAATGTCCTTGGGCCCTGCTTGGGGATATGGATCTTTAAAGTGTCATTAGATCTGGTCCTGGCACAACCGACTGAGGTACACTTGACTCGGTACCCTCCCCCAGAAACAACACAATTTTCCTTTCTACTTCTCCCCTAAAAATACATTTTCATTTCAGAATTCCAGCGGATTGACAGGCCAGCAAATTAACATAACCCAGCCCTGGAGAAAGGGAGACCAGCTGACCCAGAGTTTGGTCAGTTGGTCCGGAAGATGCACACTGTGATTAAAACAGTGCATCATTTGCAAAATGTGACCTTTGCACCAAACAAGGAGGGACCACGTACGATTGCCCGAATGGTGGACACGCTGGCAAATTTCATAAAGCCAGCAGTACCGACCACTCAGACGAGGGATTTGATAGTGGGCAATGCTAAAAATTGGGGTCACACTACCTTGATGATTCTGGAGGACCACTACAAGAAAGAGTTAGAGGTCTTATTGGAGAACGTGGCCAAATACATGGTTCCTGATTGGAAACCAGCCTTCCTGGTGGCGACCAGATGGGCCCGTCGAAACTTGCCTCAGCATTAAAGATCAGGTTATTGATCATGGAGGCACTGATCTCTGTGTGTAATGAGGAAGGGTGGGGTCAACTGCTGAACAGCAGCAGGACCCGAGACCTCAACAAACACAGGTCACACAGATGACACAAACAACAACAACACAGATGCTCACACAAAGACAACACACAAACACCATGACAAGGACTACAAGTCCATCAAGACCTAAGATGTGTACAGTGAGCACAATGACAGAAAAAGGGCCTGATGAGATTCCAGGACAGATTCAGGAAGAACAGGAGGCTGTTCAATCTTCGCAAAAAACTCCTAAAGAACGTAGAACACCACGAGAGAGAAAAACTAAATCTGTGGGCTGTTTTACGGATGAAGATGTTTTGGAGATCCTGGAGGACTTAGCAGGAGAGACTCAGCAGGAATCACAACAACAACCCAGACGCAGTTCGTCTCGGGAGGTGTCATTGTTGGACTTTGGGGAGGAGACTAACTCTGACCCATCTCCAGCAATGACACCGAATATGAGTGTCCCAACTCCGGGAACTCATTCAAATGTACATCACGTTGTGGTGGATGTACATCACAATCAGTCCTCCCAAAACGGGAGTCTGAAGAGTGGAAGTGACTCCGTCTTGGGTCTAACTTCCACCCCCAAACCTCATTTTAAAGTGAGGAAACATGTCAGTACAGACCGAAAATTGGTGGAGTGGGGTCTTGATGTCAGGAAGAAGTGGTTGATAATTGGTGATTCCAATTTGGCTAGAATCCCACTTTTTCTAACCCTGACATCCAGATTGAGAGTTACCCTGGAGCCAATTTTAGACATGCTCAGGCAGTGGTTGCTAAGGCAACCAAACATGTTTCGGTGGAAAAAGTCATCTTAGCATTTGGTCTTAATAGCAGACAACAAAAAGCAAAACAAACTGCTATTAAACAAATGCAGGCAGCAGTAAAAGTTGCAAAACAAAAATTTCCATTTTCGGAAATTTGGGTCCCGATTGATTAACTTTTTCCACAGAACTGCCACAAGGGGAACAAACAACCCTGACACAACTAACACACACATAACAAACAACATGCCATTCATTCCAGCTTTACCAATATGGCAGTTCAGCACCGAGAATGATAACATACATTGGACTCGTGATACAGCACGATCCATGTTACAACATTGGATGTCGGCGTTAAACTTGAATCCCCAGTAAGTCATAGTGGGGAAGGGGATAGAGGGGTACAATCCCTGATATCCAAAAATATTATTATTTTAGCACCAGATTTTAAACTAACAACAGCAGAGGAGAATTTATTAAATAGGGGATTAACATTCATACCAACAGTTAATTTACACAAACAACAAAAAATACAATTAAAGTTTGATATACAAAATTATCACAGGAAAATTAAATTAATAGCGTATTTTAATAACCCAATTCATCAGGAATACAAACCATTCATGCCGAGTTCAATTTGGACACCACCTGAAAACAAATTACCATCAGAAATTAATTTATTAATACAAAAAGACAAACAAGATTTTGACAGATATTTTAAAAGTTACAGAGAAAAATATAATTTATCATTAGATGAAGTTAAGGCACTTAGACAATTAATGAATAAAAAGAATGTAGTGATAAAACCAGCAGATAAAGGAAGTTCAATAGTAATAATGGGAAGGGAACAATACATTTATGAAGTTGAAAGACAATTGAATGACAAGAAATATTATAAAAATTGACGAACCTATTTACTTAAAAAACTATTCCTATAGTTAATGAAATATTAAATAAATTATGGACAGAAAAATTCATAAATGCAAAACAAAAAACAACATTTAAAAGGGTAAAACAGAACCAAGACCTCGAAGATTTTACATTCTTCCAAAAGTTCATAAAGATCCTAATAAATGGACGGTGCCTTTTAAAATCCCGCCTGGAAGACCTATAGTCTCTGACTGTGGGAGTGAAACCTATGAAACTGCTGAATTCATAGATTATTATTTAAAACCCCTATCAATAAGACATCCTTCATACATTAAAGACACTTATCATTTTATTGACATTGTTAAAATCTACATATTCCAGATGATGATTTTTTTCTTTTCTCAATCGACGAGACAGTTTTTATATACGAACATTGACACCCCAGCAGGATTGACAGCTGTTAAAAAATTCTTTGATAAATATCCTGACAGAACGAGGCCAGATTGGGCAATATTACAATTATTAGAAATAAATCTTACAAAAAATGATTTTGAATTTAATAATGAATTTTATCTCCAAATTAAAGGTACAGCAATGGGCAAAAAATTGCACCAGCTTATGCCAATATTTTTATGGCAAACTGGGAAGAAGAAGTTTTGATTAAATGCCCAGAAAAACCTTTATATTATTTTCAAGTTACCTTGACGACATCTGGGGAATTTGGACTGACACAAAACAAAACTTTGATAATTGGTTTAATATTTTAAATTCACATGATCCATCAATAAAATTAAAATGTACAGTAGATTCGGATAAAATTGATTTCTTAGATACAACAACTTATAAAGGTCCAAATTTTCATTCAACACATAAATTAGATACAAAAGTTTATTTTAAGGAAACAGATACACGCATTATTATTTTAAAACAAGTTTTCACCCCCCACATACTTATAAAGGTTTAATAAAATCCCAGTTAATCAGATTTAAACGTATTTGTACACAAAAAGAAGACTTTTTTGAAGCAGTCAGAACTTTATTTAAAGTTTTACGAAAAAGAGGATACACAAGATCATTTTTAAGAAATTGTTTTAAAACATTTCATATTCAAAAACAACAAGATAAAAAACAGAAAATACCATTAATAACAACGTATTCTACAATTAGTAAAATAATGCATCATAAATTAAAAAATAATTATGAAAATCTCATTGAAAATTTAGGGATTATTAAAGAACACAAAATAGTATCTGCATATAGAAGAAATAAAAATTTAAAAGATTTATTAGTTCATGCAAAATTAAAACCAATTCATCCTCCTAAAGAAAATATCTTAAAAAATTGTTTTTGTACATTAAAATATGTACAAAACAGAGAAGATAAAAGAATATTTCCAATTGAACAAGGATTTAGTACAAAATCTAAAAATTGTATTTATATGATTTTTTGTTCTTTATGTAAGATACAATATATTGGAGAAACAAAGAATTCAATTTAAACGAGAATGACTCAACATCGTTACAATATTAAAAAGAAAAAAACATGTTATGACTCCTTTAGTTCAACATTTTATTTTTCATGGCTGGCAGAATTTTAAAGTTGCAGGAATATAAAAAAATATATTTTATGGTCGACCAAAGATAGGAAAAAATGGGAAAGAATTTGGATTTATCGCTTAAACACTAAAGAACCTTATGGTTTAAATGTAAAAATAATTAATTCTAATTGTAACCCTAAATTTAAAATTTAATATTAAAATTGATTTGAATTCATTCTAATTATAGCCCCAATCCCAACCCATCCTAAACTTAACCCCTAAATTTTATTATAACCCTAATCTTTACCTAAATTTAACCCTAACCCTAAACCAAACCCTAATCTTAACCAAATTTTAATCCCGGCCCTAAACTTAACCAAATTTTATAACCCCAGTCCTAATCTTAACCCTAATTGGAAACCCAACCCTAATCCCTAATCTTAACCCTAATTGGAAACGTAACCCTAAACTTAACCAAATTTTAATCCCGGCCCTAAACTTAACCAAATTTTATAACCCCAGTCCTAATCTTAACCCTATTTGGAAACCCAACCCTAATCCCTAATCTTAACCCTAATTCGAAACCTAACCCTAAACTTAACCAAATTTTAATCCCGGCCCTAACCCTAACCAAATTTTATAACCCTAGCTCTAATCTTAACCCCAATTGGAAACCCAGCCCTAAACTTAACCAAATTAACCCTAACCCTAATTTTAATTCGAACCCTAAATTTCAATTTAATATTAATATAAACCCTAACCATAAATTTAATTCTAAACTTAACCCCAATTCGATTTCTATTATTTTTCTAACCCTAATTAATTAAATTAAATTAATTGAATTTATAAATATTAATAAATAATTAAAAACGATTAAAAACAATTATAAATTACATAAAATATATTTTTAGTTCATAGTTTAATTAGAAAATACATTACAATCTATTAAAATTGATAATTTAAAAACATCCAGCATTTTTAGGGTTAACCCTAAACCCTGCGCCTTTTACATTTGGCAGCTGCCACTAAAGGGGAGGGTTTAAAAGGAGCAGAGGAGAGAGAGTCGCTCACTCTTGCTCAGACCATCGACCCTGCAACATCTCTGCAGCAATATAAAGAGCCGCCATTTCTTTTATATACTTTTATTATATTCATTTTTTTTGTGCCTTGGCCTGAAGAAGACCCGAATAAGGGTCGAAACGTCGCTGTAGGCACACGCGAATTTCCATTTTGGAAATTTTGTTTTTTGTTAATAATTTTAAATACATAAATAAATAAAAGGCAGTTTATTTTGTTAAAAAAAGATAAATATTTTATGTTTGATTAAAAACAGAAATAAAAACAAGAACAACAATTTTAGTTTAAAATATTTTATTTTTTTCATTAAAAAATTATAAAACAAAAACAACAAATTCTTTAAAAATATTTTATTTTCATTTTTTTTAAAAAAAACAAGCAAAAGAAATACAAGGACAACAATTTAATTTATAAATATTTTATTTACATTAAAAATACAAACAAGAGAGACAATTTTATTTACAAGAAATTCATTTTATTAAGAAAAATAAAGACAAGAACAATAATTTCATTTGAATATATTTTATTAAAAACAATACAGGAAAATTTTATTTTTGAAAAAAATTTTATTTACATTAAAAAACAATTATTTACATATACAAAAAAAACAATACATTAAGAATAATTTAAAAAAACAATCACTTACCTTATGATGGTTGCCCGGCTGGGCAACGATGACTGGACCGTCGCCCGCTACGGAAGAAATCGTGGAGGGTCCCGTAGACGGGGAGGGGAACAGGGGCGCAGGCCGACCGGACGGACGGCCCGAGCACTTCCTGTCCCCCAATCCAGGGGACGGGTTCAATTTCCGGCACCTAAAGTTTATCCCTAGCTCTAAACCCTAAAATTTGACCCTAACCCTAACCCCAATTTAATCCCCAAAATCTAATTCTAACCCTTAATTCGATCTTAAATTTAATTTTTAAAATTAAAACCTAATATTAAAAAATTAATTAAATAAAATAATAAATAATTTGAACCTTAAAATTAAGTAAAAAGATTTAAAAAGATTAAAAGCAATTGGAATTAATGGGAAAATAGCATTAAAAAAGGTCCAGGAGGTAAGGGGTTAACTCATGAGCCTGTGCCATTTAGTAAAACCAGGTGCCAAAAACAGGAAGGGGAGGGGCGTCTATAAAAGGAGGAGCAGAGCCAGAGCTCCTCACTGCAGCCTGGGCTTTCGAAGGGGAAACATCTCTTGCCAGCCAGTACAGCAGCAGACATTTTTATTTTTCAGTGTGCCGGCGCCTGAGGAAGACTGTGAACCAGTCGAAACGTTGCGCCTACGGCACACCATTGTTTTTGTTTATTTGTAAATAAATAAATAAGTTTTTTTGTTTTTATTTTTTGTTTTTATTGTGATTATTAAGTTTTTTAAAAAATTGATGTTTTTGAAGAATTTTGTTGTTTAAAAAATCATTGGATATATTGTTTAAAAAACATTTAAAAATTAAAAACAAGACGGAGCGGCTTGAATTATTTTGATTTCATTGGATTTATTTCATTTATTAAATAAAAGTTCATTAGTTGATTTTTATTTCATTAAAAAGATAAAAAACACAAAAAATTTAAAAATTGTAAAAACACATATTAAAAAAAAAAAGTAGTTCATTTAATAATATTCAGTTCATTTCATTAAAAAGTTTAAAAATACCAAAAAATTTACAAAAAACTAAAAAAGAAAAAAATACAATTCATTGAGTTCAAAGTTAAAAATATTAAAAAGTTTAAAATTGGATTGGCCAAATGGCCTTAAATAATTGGACGGTGGTCAGTGCAGGCGCAGAGCGGGCTGCAGCCCGCATCGGGACCCGGAGAGGAGAATTCAACCCTAACCCTAACCCTAACCCCTAACCCTAACCCTAACCCTAACCCTTTATCCCTAACCCTAACCCTAACCCTATCCCCTTATCTGAACCCTAACCCTAACCCTATCCCTTATTTCAACTCTAATCTTAACCCTATTCCCTTTTTCAACCCTATTTTAACTTTAACCCTAACCCTAGTAATTTAAACAATAAAATAGATATAATGTGGATTAAAAAAGATAATAATAACATGATTGGAATTAATTTATTAAAGTAATTGGGGAAGCAAGAATAGGGGAAGACTAAAACGGGGATAGAGGGGGATGGTATTAATTGAAATTAATTGATTTTTAATTAAATTAATTTAATAATAATAGAGAGGGGTTAAAAAATTGTTTAAAAAAATAAAAAAATGAAAAAATGGGTTAAAAATTTGTTAAAAAGCATTCAATAAAGTTAAAAATCATTAATATGGATACAGAAGGGTTAAAAAGTTATTCAATTTGGATATAAAAAGGTTAAAGATCAATTGATGTGGATATAAAGGGTTAAAAATCATTTTAGGGGGGATAGATAAGGATTAAAAATAATTAAAATAATGTAATAGGGTTGAACACAAATTAAAAAAAAGGGGGGAAGTGACATTAAATTTGTGATAACTTTCAAAGTAAATAAGTTCATATAAAAATATAAAAAAACAAAAATTTAAAATAAAATTCATAATTAAGAATGGAAAAACAATTTATTAAAATCATTTAAAATCATTGGAATTAAAAAATATGATAATTTGTGGTTAAAAATTGATTAATTGATTGTTAATTTATAGTTTAGAATGGGTTTGAATGGACCACATACACAATAATGGAATTTTGAAGGGGGCGGAGCTTACAAGTGAATGGGAAAGGAAAATGACAAAAACGAAACTTAACTAGAGACACAGAGTATAAATAGAGCAGGAGGCAGACACAGGCATTCAGCCTTTAGACACAGAAGGAGCAACATCTCTGCCACAGAGAGGAGATTTTTTTCAAACTTTTTTTTGGTTTTTTGTGCCACAGCCTGAAGAAGGCCCTTTTAAGGGCCGAAACGTCGCGGCGGCACAAAATAAATAATAAATAATAAATAAATAAATAATTAAAATAAATAATTTCATTTTTTTTATTTTAAATAATTGGATTTCATTTTAATTTGATAAAAGTTTTTTTATTTTATTTTATTTTATTTTATTAAAAAAAATTTAATTAAAAAAAACTAATTAATCCTAATGGATTTTTTTGAGGACCGGGACGGGTGGACGGAGGTGCGATACGGGAGACGCCAGCGTCTCCCGTGGCGTGCCGAGGTCCGGCGGGGTCGGTCTACCAGGGGGATGGACCGAGCATTTCCTCCTTCCTTCGGGAGGAGTCAAATCCCACCCCACCCCTAACCCTAACCCTAACCCTAACCCTAACCCTAACCCAAACCCTAACCCTAACCCTAAATTCATTGATCAAATGAGTCATAGCCACCATTCACAGCATAATATATGAATCAACCAGTCTTGAAACTGCAGTCTGTTAGATGGTCAAGCATCTTCAACAAGATAGCATAGGACAGTTGTTTGATTGAGCAACCATGGATTCTATTACAATCTTCAAGTATAGTCAATCATATAAAGTATGATCTGACCTTTTTGCAGTTTGCAGATAGAGGGACCTAGTCTGATTAAGCACAATGTTCCACCTCCTGGACCAGTGGTGCACCTAATCTGAGCCAGGGGATGTAAATTGTCTTAAGTCATTTCTAGGTCAGATTTAGTGTGTGCAGTATGTGCTGTTGCATGAGTGAGGCTAACCCTCATAGAAGACTGGGCTACGTTTAAGGTCCTGATGCCCTGGACCACCACTCCCACAGTGCTGCCCTAGAGTCGGGACATGGGGGGGCCGCATACTTACCCCTGATAAAACACAGACCAGTTGTTAACACGCTAGGTAGCTCTGGTCTGGCCTGTCAGGGCTGCAGCTAAAGGTCTCTCCTTCCAATCAGGTAACATGGTGTCTCCAGTGTAAATTGTCAAGATAAACTAATGCTGACAGCAGGTGTCCACCTAATGAGTAACTAGGACCAGCCACGCCAGAGCAGTGCCTTCCCAGCTACCACCAGGGCAGGAAGTACCAAGGCCAGCTGTGGTCAAGCACTGCCTCCTTTGTCTTCCTTAGACAACATGCTAAGCTACAGTAGCCTGAAGACCTGTGTCCCATACACACCCGCCACCCCAGGCCAATATCTGCCAGAGCTTGATTTTTATTTTATGGAGGAGGGTGGATTCACTGGTATGGAACAGAAAATTTTGATTTTACATACAATGGTACTAAGTTGGGCTAAATTATTACCTTTCCATTCAGACCTCTCCAAAGCTTCCAGATCACATGAGCCTGAGGACAAGTCTGCAAGACATCAAAGGTTCAAAAGAATTATAATAATTAATATCATGTTAGGTACAGCTCCCTCAGGTGTCACCATGCTTGAAAATCTGCTTTACTGCCAGATTCACATTCTTACCAGATTCATTTGTTGAGCTCACCACTGCCTTTTTCCTTAACATGAGACACTCATATGAACTGCTGCTGACCTCCACATGAAGCTGTGAAGGAAAAACAAAAGATAAATCGAAATCCAACAAAACTGCTCAGCATGCTTCAGAAATGAATGAAAATTCAACTGAGAATTTGTTGTATATAAAAACTAAAGAAGCTCAAAAACATAAAAGCTTAAGATACTGAGAGTAAAGAGCTATGCATCACATTAAAACAAGAAAAACAGAGAACTTACAGAAGCCAGGAGCAGGAAACACAGAGGCCTGAGCACCGTAGACTGGAGGTTTATATACACCTGAGGAGGAGACACAACGACACACAGGTGAAACACATTAGGGTGGGATCAAGTAATCAAACAGACAGGAAGTAACTCACTCGACAATACTCAAAGAAAATGAACTTCAAAGTAAAACAGGAAATAAATACCAAAAGAAGACAGACATCTGTCCTGCACTGACTCCCCTGAAGATAATTTTAAAAGTGCTTCCTTGACTTCTATTGTCAGTTTCAATTGACAATGACCCACACACACATCTCAAAAACCTGGAGCCTCACAACTGTATGTTACCTCAATCAGGACCTCAGCCATTACAATCTGCCAAATTTGAGCTTTCATCACCACGGTCCTGACATGGTCTCAACAAGGTAAAAAAAAAAAAAAAAAAGTACATTTACTCTATTCTTCCATCCTTTGACATTAGCACATAGAGACACAAGGTTTCACAGCTAACACTGCATGTCAAGACAAACCAACACACCATGATGAGGCATAGACTAGGGTGCAGGTACAAAACAACATCTAAAGATTTGAGTGTCCTGAGGAACAGTGACTTTAATAACTCAAATGGAAGAAGTTTGGAACCAATAGGTCTCTTAGTGTTGGCTGTGTGCCCAAACTGAGAGTGAACCAGAACACTAGTTGTGACCCAGAAGGATGAACAATGATGTGGAGGCTTTATAAAAACTCTATGTAGCAAATAAGGTTTAACTTTACCTCTGAAAACTTTTTTCACTCTAACTCACTTTATAAAAATGTCCATTATAGCTGCTTCAGTGAAAACTGTGATACATGAAAACAGTCTCTTCCTTTCCTCTGTCTCTTCAATTTTCTCTGTTTTCTGTTTTCCTTTCACCCCAACCAGTCGAGGCAGCTGACGGTTCACTCTGAACCTGGTTCTAGAGGTTTAGAGGTGTTAAAGGGAGTTTGTCCTCTATTGTTAAGTGTTGCTTACTGTGGAATATGTTGGATTTGTCTTTGTAAAGTGCCTTAAAATGCATGTTTTCATAATTTGGATGTGTAAAATAAATTTGACTTGACTTGACATGACTTACTGCAGACAGTAGAGATCTCAATGAATCTAAACCACATACACAGCAACATATACTTTGTGTGTTTGGTTTGTTTGTGTTTGTGTGTGTGTGTGTGTGTGTGTGTGTGAGAGAGAGGGTGTGTGTGAGATCATAACAAAATGTGGTCCATGCCCAAAGGGGTTTAACGACAACTAATAACATAATTAACATGTTTTTCTTGTTCCCCCGTTAACAGCACCCGGTGGTGGCCTGGGGGATTCGAACCCACCATCCCCGGGCCGGGAGCGTGGGGCTTGCCTACCGGACTAAGCCACCTTTTTAAACATAAGCTTTCTTAAAACATAGTGCAGATTTTTACCTTTGCTGATAGGCTGGTTAATTTTAATTTTTATCATCTTTTATTGTTCATTATATTTATTGCATGTTTTATCATTGATGCAGCACTTATTTTTTTAATAACCTTTACTCTTTTAGCACTTTATATTTATTTATGCTTATTTATCTACCATTTATTCTTTCATGTTTGTCTACCTTTTATTTTTTATATAGCACTTTTATTATGCACTTATGTTTTGTTAGCACTTACCCAACTATTAGCATCTTACCGTTCTTATCTGCATTCAGTTTTATTTCTTATCTTTCGAAAATAAAACCTTTCTTTTCATTCACTCTCCCCCCTTTTTTTTTAAAAAAAAAGTAAATTTTCATTTCAGACTCCAGCGGATTGACAGGCCAGTGCAAATTACCATAACCTGATACCCCAACCCCAACCCCCCAACCCTAACCCTAACCCTAACCCTAACCTAATTAATCCCTCTTAACCCTAATTGGAAACGTAACCCTAAACTTAACCAAATTTTAATCCCGGCCCTAAACTTAACCAAATTTTATAACCCCAGTCCTAATCTTAACCCTATTTGGAAACCCAACCCTAATCCCTAATCTTAACCCTAATTCGAAACCTAACCCTAAACTTAACCAAATTTTAATCCCGGCCCTAACCCTAACCAAATTTTATAACCCTAGCTCTAATCTTAACCCCAATTGGAAACCCAGCCCTAAACTTAACCAAATTAACCCTAACCCTAATTTTAATTCGAACCCTAAATTTCAATTTAATATTAATATAAACCCTAACCATAAATTTAATTCTAAACTTAACCCCAATTCGATTTCTATTATTTTTCTAACCCTAATTAATTAAATTAAATTAATTGAATTTATAAATATTAATAAATAATTAAAAACGATTAAAAACAATTATAAATTACATAAAATATATTTTTAGTTCATAGTTTAATTAGAAAATACATTACAATCTATTAAAATTGATAATTTAAAAACATCCAGCATTTTTAGGGTTAACCCTAAACCCTGCGCCTTTTACATTTGGCAGCTGCCACTAAAGGGAGGGTATAAAAGGAGCAGAGAGAGAGAGTCGCTCACTCTTGCTCAGACCATCGACCCTGCAACATCTCTGCAGCAATATAAAGAGCCGCCATTTCTTTTATATACTTTTATTATATTCATTTTTTTTGTGCCTTGGCCTGAAGAAGACCCGAATAAGGGTCGAAACGTCGCTGTAGGCACACGCGAATTTCCATTTTGGAAATTTTGTTTTTTGTTAATAATTTTAAATACATAAATAAATAAAAGACAGTTTATTTTGTTAAAAAAAGATAAATATTTTATGTTTGATTAAAAACAGAAATAAAAACAAGAACAACAATTTTAGTTTAAAATATTTTATTTTTTTCATTAAAAAATTATAAAACAAAGACAACAAATTCTTTAAAAATATTTTATTTTCATTTTTTTAAAAAAAAAAAACAAGCAAAAGAAATACAAGGACAACAATTTAATTTATAAATATTTTATTTACATTAAAAATACAAACAAGAGAGACAATTTTATTTACAAGAAATTCATTTTATTAAGAAAAATAAAGACAAGAACAATAATTTCATTTGAATATATTTTATTAAAAACAATACAGGAAAATTTTATTTTTGAAAAAAATTTTATTTACATTAAAAACAATTATTTACATATACAAAAAAAACAATACATTAAGAATAATTTAAAAAAACAATCACTTACCTTATGATGGTTGCCCGGCTGGGCAACGATGACTGGACCGTCGCCCGCTACGGAAGAAATCGTGGAGGGTCCCGTAGACGGGGAGGGGAACAGGGGCGCAGGCCGACCGGACGGACGGCCCGAGCACTTCCTGTCCCCCAATCCAGGGGACGGGTTCAATTTCCGGCACCTAACTGGCCAGTGCCTCCTTCCAGAAGGCCGGCCCGTTACCTAGGTCCACAATCGCGTTCTTACGCCTCGGTGGTTTCCGGACAGAACTATGTCCGTGTGGATCAAACCACTCAGACAGTCCAGGGTAGAGGAGTCAGCCCTGGAGAAAGGAGACCAGCTGACCCAGAGTTTGGTCAGTTGGTCCGGAAGATGCACACTGTGATTAAAACAGTGCATCATTTGCAAAATGTGACCTTTGCACCAAACAAGGAGGGACCACGTACGATTGCCCGAATGGTGGACACGCTGGCAAATTTCATAAAGCCAGCAGTACCGACCACTCAGACGAGGGATTTGATAGTGGGCAATGCTAAAAATTGGGGTCACACTACCTTGATGATTCTGGAGGACCACTACAAGAAAGAGTTAGAGGTCTTATTGGAGAACGTGGCCAAATACATGGTTCCTGATTGGAAACCAGCCTTCCTGGTGGCGACCAGATGGGCCCGTCGAAACTTGCCTCGCATTAAAGATCAGGTTATTGATCATGCGGAGGCACTGATCTCTGTGTGTAATGAGGGAAGGGTGGGGTCAACTGCTGAACAGCAGCAGGACCCGAGACCTCAACAAACACAGGTCACACAGATGACACAAACAACAACAACACAGATGCTCACACAAAGACAACACACAAACACAATGACAAGGACTACAAGTCCATCAAGACCTAAGATGTGTACAGTGAGCACAATGACAGAAAAAGGGCCTGATGAGATTCCAGGCCAGATTCAGGAAGAACAGGAGGCTGTTCAATCTTCGCAAAAAACTCCTAAAGAACGTAGAACACCACGAGAGAGAAAAACTAAATCTGTGGGCTGTTTTACGGATGAAGATGTTTTGGAGATCCTGGAGGACTTAGCAGGAGAGACTCAGCAGGAATCACAACAACAACCCAGACGCAGTTCGTCTCGGGAGGTGTCATTGTTGGACTTTGGGGAGGAGACTAACTCTGACCCATCTCCAGCAATGACACCGAATATGAGTGTCCCAACTCCGGGAACTCATTCAAATGTACATCACGTTGTGGTGGATGTACATCACAATCAGTCCTCCCAAAACGGGAGTCTGAAGAGTGGAAGTGACTCCGTCTTGGGTCTAACTTCCACCCCCAAACCTCATTTTAAAGTGAGGAAACATGTCAGTACAGACCGAAAATTGGTGGAGTGGGGTCTTGATGTCAGGAAGAAGTGGTTGATAATTGGTGATTCCAATTTGGCTAGAATCCCACCTTTCTCTAACCCTGACATCCAGATTGAGAGTTACCCTGGAGCCAATTTTAGACATGCTCAGGCAGTGGTTGCTAAGGCAACCAAACATGTTTCGGTGGAAAAAGTCATCTTAGCATTTGGTCTTAATAGCAGACAACAAAAAGCAAAACAAACTGCTATTAAACAAATGCAGGCAGCAGTAAAAGTTGCAAAACAAAAATTTCCATTTTCGGAAATTTGGGTCCCATTGATTAACTTTTCCACAGAACTGCCACAAGGGGAACAAACAACCCTGACACAACTAAACACACACATAACAAACAACATGCCATTCATTCCAGCTTTACCAATATGGCAGTTCAGCACCGAGAATGATAACATACATTGGACTCGTGATACAGCACGATCCATGTTACAACATTGGATGTCGGCGTTAAACTTGAATCCCCAGTAAGTCATAGTGGGGAAGGGGATAGAGGGGTACAATCCCTGATATCCAAAAATATTATTATTTTAGCACCAGATTTTAAACTAACAACAGCAGAGGAGAATTTATTAAATAGGGGATTAACATTCATACCAACAGTTAATTTACACAAACAACAAAAAATACAATTAAAGTTTGATATACAAAATTATCACAGGAAAATTAAATTAATAGCGTATTTTAATAACCCAATTCATCAGGAATACAAACCATTCATGCCGAGTTCAATTTGGACACCACCTGAAAACAAATTACCATCAGAAATTAATTTATTAATACAAAAAGACAAACAAGATTTTGACAGATATTTTAAAAGTTACAGAGAAAAATATAATTTATCATTAGATGAAGTTAAGGCACTTAGACAATTAATGAATAAAAAGAATGTAGTGATAAAACCAGCAGATAAAGGAAGTTCAATAGTAATAATGGGAAGGGAACAATACATTTATGAAGTTGAAAGACAATTGAATGACAAGAAATATTATAAAAAATTGGACGAACCTATTTACTTAAAAACTATTCCTATAGTTAATGAAATATTAAATAAATTATGGACAGAAAAATTCATAAATGCAAAACAAAAACAATATTTAAAAGGTAAAACAGAACCAAGACCTCGAAGATTTTACATTCTTCCAAAAGTTCATAAAGATCCTAATAAATGGACGGTGCCTTTTAAAATCCCGCCTGGAAGACCTATAGTCTCTGACTGTGGGAGTGAAACCTATGAAACTGCTGAATTCATAGATTATTATTTAAATCCCCTATCAATAAGACATCCTTCATACATTAAAGACACTTATCATTTTATTGACATTGTTAAAAATCTACATATTCCAGATGATGATTTTTTCTTTTTCTCAATCGACGTAGACAGTTTATATACGAACATTGACACCCCAGCAGGATTGACAGCTGTTAAAAAATTCTTTGATAAATATCCTGACAGAACGAGGCCAGATTGGGCAATATTACAATTATTAGAAATAAATCTTACAAAAAATGATTTTGAATTTAATAATGAATTTTATCTCCAAATTAAAGGTACAGCAATGGGCAAAAAATTCGCACCAGCTTATGCCAATATTTTTATGGCAAACTGGGAAGAAGAAGTTTTGATTAAATGCCCAGAAAAACCTTTATATTATTTTCGTTACCTTGACGACATCTGGGGAATTTGGACTGACACAAAACAAAACTTTGATAATTGGTTTAATATTTTAAATTCACATGATCCATCAATAAAATTAAAATGTACAGTAGATTCGGATAAAATTGATTTCTTAGATACAACAACTTATAAAGGTCCAAATTTTCATTCAACACATAAATTAGATACAAAAGTTTATTTTAAGGAAACAGATACACACGCATTATTATTTAAAACAAGTTTTCACCCCCCACATACTTATAAAGGTTTAATAAAATCCCAGTTAATCAGATTTAAACGTATTTGTACACAAAAAGAAGACTTTTTTGAAGCAGTCAGAACTTTATTTAAAGTTTTACGAAAAAGAGGATACACAAGATCATTTTTAAGAAATTGTTTTAAAACATTTCATATTCAAAAACAACAAGATAAAAAACAGAAAATACCATTAATAACAACGTATTCTACAATTAGTAAAATAATGCATCATAAATTAAAAAATAATTATGAAAATCTCATTGAAAATTTAGGGATTATTAAAGAACACAAAATAGTATCTGCATATAGAAGAAATAAAAATTTAAAAGATTTATTAGTTCATGCAAAATTAAAACCAATTCATCCTCCTAAAGAAAATATCTTAAAAAATTGTTTTTGTACATTAAAATATGTACAAAACAGAGAAGATAAAAGAATATTTCCAATTGAACAAGGATTTAGTACAAAATCTAAAAATTGTATTTATATGATTTTTTGTTCTTTATGTAAGATACAATATATTGGAGAAACAAAGAATTCAATTTCGACGAGAATGACTCAACATCGTTACAATATTAAAAAGAAAAAACATGTTATGACTCCTTTAGTTCAACATTTTATTTTTCATGGCTGGCAGAATTTTAAAGTTGCAGGAATACAAAAAAATATTTTATGGTCGACCAAAGATAGGAAAAAATGGGAAAGAATTTGGATTTATCGCTTAAACACTAAAGAACCTTATGGTTTAAATGTAAAAAATAATTAATTCTAATTGTAACCCTAAATTTAAAATTTAATATTAAAATTGATTTGAATTCATTCTAATTATAGCCCCAATCCCAACCCATCCTAAACTTAACCCTAAATTTTATTATAACCCTAATCTTTACCTAAATTTAACCCTAACCCTAAACCAAACCCTAATCTTAACCAAATTTTAATCCCGGCCCTAAACTTAACCAAATTTTATAACCCCAGTCCTAATCTTAACCCTAATTGGAAACCCAACCCTAATCCCTAATCTTAACCCTAATTGGAAACGTAACCCTAAACTTAACCAAATTTTAATCCCGGCCCTAAACTTAACCAAATTTTATAACCCCAGTCCTAATCTTAACCCTATTTGGAAACCCAACCCTAATCCCTAATCTTAACCCTAATTCGAAACCTAACCCTAAACTTAACCAAATTTTAATCCCGGCCCTAACCCTAACCAAATTTTATAACCCTAGCTCTAATCTTAACCCCAATTGGAAACCCAGCCCTAAACTTAACCAAATTAACCCTAACCCTAATTTTAATTCGAACCCTAAATTTCAATTTAATATTAATATAAACCCTAACCATAAATTTAATTCTAAACTTAACCCCAATTCGATTTCTATTATTTTTCTAACCCTAATTAATTAAATTAAATTAATTGAATTTATAAATATTAATAAATAATTAAAAACGATTAAAAACAATTATAAATTACATAAAATATATTTTTAGTTCATAGTTTAATTAGAAAATACATTACAATCTATTAAAATTGATAATTTAAAAACATCCAGCATTTTTAGGGTTAACCCTAAACCCTGCGCCTTTTACATTTGGCAGCTGCCACTAAAGGGGAGGGTTTAAAAGGAGCAGAGGAGAGAGAGTCGCTCACTCTTGCTCAGACCATCGACCCTGCAACATCTCTGCAGCAATATAAAGAGCCGCCATTTCTTTTTATATACTTTTATTATATTCATTTTTTTTGTGCCTTGGCCTGAAGAAGACCCGAATAAGGGTCGAAACGTCGCTGTAGGCACACGCGAATTTCCATTTTGGAAATTTTGTTTTTTGTTAATAATTTTAAATACATAAATAAATAAAAGACAGTTTATTTTGTTAAAAAAAGATAAATATTTTATGTTTGATTAAAAACAGAAATAAAAACAAGAACAACAATTTTAGTTTAAAATATTTTATTTTTTTCATTAAAAAATTATAAAACAAAGACAACAAATTCTTTAAAAATATTTTATTTTCATTTTTTTAAAAAAAAAAAAAAAAAAAAAACAAGCAAAAGAAATACAAGGACAACAATTTAATTTATAAATATTTTATTTACATTAAAAATACAAACAAGAGAGACAATTTTATTTACAAGAAATTCATTTTATTAAGAAAAATAAAGACAAGAACAATAATTTCATTTGAATATATTTTATTAAAAACAATACAGGAAAATTTTATTTTTGAAAAAAATTTTATTTACATTAAAAAACAATTATTTACATATACAAAAAAAACAATACATTAAGAATAATTTAAAAAAACAATCACTTACCTTATGATGGTTGCCCGGCTGGGCAACGATGACTGGACCGTCGCCCGCTACGGAAGAAATCGTGGAGGGTCCCGTAGACGGGGAGGGGAACAGGGGCGCAGGCCGACCGGACGGACGGCCCGAGCACTTCCTGTCCCCCAATCCAGGGGACGGGTTCAATTTCCGGCACCTAACCCTAACCCTATCCCTTTTTAATTAAATTAATTTAATAATAATAGAGAGGGGTTAAAAAATTGTTTTTAAAAAATGAAAAAATGGGTTAAAAATTTGTTAAAAAGCATTCAATAAAGTTAAAAATCATTAATATGGATACAGAAGGGTTAAAAAGTTATTCAATTTGGATATAAAAAGGTTAAAGATCAATTGATGTGGATATAAAGGGTTAAAAATCATTTTAGGGGGGATAGATAAGGATTAAAAATAATTAAAATAATGTAATAGGGTTGAACACAAATTAAAAAAAAGGGGGGAAGTGACATTAAATTTGTGATAACTTTCAAAGTAAATAAGTTCATATAAAAATATAAAAAAAACATAAAAATTTAAAATAAAATTCATAATTAAGAATGGAAAAACAATTTATTAAAATCATTTAAAAATCATTGGAATTAAAAAATATGATAATTTGTGGTTAAAAATTGATTAATTAATTGTTAATTTATAGTTTAGAATGGGTTTGAATGGGCCACATACACAATAATGGAATTTTGAAGGGGGCGGAGCTTACAAGTGAATGGGAAAGGAAAATGACAAAAACGAAACTTAACTAGAGACACAGAGTATAAATAGAGCAGGAGGCAGACACAGGCATTCAGCCTTTAGACACGGAAGGAGCAACATCTCTGCCACAGAGAGGGGATTTTTTTTCAAAAAAATTTTTTTGGTTTTTTGTGCCACAGCCTGAAGAAGGCCCTTTTAAGGGCCGAAACGTCGCGGCGGCACAAAATAATAAATAAATAAATACATAAATAAATAAATAAATAAATAATTAAAATAAATAATTTCATTTTTTTATTTTAAGTAATTGGATTTCATTTTAATTTGATAAAAGTTTGTTTTATTTTATTTTATTTTATTTTATTTCATTAAAAAAATTTAATTTAAAAAAAACACTAATAAATCCTAATGGATTTTTTTGAGGACCGGGACGGGTGGACGGAGGTGCGCCGCGGGAGACGCCAGCGTCTCCCGTGGCGCGCCGAGGTCCGGCGGGGTCGGTCTACCTGGGGGATGGACCGAGCATTTCCTCTTTCCTTCGGGGGGAGGAGTCAATCCCCCACCCCTAACCCTAACCCTAACCCTAACCCTAACCCTAACCCTAACCCTAACCCTAACCCTAACCCTAACCCGTGGCGCGCCGAGGTCCTGCGGGGTCGGTCTACCTGGGGGATGGACCGAGTATTTCCTCCTTCCTTCGGGGGGAGGAGTCAATCCCCCACCCCTAACCCCAGCCCCCGGGACCCCTTAGAACCCTAACCCCAGCCCCCGGGACCCCTTAGAACCCTAACCCCAGCCCCCGGGACCCCTTAGAACCCTAACCCCAGCCCCCGGGACCCCTTAGAACCCTAACCCCAGCCCCGGGACCCCTTAGAACCCTAACCCCAGCCCCCGGGACCCCTTAGAACCCTAACCCCAGCCCCCGGGACCCCTTAGAACCCTAACCCTAGCCCCCGGGACCCCTTAGAACCCTAACCCTAGCCCCCGGGACCCTATACCTGATGATTGTAACAGAATCCAATGGTTGAATTTAATGCTACTCTACTGTTTCTGCTCTTTGAAGATGTTTTTCTATCCAAAAGTTTGCAATGACTTGTTGATTCATTAATCTCCTTTTTTGGGTATAATGCATTCATTGATCAAATGAATGTCATAGCCTCCAATCATAGCATCATATATGAATCAACCAGTCTCTGAACAGAAGTCTGTTAGATGGTCAAGTATCTTCAACAAGATAGCATATGACAGTTGTTTTGATTCAGCAACCGCGGATTTTATTACAATCTTCAAGTGTTGTCACTCAATCTGCATGTGTTGCTGTTTTGGTAGAGTCACCAAGACCTAGTCTGATTCACACAATGTTCCACCTCATGGACCAGTGGTGCACCTAATCTGAGCCAGGGGATGTAAATTGTCTGAGTCATTTCTAGGTCAGATTTAGTGTGTGCAGTATGTGCTGTTGCATGAGTGAGGCTAACCCTCATAGAAGACTGGGCTTCGTTTAAGGTCCTGATGCCCTGGACCACCACTCCCACAGTGCTGCCCTAGAGTTGGGACATGGGGGGCCACATACTTACCCCCTGACAAGCACAGACCAGTTGTTAACACCGCTAGGTAGCTCTGGTCTGGCCTGTCAGGGCTGCAGCTTAAAGGTCTCTCCTTCCAATCAGGTAACATAGTGTCTCCGGTGCTCTGGCTGACAAACTGTCAAGATAAGCTAATGCTAACAGCAGGTATCTACCTGAGTAAGCAGGACCAGCCATGTCAGAGCGGTGCTTTCCTAGCTACCACCAGGGTAGGAAGTACTAAGGCCAGCCTTGGTCTTCTCAAGACTCCGTGCTAAGCTAATGCTAACAGCAGGTGTCCACCTAAATGAGTAGCCAGGACCAGCCACGTCAGAGTGGTGCCTTCCCAGCTACCACCAGGGTAGGAGGTAGTAAATCCAGCCTATGTTTTCTTTAGACAACATGCTAAGCACTGCCTCCTTGGTAAGCTAAGATAGCCTGAAGACCTGTGCCCCATACACCGCACGACCCCAGGCCAGTATCTACTGTATCTTAACAGGTAGTCAGCCAGAGCCTTTGTGTGTGTGTGTCACTGGTCTTGAGAAATATATGCTTCTCTTTAAAGTTCATGAAGCTCCAAGACATGTGTAAAAAAAAAAATAGTTATTTTCATGGATTTTACATACAATGATAGCAAGTTGGGATAAAATCTCACCTTTCCATTCAGATCTCTCCAAAGTCTCAGATGACAGGAGGTGAGGACAAGTCTGCAAGACACCAAAGATTCAAAGACATTAGAGCTACAGGTGTCATTTTAGGTTCAGCTCCCTCAGAGGTCACCATGTTTTAAAAGCTGGACCACTGCTGATTTTACATATTTAAGAGGTTCATTTGTTGAGTGAACCACTGCAGTTCTCCTTGAACTGAGACGCTGGTATGAACCTGTTGAACTCCAAATGAAGCTGTGGAGAAAAAAACAAAAAAATTTACTGAAAAGCAACAAAACAGCTCAAAAGGTTTGAGAAACGAATCAAGTCAACTGAGAACTGGTTTCAAGTTGAATACAAAAGCAATTCAAAAACAAACAACTTAAAGATATTGAGGGTAAAGGGAAACACAACATATTAAAACATGAAAAACCCTAAACTTGCAGGAGCAGGAAACACAGAGGACTGAAGACTGCAGACTGGAGGTTTATATTCACCTGAAGAGGAGACACGACGACACACAGGTGAAACACATTAGGTTGGGGTCAGGTGATCAAACAGACAGGAAGTAACTCACACGACAAAAATCAAAGAAAATCAACTTCAAAGTAAAACAGGAAATAAAATCAAAATGAAAGACAAGTGAAGACAGACTGTTGCCTTGAACCGACTCCCCTGAAGATAATTTTAGTGAAAATGATTGTGTTATTATTATTTATCATTTATAACTTATTGTGCTCCTCAGTAAAAAATCTTAATTGTTTATTTTATTATTCATTAATCCACAAACTCTACCAAATTCTACAATTAACACATAACCCTAACCCTAACAACTACAAGAGAGAGCAGACGGATGTTAGTGATAACACAACATAATGTCTAAATTAAATGTTTAAGACCCATCTGTTAAAGATAAATATCAAATATATCTAAAAGAAAGCACTGGATTTTATCACTGGACATTTAAGCTGGAAACATCTTATTCAACCACATGGGGGAGCCAGTGCGTTAATTACAAACATTTTCACCTTTAACTACTTCAATCACAGGTATGTGGACTGTTTTGCAAGGAAAGGAGGATAATTTAATGATTGTGCATGCTTCCTTGTTTTGCTTTATTTTTGCTAAGTGAAAAACAAAAATGGCTCTTGCATTGCAGTTATATCAATTTTCACCAGCTGTCATTGTCACTTCTATTGTCAGTTTCAATTGACAATGACCCACACACACATCTCAAAAACCTGGAGCCTCACAACTGTGGCGTTACCTCAATCAGGACCTCAGCCATTACAATCTGCCAAATTTGAGCTTTCATCACCACCGGTCCTGACATGGTCTCAACAAGGTAAAAAAAAAAAAAAAAAAAGTACATTTACTCTATTCTTCCATCCTTTGACATTAGCACATAGAGACACAAGGTTTCACAGCTAACACTGCATGTCAAGACAAACCAACACACCATGATGAGGCATAGACTAGGGTGCAGGTACAAAACAACATCTAAAGATTTGAGTGTCCTGAGGAACAGTGACTTTAATAACTCAAATGGAAGAAGTTTGGAACCAATAGGTCTCTTAGTGTTGGCTGTGTGCCCAAACTGAGAGTGAACCAGAACACTAGTTGTGACCCAGAAGGATGAACAATGATGTGGAGGCTTTATAAAACTCTATGTAGCAAATAAGGTTT
Source organism: Polydactylus sextarius (assembly GCA_016801845.1). Lineage (NCBI taxonomy): Eukaryota > Metazoa > Chordata > Actinopteri > Polynemidae > Polydactylus > Polydactylus sextarius. Next base: position 11,955,365 of record CM028926.1, on the reverse strand, counting down.
AACTTTACCTCTGAAAACTTTTTCACTCTAACTCACTTTATAAAAAATGTCCATTATAGCTGCTTCAGTGAAAACTGTGATACATGAAAACAGTCTCTTCCTTTCCTCTGTCTCTTCAATTTTCTCTGTTTTCTGTTTTCCTTTCACCCCAACCAGTCGAGGCAGCGACGGTTCACTCTGAACCTGGTTCTAGAGGTTTAGAGGTGTTAAAGGGAGTTTGTCCTCTATTGTTAAGTGTTGCTTACTGTGGAATATGTTGGATTTGTCTTTGTAAAGTGCCTTAAAATGCATGTTTTCATAATTTGGATGTGTAAAATAAATTTGACTTGACTTGACATGACTTACTGCAGACAGTAGAGATCTCAATGAATCTAAACCACATACACAGCAACATATACTTTGTGTGTTTGGTTTGTTTGTGTTTGTGTGTGTGTGTGTGTGTGTGTGTGTGTGAGAGAGAGGGTGTGTGTGAGATCATAACAAAATGTGGTCCATGGGACATCAACTGCCACAGTTATAGATTTGGCAACAGTGTTCAACATATAAGAACTGCTTAGCAGTCGTCCACTGTTGTAGGGACATAGGGACATAAATATGTATAATTTAATAAAACCCTGATGATTGTTCAGCCTATGAGGAGCATAATAGGTGAATGCAGTTTCTGTCTAATTTATTTGATTGTATTTATTTTGTATTCGGGGTGTCTTCAAGTATTAAATGAGGATGTGGTATTCCTTCTGTGCAGTAAGTTATGTCCACTCACCTTCTCATAGAGAATAAAATTGTTGGCTGTAATTGGACAGTAGTGATACACTGTCTACATCTTGAGGATGTAGACAGATGCATAGTAAACTGATAAAACACTGATGAAAATGTTGTCCCTCTCACTCTGACATTGTTTGATTTGATGAGGAACGAATGCAAACGACACCAGGCCAGGTTAACATTTTAGGAAAGTATGTTTTACACTGGAGGTTTAGATAAAGTTTGGGATTAATTCAAGGAATTCATGAAGACTTTAGTGATGCACAATATATTGGCCAATCTGGACAGAATTTGGTGACATCAGAGTAATAAGTTAAAAACACATCACAATGTCAACAAATTCACCAACTTTACCGGCTAAATTTAATTGGGTCACTGTGCGTCTGTCTGCAGTGAGACGTGTGTGGAAGAGGAGGCGGAGGGACGGGGAACTTGTTCAGATTTGCGCAGCACAGCTCTGTGTGACATGATAACAGCTACACTAGAGGTAAAGAAAAGCACAAAGTGTTTGAATTAAAAAGTCCTTGGCAGGGCTTTAGGTTGGCTCTGTGGTGACTAGTATGGCTCAAGATGCAGTCAACAAAGAAGCACCATTTTTAAAATTCAGCAGCAGAAGCATATCAATACATAGTTTGTAAAAGAAGAAATGGACAAAGCAAACGAAGCAACACAGTTGAAACCGTCGCAAAATGATCACAGGGTTTCACATTTAATTATCAAAGAGTGTGAGAAACAACACTCACCGCCACAAATTAATATTTTTTTTTTTTTTTTTTCCCAACACTGGAGTCAAGTTTTAGCACCTGGAGTCTCGTTAAGATAGTGAGTTTGCTCTTCACAAGAAGAACACACTTATGTGAATCATGCCTCACCAAAAAGAGCTTTCAGAGGATCTACAATCAAGAATTGTTGATTTACATAAAGCTGGCAAGGGTTATAAAGTTATTTCAAAGACTTAAACTAGAAACTAGAACTAGAAATTCACAGTTAGGCAAATAATCTACAAATGGAGACACTTTGGAACTGTTGCTACTCTACCAAGAAGTGGGTGCCCAGTCAAAATGACACCAAGAGCACAACACAGATTCATCAGTGAGGTAAAGAAACAACCCCGAATGACAGCCAAAGACTGGAAGGCATCATTGGATCTGACTAACATCTCAGTTCATAGAGTCTACGATACATAAAACATTGAACAAGCAGGGTATCTACGACAGGACACCTCAAAGGAAGCTACTGTTTACTAAAATGAACATCGCTGCACACCCAAAGTTTGCAAAAGAGCACATTGACACTCTACAGTGTAAAACTGGTAAAATGTTTTGTGGACTGAAGAAACTAAGACTGGACTATCTGGAAAAAACACACAGCACTACATGCAAAAGTGAAAGTGATACTATAGTGATCATTGAGCGCACAGCACAGCACAGCATGCACACAACAAAATTGCCCTCTGCATTAAATCCATCACCTAAGTGAGCAGGGGGCAGCCTTGACGGTGCCCGGGAAGCGTGTATGGGGACAGTACCTTGCTCAGGGGTACTTCAGTGGGACCCGGTAGCTGGTGGATTTGAACCGGGGACCTGTAGAAGGTGGATGATGCAACAGGACAATGACCCAAAACACTGGAGCAAGTCCACAACAGAATAGCTTCAGAAAAACAAAATCCACTTTTTGGAGTGGCCAAGTCAAAGCCCAGACCTCAACATAATAGAGACGCTAAGCATTGACTTGAAGAGGACCAGACACATAAGACTGTCAAAGAATAAAGCTCAACCAATTATTAATTCTAAGGGTTCACTTACTTTTTCCACCAACATTTTGAATGGTAAATGTGAGTTTTCAATAAAGATATTATATATATGTGTGTGTGTGTCGAGTCTTTGTAGCTTGTTCCACTTTTCTCTCCATCTCACAGGTTGAGTCTCACCACTTAGTTTATAGTCCTCCAGCTCCAACGACATGAAAAAGAAATCGTTTTATTCTTTTAAACCAGGCTACTGGGACACCTCACCTCAGTCCTCTGTGGTCCCATGAACACTGGAGCAAACAGATAGAGGTTATTGGTTTCTGCTGACGGAAAAAGACAAAAATTGAAATGAGCTGCAGAATAAAGCAACACAGAAGACGTTTTCTAGTTGCTTGAAGAGCAAGGAAAAAAAAAAAAGTAAAGACACACAGGACATCTCTCTTTAGCTAATTCTGTTTCCCTGCTGTAGCCAAGGCCTTCCATGCTACTGGTGTGTGTGTTTCACTGGGGTTAGACTCACTGCGTCTTTCACAATAGATTCCTATCTCTGTGTTAAACAGACATTTAAACACATACAGTTGTAGATACACTTACATCAGTCACTCCTTACATTTGCTGTGGGTAAGAAACTATGTAACCAGAGAGGGAGACCATTTGCCTCAACATCATGAGGGTACAGTGAGAAATTCAACAATCAATTCAAGATCAATTCAAAGATCAGTTCAATCAACAGCCTCAAATGACAATGTATTGTCTTGTAATGTCCCTAGATATTTTTACTGTAACACCTGAACAACTTGGCTGTGGATGTAGGTGGGATGAACAGGTAAGAGCTTCCTACTTAAGTCAATCATAATTTACTTTGTTTTTTTCACATTTATATTCAGGTGGGGTTGCTCACACCATTCGCACAACTGGGCTGTGGTCCAGGGAGTTTCTGTCAAGAAGAGACACTAAATTGTCCCTTTACATACGTAAATAGGTTTGTCCGTTTCAAACCTTGTCAAACGTCACTGCCGTTGTGCTCTGCGTGCATACTTTATGTTGGCATGGTTGTTAAGCAAGAAGGGCACCAGAGGGCAGGGCTGAGTCCCAAAGTCAGTTTCAGACAATAACAAGCACAGCGACATATGGAGGAGGTCATGATAATGCACATTAAAAAAAGAAATTCAAAAGAGGCGTTGCAGATTTCTGTTGTCGTCTTCTTCTTCTACTGGTTTGATTGGTGGTTAAAAACCAGCTTATGGGAGCATTACTGCCACCTATCAGACTGCAGCATGTATCAGTAGGTTGTCAAAGAAAAGAGAGAGAGAGAGAAAGGTAGAGACTGGTGGAGATGGTCCAATTCAGACTAAAAGGACTGTCTAAACCGTCTCCTGTTTTAGGTTTCCCAATATTAATATCTGTATTCAGTGTCAAAATGTAATTTACTATCTATGTACTGTGCAGCATTTTCTGATAAAGGTTCTCACATGTGGATTGTAACTAATGTTCCTGCTTTTTCTATGTTGATTGCTGTTTTATTGCTTGTTGTTAATACCAATATTAAAGAATTTCTCCTCTTCTTATTCTTCTTCATCTTCTTCTACGTTCCTCTCGCTGGTCACTGTGAGCTGTCCCCACCATGTCCGCTGGTACTGCTCCATTTGTTGTGTACTGGTAAACATCCACAAACTCTCTGAAAACACATGAAAATCTGTATATGTATTTATCGTTGATAATAAATTATCCTTATGACAGAATCAGCTAATTTAATCATGTGTCTGTCCATATATGTCTCCGTGCTCTGACTAACCCTAACCCATCACCACAGTGTCATCAGAGAGGAACTTCAGGTGTCATGACTCGCATTGTACTGAAAGTCACAGGTGAACTGATTCAGAGATGGAGACAGTACAGTCCCCTGTGGTTCTCTTGTGTTACTGTCTAGCATGTCAGACACCTTATTAGCTTTATTGTGTTTTTTTTTTTTTTTTGATTCTTTTTGTTTGATTCTTTTGCACTTCTCTTTGTCATCCTTGTTATGATGAACAGCTCCCACCCTTTGCAGCGCTGCCTCAGTGGTCTGCTGAGCTCCTCCAGTCCAGTACACAAACACACTGAATGTAATTCATGTATATAAACAGTGATGTATTACATTATAACTATATGTGTAAATCTCCATGCGCTGGGCCCTTTATAACAGGCACTTTCTTTCATTTTACTCCTCTTTTTATTATTTATTCAATCATATGTTTTCTTGTCTATTTAACATGAAAATGTGTTTCTTTGCCCCATTTTTTTTTTCTCATGAAGCTGCAATTGTCCAATTTCCTCACTATGAGACAACAAACATTTTGTCTGCTCTGAAGCATGTTAGAATCAAATCAAATTACATTTCCTATAATCCACAAACTTATCTGAATGCACTCTTTACTTTTCCTTTTTAACAAAAGATCAAACTGTAACAAAGAGTGAGTTATGTGTCCAGCTGCTGCTCCAAAACATACTTGGTTAATGTGCCTGTTTATGTGACTCAAGACGTTGTCACATGATTGGTTTAAATGTGATGAACAGAGACAAAACATTATCACAGCTAATTAAGGTTACTATTGTGATTAAGAATAGTAAAACAGAAACCTTTCAATGCCCAAACACCTCAGGAGCCTCATAACACAACATGACAACCACTAAATGATGTGACGACTTTATGAAACATGTTCTCCATAAACAGCAGCAATCACACTGATCAGGCTGAACTAGTGGCCTAGTTCTCATTCAGACCTGCACACATCCTGTTCCATCAGTAAAAACCCAAATAATTTGCACTGTATATAATAGGTAATAGATAATAATAGAACAAACAGATGTGTGGAAATGAAAAGGAAGATCTGAAAAATCTGCTTATTGATACACACATGTATATCTGCATAGATTATAATGCTACAGTAAACGTATATCTGTGATTTCAAACTTTCAAGGAAGAGGATGACAAAATGTGTTTAAAAGAAAAAAAAGAGGGAAAATAAAGTAAATATGGCATCTTTATAAAATTGCCTGCACTGGGGTGAATCTGTTGAGCTCTGCTACTAATTGATCTCTTTAGTGCTCTTCATATGTCGGCTGTAGCTCAGCATGCGTGGGATGTGTTGACGCAGTGAGTCTGTACAGTTGATATCAGTGGCCACTGAGTTAAAGTTGAATATAAAAGTTTGTCCTGGTCTCAGCAGTGGAAATATATGATTAAGGTAAGTCTTGAGGGGAAACAGGTCTCAGTCATCTACCACCCTCATTCACTAAGTTCCTCACACTGTTACAGTTGTAAAACCTTCTCTAATGTGGTTGACAGTTAGTTTGGTAACATATTAAAAACACAGTAGGAAGGAAAAGCATTTGTCGATGTGAAGCCTGACTCATGCTCGTCTGTATCCATCGATACACAACAACACAGAATCCTCTCAGTCACTGAATAGCCCGTCCAGCCTCCTCACCCTCTTTCGTGCACCTCCCCAATTTTGTAACTATCCGTCGAAACGACGAAGAGACCGCAGGGCTCTGACTATGATAACACCATGAAATACAGTGACAAGCATCTGATCATTACTGAGTGCATGTTACAGAAATCACTTAGAAAAAGAGATTGTTGAAGATCGTAGAGAGACTCCCCTGTTCTGGAAGCATCCGGGGAGCAGCTGTGTGGACTGTGGTTGCTTTGTGTGTCATTTTTATATACAGTGTGATATGTGACCACTTTGTAAGATATAATACTTCACTTTACTAGAAGCCTGTTTAATACATTGTTGATCAGTCTTGAGATTAAATGTATAAACTTGTGGGGACAAGTTTTCAGAGAATGAAGTAGGATAAGTGCAGAATCCTGTGGGATTCTGGTTTTGATTTCAAAGTTCACAATACCACATGGTTCAGAGCTATATCATAGTACTTCCTGCAGTTTTGACATGTAAAATCAGTGGACTGACCCATAAGAAGCCCCAGATACTGCAGCTTGGAGCAATATGATAGTCTGTGTTACTAATGAGAGCTCAGATCCAACACTCAGCTGAAAAGGTTCACCTCATCTCCTGCTGCCTGGTCATCTGAATTATTTAGCTTGTTGCATCTGGATACTGTTGCATCTTGGATCTGGCTGGAATGAACATGGCCACCACACAGTACAGAGAAACAGAGGATCTCTCTTCTTATCTCATCGCACAGTGGAAGCTCAGTCTTTTTTCTATCAGCCAGACAATAAATCATGTTCAATTTAAGCTTCAGGGCTCCATAGCTCCCAGGTAAATAGAGGACAGAGGCCTTTCGACTCTACTTCAGCTCAAGATTTAACAAAATCCACTATCACCAGGACCACATCATTGGTGTCTGTTTGAAATAGGTCAGTTTCATGATGTGACAATAGTTTTGTAAGGTTTTAGTTTTCACAGGTTAAGTACTTGGTTAAGTCTGTGTAGTGTGAGATGATCAATAGAACCCTGTATGGATCAATAATAGCTTGTCCAGTCAGCTTCATGCACATGTGCCAATGTAAGGATTTTATTTCAAGTCATACTTTCCCAAGATGTCTTTTTTTTTTTTTTTTTTTTTTTTTTCTTTGAAAGGCCACAAACAAAAAAAACAGTGTGAGTCACAGCACATAGTTAGCAAAGGCTATTTTTCTGCAGTAAAGATGTTGATTTAGTGGTCACAAGGCTGAGGTGTGGTAGGTGATATAACATTTGAACCACTGTCATTATTATACTGAGTTAGTTTTTTTGTGTTGCCTGTTTTTCAAGTGGCCCAACTCTCTCTCCAACTTTCCCTTGTGTTCCACTGAGAAAACGAGAACCCCCACTGATGACTCTAATGAATGCTGGGTAATTTGACCGCAGACTCACTCCTCTGATCCAGACACTGGTTCTTTATGTTGCTGACAAAGCTGCCTGACATTTGGTCATGATTGAAGGAAGCAGTGTGCTGGTTTGATGGTGATCTCAGTATTTAAAAAAAGTTCAGTGAGATATTACTACCTGCTGTCATATCCATGCTCATAAAATTTACTCATATAGTTGACCTTTAATAGATGCTCTGTCTGCTGAAGAGTACTAAACTATACTGAGCAGGGAAAAAATGATTGCCAAATAAATAGAAAAGCTCTGGGTCAGACAAGAATATGAGTCATCACAATCCTATATTTTAATATAGATATATATATTTTTATATTTTTTTTTTCATCACTTATTTCCATTCCCCTGTTGGATTGTTTGGATTGTGAGTTGAATGTCATATCCTTAATGTAATTTTATTAAATTCATTAGAAAAGGCCAAGAGTTTTATAAATTCGATCAATTCAATATTTGTATCTGTAGCATGAAATACCCAGGGCTAGATGCAGTTGTTTGAAGTATCAGAGGGTTTCTATGTAAAGCTACCACGTGGCTGCATCACATGATATTTTATTTGATGTCAGTTGTCTCTCATTCACACCATCAGACAAACCTTCCACTCACATGCATGAAAAATGAAGATCGACAGATTGCCGTGACACTTCCTGAGCACATTCTGTTCTCAAGGGGAGTAAACAATCTGAGCACAATGATCTTTTGACCTTCCCTCCAGCAGCCGTCTAAGAAAAACCTGATGTTGCTCAAGGAAAAGCAGAACCATCAGAATCTGGGGCTTCAGACGCGCTTTAGAAAGGCTGATTCATGTTTGTTTTAGATGTGTACAATTCTAAAACTGCTTGCAGACATCTCAGGAACATCAAGAATGTGGCTTAAAAATAACTAATTTCCTGGCCTGTACACTGACTAGAAATTTCCCTACTGTTCCATCATCCTGAATGTTGGTTGCTACCTTTTTTTGTTGATAGTTAGGGTGTAGGTTTGAAAAGTTTACTACAAGTTATTTTGCTCACACAATCTCCAAAAAGAAAACCACTCATCTCAAACTGCCGGGACAGACTCACACAGTCACAATGTTACTTTCTGAGTGTTTTATTTCAAAATGATTTCATGATTTGATGAGTAATAATACCAATTCTTTGCATAAAAATACTTCTCACCTTTGTGCGTTTGTGTGATTGTAAATCACAAACAGTCAGAAAAAAGATGATGAAATTAAGTGATGGCATCTGTTCCTTATCCTGGTAATAAAGAGGAAAGGCTGGAAAGTGTGTGTGTGTGTGTGTGTGTGTGTGTGAGCATGTGAGTGTGTGCGAGGTTTGCTACTGAGCCAGCAGAAAGTGTGGTTGCTTTATTTTTCATCATCTTTCTGGACTCGCACAGTTTCATCTGAAATGCATGCTCTTTGCGTTTGAAGAAAAAGTGCTGAAATACACATCACATTACTTCAGCTACATCAGTTTCCTTAAAAACACAGTGGGAGATAAATATTATCCTGAAATATGGTCCAGAACAATCTGTATCAAACTGACACCGAAGCAACAGATTTTACCTCCCAAGTCGTCGCAGCACCGTTCATTCTGACCTGAGGGCTGAGAAACATCCACCGACGTTTAATAAAGAATAGAGACTCGACTCCAACGTGGCCCCGTCACTTCCAGTGATTTTTTTTTTTTTCACACTGACAATTTCACATTCATGTTTCATTCTGGTGGTGTAAATGTATTGAATGTCATCCTGTGCGACATTCATTTCATGTTGTGTCATGTGTCTCAGTGTGTCACACTGCACAGTATCGTTTGACACCTTCATACCGGCCAGTGACTGTGTGGTGAATCACAACAGTGTGACGCAGCCTGTCATCCAGCACTCACAGAAATCTTCTTTGTTTCACCTCCCTCATTTTGTTAGTGTAACTGTTTTTTTTTTTGTTTTTTTTTCTCTAAACATTATTCAGAAGTGTTTGCCAAATGTCATGTGAGCCATACTCACACATCATCTTCTCATGTGTTGCTTTGTACTCGTGGATCGGGGGGAGGGAGAAATAAACCTCAGACTCATTGGTTGTTAGTACAAAGGAGATTCCCCCACCCCCTCGCTCCATCTCGATATCACTTTATTTATTTGAAAAAACTGTCTTTTTAAAGGGGTCATAGAATTCAAAACCGCATTTACCTTGGTGTTATTGAATATATGCAGCTTGGCGTGTCTAAAGGCCGATCCTAAAACCTCAGCTCCATCCCCGACCTCCTCTACATGCAAATCTGTAAACTAGAAACGGCCGTGGTAAAGCGGCCTGATCCCAGCAAGGCTGCAACATGTCGTTATAGGAGCTCTAGTCCACTTAGATACACGCCCTTAAACTTGCTTATCCTGCCCCTTTTCCAGTGTCGGCAGTACTAGAGGACGGTGAATGCTAGCTCAAGCTACTGCTAACAACTGTGTTGGATAAGAGCAAAACAAGAACAATGTCGGAGCTCACATGTAACGTTCCAGGATGTACTGGGAATATCAGGACTATGCAATATTTTTAGGAAAAGTGGCGTTTATGATTTATGTTTGTTAATAAGACAACAAAGGTAACACATATAACACGTGTCGATGTTAATACAACTGGCGTCACACGCCGTGAAATCGGATGTGACAAACTTTTCCCCCGGTAACGGGGGTGTTGGGACTCAAGAGGTTAAAATGCTCTTCTGATGCTAGGAATATAGAAAAAGGTCTGCTAGCATCTAGATAGGGAGCAGGACAGTTGTAACACTAGTGTTGTTATAGATAACTTGTGTGTGCCCAGTATGTGCTCAATGAGGCATGACCACATTTTTACAGCCTAAACTAAATCAGATTTGTTGCTTCAGACCTTTACTTGACAATTGAACTCAGTATACAGAACAGTTAAAGTGCTGACGAATCCCTGAACTATACCAGTACATAAATGCACACACACACACACACACACACACACACGCATCAGTGACCACAGTACAAGTCAGTGCTGCCTCAGAGAATAATAATGGTGACACATTTACTCTCCTTGTGACGTCAAACACTGGTCTCTGACAATGACCCAGGGGCATTTGGACTCCAGGAGTCTCAGCTGCTTCACATCATAATACTGCATCAAACATGTTTTATTTTTCATTCTCTATCCAGAATATAAAGAAATTTCACAATTCTATACAAATATTAGAAGATTGTGGTTTGAATTATTTATAAACTTCCGGAAACAGTTTTGGTGCCTCAGTAATCTCCAACTTTGTATCAGCATCACTACTCTCATTTATATACACATGGACCTCCTCTCCAGGAATAAGCACTGCAGTTAATAGATGGATGGATGTAAGTTCATCCACATGCATCCACAATTCAACTTAATTCAAAATCACAGAAGATAAACATGAAAAGAACCTTTTCAAACATAGGAGCACATCATCTGCTCCGCTGCCAACAATAATAAATAATTAAAAGTTTATTCATATAGGTCATTTTAAAACAACAATACGTTGACCAAAGTGCTGTACAAGAGAAGTTAGACTTAAGGAAACTACCAAAGACTGCAGAGAACAAAAGTCCAAACTAATCCTCCAGTCAGTTTAACTGAAACAACCATCTTCATTAATGACCTAAGTTAATTTAATGTGTAACCACATCTATACACGCTCATAACTACAGAGACAATAGTGAGGGTCATTTTTAAAGAATTAGGATTTTCCCTTTTAACCAGGAAATATCAAGTCTGATACCCCTTAACAATGAGGCCAACACATCAGTTCATTTTAAAAGAAACACACTGATGGATGCTCAGTGGAGCATTGGTAAATTTACTTTTCCAGTGACCGAACTGGATGAGGAAATGACAACCATGTTAGTTAGTGTCAGTGTGTGGAAGACTAGCATAACTTACAATAATAATAGAATAGATTAACTCGTAACAACAACAATATTAATAATAGAATAGAATAGAATAGAATAGAATAACTGTAGAACAACTCTGGCAGCTAAACACAGCTTAGATTTAACCTTTTTTTTTTTTTTTTCAAATTTCACTTTCTTGTGTTTCAGTTTTGGATCTGACTGTATAGAAATTCATTATGTAAATATATTAATTCAGTGTTCAGTGGCAGAGTGAAAAACTTCAAGTCTGTGACTTCGCTGCATGTCACCACATGGTGTTAATGTTATCAAACTACACACGATCTCCTCTCATACCTCAGACATGTATTTTCATCTTTTGATCAACCCTAACCCTGTTTGGATGCTGCTACCACAGTCATTTTCCCCAAAACACTCTTCAGTACACTAAACATGTACAGTAAACTAACATGCTTTTGAACATTTAAAAGTGATACAGCAAATATTGTAAATATTAAAAAAAAATATATGGGCAAATATTTACATTACAATCTGCCCAGCCACCCTCAACAGGTTGGGTCTTTTCCACCTGATGTTTATTAGTGACCAGTCAATCTCTCTTTGTGTTTTGTGATTTTTTTTTTTACTTTTTCAAATGGAAAATAACTTATTATATTAAGGTATTTTTTACTAATATGATGAGCAGAAGAGCATCTAATAATGCACAATATGTCCAGCCTTGAGGCAGGTGAGTTACAGCAGCAGAAGATCACAATGGTTTTTAATTCTGTCAGCCAAGAACAGAAATCTGAATCCATAGTGGACACAGGCTCAGATGGATCTGATTTCTGCTGCAACACACAGATGGTTGGGTCAGAAATTTAGTGACAACAGCATGAATCCACAGACCTTGTAATCAACAGTCAAGGCTGGTGATGTTGATGAGCAATGATTTCTTAGCTCACATTGGATCCTTTCATACCAATCATGGTTTCAATACTACAGCCTTTTTGACTCTTATTGCTGACCATTTTCTAATGGCTCTCAGCATGATAATGCACCATGTGATCAACCAAGACTTGTCTCAAATTAGTTTTATAAACATGACAGTGAGTTCAAGGGCATCACCATTCATTCAACCAATAGAACAGGACACTGGAAGCAGTTGACAAATCTGCACAAACAATGTGATGCAATCATGTCAACATTGAGCAGAGTCAGAAAGAAATGTTTCTAACATCATGTGGGATTCATGTTACAAAGAACAGAGGCTGTTTTGAGAGCAAAGAGGAGCTCTGCCCAGCAGCAACCCTTAGAATACTTTGCCTTTATATATCAATTTTAAAAAGATAGTGTTTGCCTATTTGGCTCCAGCACCATTTATGACCTCTAACATTATAAACATTATGTAAAACTGGTGGATGGTATATGCATACACTGCAGACCTCACAGAGGTTAACCCTAGTCCTATAACAACTAAAAAGGTAAAATTGAGACAAAAATCAAACAATGAGCATATAGTTACAACACCCGAAGGACGTACCCTAACCCTTTGACTGTAACTAGTGGAGTCAGACAACCTCTGGTTTTGTTTACAACCTCTAGTTTAGTGTTAACACAAGCGGAGGGATTTCACATGTCACAGCTTGTGAAAGTGTGTGCCTTCTTTCTCCGAAAGTTGAATTGAAGCCTATGTCCTGTAGTCGCTGAACATCATTGATTGGTGGAAAACTGCACTGAGCAGATTCTATGGGTTAAAACAGCAATATTGATTTGCTGAAAAGTGTGCTGGAGCTCAGTGAACCAATCAGCTTGTAGCAGACACTGATGAATTCAGGCTGGGTCATGGGTGAAGTGAGTGCTCTTAAAGACTGCCCACAGAAAAACTGAAGAGGCCAAAACAGCTGACTTTAGGACTAAATAAATTCAGTGGAAAATATACAGTCACACTGATCCCTGTAGCATTGGTGAGGGAAACAATTGCAGGAGTGTCCTCTGACAAAACCAGTGATTAAACTGAAGCTCCAAGGCTAATTAAGTGTCTGTCAAAAATATATTACATCTCAAACGTGAGTGGCCTTGCTGAGACACCAACACTGCCAACTGAGTCCATGTGCCAATAAAAGATGTAAAAAATCTCCAGTATATTTATATAATATTTATTCCTGTGGAGGAATCATTATTCTCTTACAGCAAGAGCCCCCAGGTTTCTGATTCCAGTTATTCTGGTCATGGGTTTGCTGAAGGCAGAATTATTTCATTTCAATGTGCTTATATTCAGAAGGGTGGAAACCAGATCAGAAAATTATGTAATTCATTTGTGCCGCTTAGATGTGAACACTTGTCATACAGCCCTATTATATATTACTGCTGATACATCAACATATGTGTAGTATTTTAAGGGTAAAACATGGTGGTCTAGTCTGCACACCTGTTTTATAAGGTCGTCCTATGATTTGGATGAAAATGTAAAGAAAAAACGATCTCATATCTTTTGCAGTCAAGTTAAAACCCAGCACTTCTGACAAATATAGAGCAGTAAAAATAAGAAGTCATTTCTCTGACCAAATTACCAACTGCACAGTGGCTCAGTGGTTTCAACTGTAACTGTCTTTCTATATGATCCCTCTATGAATTAAATGAAGCTGTGTCTACAAAGACATATGTAACCCTGGTTATACTATTAATACATTAATTCTATGAATCAGCCCAGCTCCACATCCAGATAACTGGAACTTCAGTCTCATTGCAGATACTCTAAAGAGTTTCTATAGTGGACTTCAATGAACTTCAGAGGTTTGGTCAAAATATCTCTTGGGCACTGACCTCAACCACAGACCAGTCATACCTAAACACCTGAGTAAGTAAACTGGTCACATTCATAAAACATCATGAAAATATTCAAATAGGCTGTGATGATGCTCTATCCAGCGAGAATCACAATAATATTTCCAATTTATATCTGTTCAAAAAAAATGTAATATCTTAATCTCTCCTCTCTTTAACTCAGTGTAAACATATTTCAAACTACTGTTCTGAACAATTTTGAATTTAGGGTTTACAGGCAGATTACAGGCGAGTGTAACTGTTTCTTTTCCCTACAACATTTTAGCTGTTAGGATGAACACAATGGAAATTTACATTATGACACCTTACCAAATGACAGGCATATCAAATGACAAAACAAACAAATGTGTAATATATATTTATGTATATTACACATTTTACATGCATAACACTTCACACTCACCACTGAGGGACCACATTCACCCATCACTTATCAGACCTCACACTGAAAACACTCACTCTTCGTACACTAGCACGCTCTTTTTGAGGCAGTGCTGAAAGTTTTATAAGAGCAGCTTTATTAGTGTATCACTCTTAGTGATCTGTCTCTCGTTCCCTGTCCTCAATACACACAGGGCTGTTGTACAAAACCTCTGCTGATTGGCTGCTCTTCTCTAGAGCATGTGAACTGATTTGCTGGCTCTGGCCTCAAGCATGGGAACAACTATAACTCCTCTGGCAGCTTTAGGAAGTATGTGCTACACATGCTGACTGTTAGATGGGTGTAGATGTGAAAGGGAATGGTTGTTCATGTCTATTTGTCCGTTACGTTAGAGATTGGAAAACTTATCTCTCAGTGAACAGTGAACGATGGACAATACTGAATTTCCTCAAGCAAACTCGTTCAGTTCAGTTCCATTTACTTGACTATGAAAATATAGACACGCTGCTCTCAGACCAGTGATTTCTGTCCAATGCTTTCCTCAGTCTCTCTTACTGTCCACTTCACTGTGACTGTGTCACTCTGTGTCCCACTGCTGTTCACATGACTATGAGCCATTTGGAAACCAAATGCACTCTGTCTCTGACTCCATCTAGTTATTTCATACATGGGTGAGAGAATGTGGTTAAATACTGCAGCTTAGAGCAGAGCTGATATGTTTGTGTTTGATAGTGTGCTAGATGGGTGAGTGAGTGAGTGAGTCAGTCAGTCAGTCAGTCAGTCAGTCAGTGGCTGTTATCCCAACATCTGTATCATCAGTGGCCAACATGAGAAATGCTGCAGTGGAGAGTTTGAGTCCATCAGCTGAAAACCAGAGCAGAGGATTTTCACAAACTAACTTTGCTGCACAAAACATGACTTTGAAATGTTTGATCAAATGCTCAACACAAAGTATCGTGGTGTTTTGAATTAATGTAACCAATTAATTGTAACTAATGTAAAGTGAGAGATGAGAAGTTAAAATGAATCTTGAGAACTGTTCTAATTTTATAGTTTATTATGATTAATTCTTCTCACGCTGCACATTTCTGCAGTACCTCTCTTCACCTTCTATCTGAATACTTAGTTTAAGTTTCTGTTTTTAGCCCCTCAACCAGAAATGTTGTCTGGTCTGTTTCCACAGATGTGAGCTATGTTTCCAGTGCAGGTTTTTTTAACTTGTAATTATAACCGCATATCTACTGTGAATTAATTAATTAAAAATTAACCACAATAAATGCTTCTAAACAAGAAAATCTTACACCTCTCAAAGTCACATAATATATTATGTGTGTATTGTGTATGTTATATAATGAATTATGTTAATTACATAAGACTATAAACATTTAACTTTTATATTTATCTTTACAGATACCAAGAAGAGTCCTACAGAGGCAAATACAATAGAAGCAGAAAGTACTGGAAAACACCGGATGAGATCTTAAAAACCTCATCCACATGTGCTTCGGGATCCACAAAGACCTTTTCCATCATGTCATCCACATTCTACATATGTGCAATATTTTACACATCTAAAGACTATATTTTATTTGAATTTGTATGATTGTGACATGAATGAAATATGTGGTTATTGACTGTTTATTGTCATTGTGCAAGTGCTGTAAAATAAAATATAGATCAGCGCAAACTGTTATATGTGCAATGTAAAATTCCAGGTCAACAGTTAAACTATTTGAAAAAAAAACACTTGCTCCTACCACAGATAAACGGACACCACAGGTCACACACATTCATGCGACAGATCACTGTGTTTCAGACTCATAGACTCAACTTGACAGTTTCATTGTATTAAATGCAGAGCTGAGGGTAATCATCACAGCTATAAAATGCCGAGAGCAGCACACTGGGTGAATGTGACATCTCCTCTTAAAGGGTAGTAACATGGACAATGCTCTAAACACTTTTAATGCCATCTGTAGTTTAGGGAATATTAATGCACCCTTTGACACAAACACTAAAGCTGGCACTGTGCAAGAGGCTTTAGTTGAAAGCTTCTAAAATAGCACTAGAAAAAAGCAAACTGAAGTTCATGTTGAATCCTCCATCAGACAGCTGCCTGATGGAGGAAAAAGCAGGAACCGCTTGTATTAAAAAAGACTAATAATTGTCGTATAACGTGTCATACATCAGAGCAACAGGCAGCAGGGGCAGCCATCCCTTTTGAAAAGATGCCCCATGTGGTATAAATGGTCTATGATGACTAAAACACTCTGAAATAAAATGGCCGACAGATATTGAGTTCACAAAGCCACAGCCGTTTCTATAGTCACAGTGACCTTGACCTCTGACCAACAAAATTTAGACAGTTTATGCTCGAGTTCAAACAAATGTTTTTGCCAGTTCAAAAACATTTATAAAACATCAAAAACAGCTTGTCCAAACCTTTAGTCCTCCACATGAAATAAGCTAAATGTTGACACACTTTCTGTTGACAGTCCCTCAAAGTATAACATTACTCAAACATTGCTCGACTCTGTGGGTACATCAGAAGTCATATTAGTCACCAAATTCAACTTCCAAATGCTAACATCCAAAATGACAGTCAATGTTAAGTCAGTGTTTACACCAGCCCTGATTTGTGCCGGTCCTTGTTCATATAACGTGAATAATATTGAACAATAACAAGAAGACTGGGAGCTGCTGAGGATGACCATGTGTTACAACTGAAAGCTCCAGAAACACTGAGTGTTTTCAGGCGCTGTCTGAGTGTGTGAGGTTGCTGGATACATGTACAGTGGGGGTCACGTTTCAGGTTGCACTCTGGGAAATGACAGTCCACCTCAGCTTCATAAAAGCTTGATTGTGTTCAAGGGGAAGCTGAGAGTGGTAACTGACAGGCGAGTCTGAGGGAAGCCGGGGTCACAGTCCCTCTGTTCTCCTTCCTGTCTGACCTCATCTCCAGCCTTTAAAAGACCAGCTCCCGTCAACAGCACACACTTGTCTGCTTTTTATTTGATGTTTTCATGAGCTGTATGCTGGTGATGATATGCCTTTCAACAAGTCATTACGACGAGACCCTCGACTACCAGACAGTTTGGACTTTACTGCTACTTTACTTTCCACGACTATTTCAATCAGGAGTGTTTTTTTTTTTTTTTTTTTTTTCATGCATTCCTCAATTGACAATAATTGCGTTTATCTGGATATTTTGTTTCTTTCTTCCCCTCTTCCTTTTGTCCTTCCTTTCACCTGTAGGCCATTTTTTTATTGAACGTCTGTGTGATTTGAACCCTCCAGGTCTGTTTCATCTCAGTGAATTGCTACCCATAAATACCACTCCAGTACAATAGTCCCCTCTCTAACCAACCCTGAGGTGCACGTACACACACACACACACACAGCAGCTTTTCTTCTTGTTACTCCAGGGCATGTCTGATTGCACACTGCTCTGCTGTGAGGGAATTTAGCTTCCTGCTGTGTAACGTCTCTGTGAGTCCTGATATTAAAGTAAATCTCCAGCAGTGGAGAGTGTCTTCAGTAAATTCATCTACTCTTCATCCACTGATCATCTGTTGATCACAGGACAGTGAGCATCATCCACTGCAGCCCTCCAAAGACAGTGGATGACTCCTCCATCACCTCCACACAACAACACAGTAAGAGCTGGCCCATTAATGACTTTTAGCTACTCTACAACAGGAGAGAGTTGGTAATCCCCCATCTTCTCAGCTAGTGTCATTATCAAGAAACTACAAGACACTGAGATGAACAGAGAATGTGATGATCAACTAATCCAGTTGAGACAGATGAAGAAATTAATCATCTTAAAAACGGCACTGGTTATAACCACTCACAAAGCTCAGTGTGCCCTGTAAGCATCTGAACAGATTGTTGTGTTTGTCATTACATAAAACATTTGTCACCACAGGCAGACAGAGCGACACAGTTGTGTCTGAGTAATCGTGGTCATGGTTGAAAACTCCAGTAACCACAAGCATCATCACACCAACCACAGCTGAAGTCTGAAGGTTTGAACATTCAATGAATAGAAAAGAAACTCTTAGTATTAGTTCAGTGCCACTGACTACGGCTATTTTTAGCTCAGAAAAAAATACTACACTTGTGATATGTGACAAAGTGCCTGAGCTGCCAACACAATGAACCCGTCCATCCACGTCCTCAAACGCTGCTACTAGAGTAAACATTCCCAGTCATTTCCATTTCAATGTACAATAAGGAAACACTGTCCCTCTGCCCATGACCTTGTGATGAATGATCCACTTTTGAGTTATGAAGCTATTTCTGGTCACTGAGAGCAGCTCCAGTTTTCAGCGACTCTCCGGCTGTGTCTCTCGAATAGTGAGCAAGCCACGGAGAGACAAAATGTCTGTGGCTCTCTGAGGGACAAGACAAATTCACGGTGAATATGTATCCCTGAGAGTCAACAAGGAGGAATCGAATTAGGCCAGTCTGTCTCTGCTGGCACACTGAAGGCCTGACCTTTCCACTGATGAGTGCTGCAACTTCTAATATGCAGCTCTCAGACTGGATCGGGGAGAAACTGTCAGCGGAGGTATATCTTTTCTACCATATCCATCCCGACTTCATCTTGCAATGGGTGTATGATAAAACAGCTTGTGAGGAAAATGCAAGAAAGTAGAAAATTACTGAGACGGCTTGTGTAAGGAAATACAAATACTAAGAAGGATGAGGCAGCCCGAAGAAAGACCAGAAAGTGAAGAGATGGATTAAACAAAAAATGGGTGAGAAGAAACAAAACAAGTGTGACAGAACAGAGAGTCATTGTTCTGACTCTCAGTGTTCGTCTGTCCAGCAGGTTAGACTTTAAATGGCTCATGCAACATCCTGATGTATGACATAACAGTATCTTTTCCCATTTTCCCCTAAATTTGTTATCACGGCACTTGTTCATGTGCACCATCCCTCCCGTCACTGCCATCTCGCTCCATTTTAGCCAAGTTGCAAAAAAACTTGTGTATTTTAAGGCACTGTTCTTTCTTCACTTCCATATTGTCCCTTAAATGAGGTTAACGCTCACACATTATATTTTTTGATGGACTGACCCTTTAAGCAACATGTCAAAGACTAGAAGTTTAAGGATGGAGGGGGGTTAATCCTAGAACTAAAACTCTTTGGCAGCTGTACAATGCCATCCTCTCTGGGGCTTACAGGGTCTGAAGGGAGGTGTGTGTGTGTGTGTGTGTGTGTGTGTGTGTGTGTGTGTGTGTGTGTGTGTGTGTGTGTGTGTGTGTGTGTGTGTGTGTGTGTGTGTGTGTGTGTGTGTGTGTGTGTGTGTGTGTGTGTGTGTGTGTGTGTGTGTGTGTGTGTGTGTGTGTGTGTGTGTGTGTGTGTGTGTGTGTGTGTGTGTGTGTGTGTGTGTGTGTGTGTGTGTGTGTGTGTGTGTGTGTGTGTGTGTGTGTGTGTGTGTGTGTGTGTGTGTGTGTGTGTGTGTGTGTGTGTGTGTGTGTGTGTGTGTGTGTGTGTGTGTGTGTGTGTGTGTGTGTGTGTGTGTGTGTGTGTGTGTGTGTGTGAGTAGGACTTACACAATGCCATGTTCACCCCTGTGAGGGTGACTGGTGCAGGCTCATTTTACATCTGTGTTCATTGAAACAAAGGAGTCTTTTGTGGGCCAAAGGTGGGGTGGAGGGGGGTGGTTGTCCAAAATGACGCTGTGTCATTCGACTAAAAAGCTGCTTCAACTAGACGTCGTCCAGGAAGACACTGTATTGGCCGAGTACAGACGTGTTAGCATGTATTCCTAATGAGAGCATTACATAGTTTTAAATAAAAAAAATCTGTAATTGTGTAATTTAAAACATGACTGAGATAACACACGCCATGTAACTCACATTTGGTCCTCAGGTCAGTTTTCTACAGTTTTGTCTGAAGATCAGCTTAGTCATAAGTAATAAAGTAAAATTAATCTTTGTGTGTCTTTCTCTTTAACATTAGAAGGAAAATACTCTGCTTAGGGATCAGTGGTGGTGTCCAGGTCTGAAACTGAGTCCAGATGTTTACTTTTGTTTTATAAGTTTATAGAAATATGATTGGATCTCATTGTCCAACTCAACGTTTTGGTGATTTTCACTGATTTTTTATAAATTAGTTTTTGAACTGATGTTTTGAACTTTGTTTCATTTTGTCTTTTTTGTTTGTTGGTGTTTTGCTTGTGTGTTTGTTCATGGTGTAAAAGTAATGTTTTAGTGAAGCACTAAGAGTGATTGACATGTTCTGAGCTGAGGATGAATCAAAGCTCCATCTCTGATCTTATATTGATCACCAATATAAACTGGCTAACGTCCAACTGGGATTTGAATCTTCTGCCAACATAAACTTCTGCAGATTAATATGCTCAGATATACGTTGATATTAAATGCATGACTGTAGAAATGAAGTGGCAGGTCAGACGGTTTCCTTTGGCTCAGCAGGAGACGAAGAGAAACAAAGATATAACAGAGAGTTTTTACAGCAACTGTTGGTACAAAGTAACCAAACCCTTTGAAACCTTTGAGCTTCTGAGTCTCTGGTTGTTTCTCCATCTCAACTGTCGCTGCTTCTAATCAAGTTGTTTGTTGACACAAGTCAAACTTGACTTCAGTGTTATTATGCAGTGATCAGTGATCAAATGCTTCCCAGACAAAAGTAAAAGAGGTCAGAGTAGAGGAAGTAAGTGTCTGAGTGTGTGACTGAGTCAACAGCTCAGTTTAGATTCATTTGCTTATTTGTCACTACCAACAAATAAAAAGCTATTTGTGGAGAATAAAGCTGCATGGACACATCTATCTTCATGTTCGACCCAACCAAGAGGCGACCAGCTTCACAGCCTCAGAGGTTTCACTAACACCGACTGTAACATGTGTAACTAATTAACTAATTCAACAGTCTGCATGTGTTTGTTTTTCTGGACAATCATTTTTAAATTAAATGTGAGTCCTGTTAATATAAGAAGTAAGACTATGTCATATAGTGTCACTGAAATATGCACCTTTCAATTATCTTCAGATTTAATTTTCTACATTATTATTATTATTATTATGACATTAAAGTCTTTCTCGTTCTTGAACATGTTTTCTACATAAACCTGAGTCACTTTGCTTGTTTAAGCTAAATGTGATGTGATATTAAATTCAAAACTAACTGTCTTTATTTATCTTATGTGAGAGGAACCAGCGGCAGTAAAAGACCAATAGGCCGGTGACACTGATGTGTCAAGACCGTCCAGTTTCACTCAGCTCCTCACATCTCTGGACACTCACAGCTAAAAGCATTAAGTTAAGACAACTGTGAGGGTATTTAATTGACTTCCATTCACTAGACTGGCTAATCCAATCCCAAACTTTAACCTAATGTTACTTCATGTCTTTAACTCTAACATTCTTATCCAGGATTTAAGTAATTACACTGTGCCTCGTTAGGACCGTGTTTTGGTCCCTCTGAGGATTTCTAGTCCAGATAAGGTCTGTGTTTATAAGGAAACGCAACAAAAATGCACACACACATGATGGCGTCTAAACTGTCGGTGGAGCAGAAACACTTGGAGCACTTCAGACTGCTTATCTCAAAGTGGCCCTGGTGTTGGGGCGGTAGTCGAGCTGATGTTTTCATGTCCAAATGAAACAGAATGAGAAAAACCTGAAACTAAACACAAACTGCAACATGAAGAAACACTGGGCCCAGCTGGACCTAAACAAAATCCAGCAGCAAGTTGAAAAACTGAGAGAAATAAGAGACTCTGTCGGAGCATGTCACCACCTCAGGGGAAACTCTAATAAATCTACCCAACATCATGACAACAGGAATTTAGATGTGCACTGGGTCAAACTGGTGCATTTCTCTTTACATTGAGTCTCAGCGTCAGTCTCCGTGAGAGATGACGGCTCAGCGGGAGGAGTCGAGAGAGCAACACTCACACTGAGACAGAGAGAGAGAGAGAGTCCGGCAGACAGGACGGGGACCGGGGACAACCGGGGACACAGTCGGAGCGGGACTTGTACCGGGGTTTCGGGGAAATGCTGTCCCCACCGAGGAGATGGATCAGAGACCAGCCTCTAAGCTCCATAACGTCGTAAGTCCATTCGCGACTTGTTCATCGGTTCTGTCTTTGTTTCACTTCCTCTGACTGAAGTTATCACCTCTTAGTAAAACGCATCCTAACGCTCCGTTACGAGCCGATGAGCTCACGGATCCTGCTGCTGCCGCGGTGAAACACCGTCGGTCTGGGTTGTTACAGCTCCGTGTCCTGTGTTACTGGACCTCGTTATAGGATCCGTAGATGTTTAAATTCAAACTCAGAACAGATGTAACGTGAGACCTGAGACAGATAAATGATTATTCATTACTGATAATTACCTCCACTGGGAATGAACAGACCGATTTATTTAACAATAAATCTGCCGAGTCGATGATAGAGAGTAAGAAATAAATCAAATAGAAAACTATCAGTAACAATAACAATAAACATTTGCAGTCGTAACTCTCTGTGAACAAGGTTTAATTAAAAAAAAAAATTACTGGTTCAGTGTTAATGAACTGACCAAAGCTAAAGAAAATAATTACCAACAAATGAAGACGAAATAAAATCACATTTATATGTGTGATAGACATATTTCTTTATCTACACACATCTGCATGTATGTTGATAGTTTATACAAACTTTCAACATACATGTAGATGATGACAAAGTCAAACAACCAGGACCATCTCTGAGGTGCAATACTACAATATTACTATTATTATAACTAGTATTACTACTATTGTTATTACTATAACTGTTCCTATAACTATTACTGTCACTATTACTATTATTATTACTATAACTACAACTGTTACTGCATTACTATTTAATGAGAGCCATTATGTTCTGAGAGAAATCACTGTTTCTAATGGACGTGGACTGAAGTTCGATCAAATTAAACTCTTTCAGTTTCTGGATGTTTTTGTGTCTTTACTCTCGTTTTGTTTTAACGTAGGTTTAACACTGTTCAGACATTTATAAGATTAGATTGATTTCAACATTGTAGACCTGTGAAATCTCTAAGATGAATCCAGACTAAGCTACAGTGCATCACCTAACTGGGGTTTTTAATAATTTCATACTCTTGACAATAAAGTCCAACTTAATTAAATTAATTAGGGTAATTTCCTGTGAAATTAAAACTGTGTCAGAGTGAAGAACGTGTGGGTTCAGTCCAGGTGAATGTGCATGTTCTTTGACTGAAATGTCAGAATGAATCCAAACCTCTATTGCTTAATCTACAACTAAAATACAGTTTTGTTTTAAAAGGAAAACCTTAAAACATGAAAACACCATGAAACTGTCATGTCACCAGCTCCCAAATCAAAACGTCCAGATCAGCATCTATCAGAGTGTTAATGTCACTCAGCTCAAAGCTGATACTGTATCCTGTCCTGGTCCCAGGCACAGTGAAATGTTAGACTAACAGAATCAGATTTCAGTCTGCTGATTGGGTCTGATAAGTGTAACACTAGTCCAGGTTGGTTTTGCTTCTCTGAGTTCAAGGACAGACGGCGCTACAGGCTGGACCCACAAAGTTTATTTTGTCTTACGTGAACGATGCGAGACAGATTTCAGGTGTCGACATCAACTTATGAGAGGACAGGCGTCATTTAACTGGAGATGTAGAGAATCAATTGTCAGCATCAGTAGTTGGACTCAGTGTTTTGTCTTTGCTTTGACTGGTGGTAAACGACTCTTAATCACAGTTTTCTTTCCCAGAAGTTTCACAGTAAAAACATTCTGACATCAAAGGTCATAATTCCTCTCTTCCCTCATAAGCTCTTAATGTGAACAATGTGACAATAATTAGTGACTGAAAACATCATTTGTGTTAAAAAAAAAAATTAAAAAAAGTCTGTGCTCAGCAGAGTGAATCTAACACTTTGATCCGTCCTAATGTTCATAATACTTGTTAACAGCATGTAACGGTCTTAAGCTGCTGCTATTTGAATGTAGCTTTTACTTGACATTTGCTGCTGTGACTGTTTATTATACGTTTATGGTCCTTTAACTGTTCCACGTCTATTTGACAACATTAGTTTCACATTCTTCCCATGATATCAACATCTCAGTGTTTAGTTTAGATCATGAATTTGATTTCTTTGTTAAAGTGACCTTTGTTGTGAGCGTATCTCTATCCAGGGACAGATTAGAGGCTGCGTCAGTCCACTGAACAAGGCACATTGATCTGTATTCACACTGTCTGTACATTTGACTGAGCTTCAGTCTGCTGCCGCCACAGAGATGCTTGGCATTCTTCTAAAGGACAGAGTTGCCTACCTGCAGCTACCTCTTTACTTACACACTGAGGTTAAAAGTTCATGTGTGTTTGAGCGCACCACAGAGGGAGGCCTGGAGGAGGAGGGCTCCAGATGTTGCTGCTGCTCAGGGAAACCTGTGGCTTTTTTTCCTCGTTATGTCCTGATGCCTGCAAAAGATTTGCCCTCATACCTTAAGAGCAGACTGGCTGTCATCAACACGTCACGGTGCTTTGCAGTTTTAATGTGTAGGATTAGATGATTTCCATACAGTGTAAAATCACCCAGCATCCTTGACCGATGCTATAAAACGTTTATTTGGCTACACAAGATGTTTTATTTAGTATCCTCTCTAGGACTACGCAATTAATCAAAACTTGTGTTTCAATTATGATTATGGCTCCAGACGATTACAAAAGTGGTAATTGAAAAAAACAGTTATTAGTATTTTCTTGCTATTTTCTGCTTTGCGAGCGTGCTCTTAATTTGTATTCTTCTGAATGACACATTTTCAGTCACTTCAGGAGGATGAACTCACGTGTGAACTCCGGTGGTGACGATTGAAACATGCAGGGAGTAAAGATGGTAGCAGCAGTGTTTAATCTGTGGAAAAAAAGTAGAGTCAGTTCACTCATGTGGGAACAAGACACACGTTGACAGGAAACATGTATTCGTCAAGATTTGCCGTTCGGTGGCGTCTGCACCAATTGGCAACATGACCAATCTTTTTAACCACCAGAAATTCAAATACCAGGTTATTTATAAACAGGTATTACACAAACAGACAATGTCCTTTGTAGAGTGGAAATCTTTTCCCTATGACTTCTGACATGACAAGCTGTCTGTGTGACAGTACAACAGGATATTTGACAGATTACCTTTAAACAATATGTTGGTGTATCCACCAATGTTGTTATGTGTCAACAGGGTCCTGTATCTGACTGGCACCCAGAGATAGGACAACAATGAGCCATGCTTCCTCCCTAATAATAGAAGTTGAATCAGGGGTTTCTCACCACAATCAACTCTTAAAGACACAGCACAATTCAATACCCATCAAGCTCTGAAAGGCACAAAAGATTTTTATTTTTTTTAATGGAAAAATAATGACATCAACAGTGATTTTATTTATCATCTTATACATTTAATATTCAATGATTTACAGTTTTAAAGGAAATTCAAAAGGTTCATAAAGATGGTTCCAAGAATTTTTTTTACAAGCAATAAATTCCATTTGTTTTAAGATCAAATAATGAATGATGAAATAATTATTGTATTATATCATTTTCAGACTTACAGGAGGAAACATGGTTTTAAAAACTCTTTCTGGACTTCAGTAACTGCTAGAATAAAATGTTGGATTAATGAATGTTTTTTGGAGCCTAAGCCTTAGTAACAATGTATCTTTTCCATCATAACTGCATCAGCAAACACACATTTAATTTCAGAAGTTGTAATCTGTTCTGTGACAAATCCACATGTTTGTAATGAATGGGTGAGTATAATATTCACCATCTGTGTATTTATCCTCCTGTGGATCTGCTCCTGTTAATTAAAGGATGGTGGATGTTATGTTTATGTTCAAACAGGTTAAAACTTCTGATTCATGTTAAATAATACAGTTGTCTTGGTTAAATAACATCTACAGTGACTGGAAACCAACCACAACCTCCATCTTTCCCTCACTTTACCTCATGTAGCAGTAATCTTAACCTGAACCCTCCCTCCACTGATAAAGTAGAGGGAGGGTGACCTCTGCACACTGCATAGTATAACCCACTGTTTGAAGGAAATTACTAAGAAATGAACCTGGCTGCAGTCGGTCTTTTCCAGACAGCTGGTTTATTAAAAGCCAAGTAAATATAACTGGCATTGGGAATTAGAGAAACCTGGTAGATTTCACATTGAAAACCTCCTTTTTTCCGTCAAACACATATTCATATACCTGTAAAAGTGTTTCTTAGATACACATATAACCTGATTTCTCTGAGTACATGTAATCACACTGACTGATGGTTTTGATTTAAAAATAGCATTTAAATGTGGTGATTCAGAATGAGTTTGTAGGTTTTTTTAGAGTCTCTTACCAGCCTCTTTAGAACAGACCAAAAACTTTCTAATTTGTCGGTCGTGAACAGTGATAAGATAGAAACTGTCGAGCTGATTCATTTTTTCAGCTGGATGAATGTTAATTTGTTTTTAGAAAACATTCTATTCTGCTGCTCTCATTTTAAAACAGTATTGTAGTATTTAGTTTGATGAGTATGTGGGAATTTGGTTTTGGCTAACCAAATGTCTCATTTCTTTTCCATCTGGAGCTGTGGTTGTGGAGCTGTGGCTGGCTGCTGCTGAGGTCTGTTTATAGAAAGCTCTGACTGTGCTAAAACATCAAACCAACAGAACGTGACCAAGCCAATGGCCACTTCTCTGCCCTGTGGAAACAGACACAGGCATCGACTGGCCTCAACTATTTTCTGTATTAAGTAGCAACCAAAGCTATTGTTTTTTTTACTGCTATTTAAACTAAGGCCTTATTTATTGTAAAAGCAATTAGAGCTAATTGGTAAGAGGCATTTGTGAGAAGTGATCATGACATCACTCTTGACTTCAGTGTTTCTTACGCAGGAATGTGTCTGTACCAGGACAGAAAACCCACTGAAACAACATTTAGATCGTGATGAGGCAGCACAACTGCATCAACACCAAGCAACACTGACTCGAACCTTGACAGTGGAGACCTGTAGTAGAAGTAATGAATGAGTTTGCATGTGCGTGTGAATGTGCTGTGTTAGTTCGAGCAGTACTCACAGCTGTTTAGTGCTTCCAGGTCTTTATTTTGGCAGAGGAGGCAGAGTATCACCCTAACAACAAATCAACACATTGACACAGGGACAAACATTGGCTGCAGGAGACAGGCTGATGTCTGGGTTAACGCAGAGATGTGCTGTTTTGGAAGTGATTGGGAGACACAGTGTAAAAAAAAACAAACATTTGCACTACAGCAACAGCATGGACAGCACAGACATGTTTGTCTGTTTACATGAGCAAGGAGAGTTGAACAGGAAGATTTTTTTTCTCCAACGTCCAATAAATTATTCAAACCTAATCTGTCCTAACTCCACCTTTGCTTTACAACTAGCATCCTCCCACATGTCTTCAGATTTGCATCATGAGTACATGAAAACAACCTCAGTCATTGTCCCAGTGTGTGTCCCTAAAAACAAAAAAACATGTCATCTTGAGGGCTCATAATCCTTTATCTCACTATCCATCCTGAACCTTTACCAGCAGCTACAAACAAACATCACACAGCTCACATCCAGCGACATATCACCATATTCTTCTCACCATCCTGCATCAACAGAGTAGTTATTTCACACGATTTCCATTTCACATTTGATAAGTTTCTCATTGAATTTCCTCTGATGGTGCAGAAATGTCTGTTGGGTCATTAACAGGTTTAGGTTGGTTAGGTTAGGTTTTATGGCATAAACAACTCACATCTTAATGGTTACTCCTTGAAAGTTCACTGGAAAACAATGACCAAAGTGATGATGTTGCTGGGTTTAGAAACGATCCAAATGAGTTTCATCTATCAAGGAAACATTAGCTACACTGCAGGGCATGATGTAATAATGTTTGATTTGCAGTAACAATCAGTGTCTGTATGTGTTTCCAGCTCTTGGTTTTACCTAACAATAAATTATCTCTTACAAGCTCCAACAAGGGATTTTCAGATTGATTTATTATGCCACCAAAACAATCACCAGGTACTGCCTCCTGTTCTGGTCCAGGTGTAGTCCCCAGTTGGCTGCTGGCGACTTGCTGCTGTAAGTTCTTCTTTAATGTAAAGAATTACATGTTTTCTTCACATATCCTGGTCACAACCTAGCTCATGTTCACACTGGATCATGGAACCACTACACTCCCAATTGCTGCACCAGTCCCTCTGAAAGTCTACAAGGACCGGAAGCTGTCGACCTCATCCATTCCTCTACACTTATCATACATAACTGGGCAAATGAAAATTCTTTTTCAAAGTCTTTGTGGTAAAAAATACATTGTACCTTCCACCTTAAATAGTCAGACCCTGTGTCTTTCCAGCCTGGATGAAATTAGGAGATTCGACAATGCTCTAGATCCCACCCCC
Organism: Polydactylus sextarius; assembly: GCA_016801845.1. NCBI lineage: Eukaryota > Metazoa > Chordata > Actinopteri > Polynemidae > Polydactylus > Polydactylus sextarius. The sequence continues at coordinate 11,926,446 of CM028926.1, read as the reverse complement.
ATCTCCTAACTATCCCCCCAATAGTTCAAAGAAATCATTAACTTCAGCTCTGCTTCTTTCTGCAACCACTTCAACTGGTGGTGTCAGCCCTGACATCCTGAGCAATGTCTGACCCATGACTGACCTGCGTCTCCTGTCTGTAACACTGCAGCATATCACCTCACCTCAAAGCCCTCCTCATCTCCAAAGATCGCTTTCAGTTTCTTATGACCCTGCAGCAGCAGTGTGTCAGTACTTACAGCATCACATTACATTTAAAGTTTGACGGCACAAACTTGTTTCCACTTGTAGAGGAAACACTTCACTAGTTTTTGCAGCTGTATTTCTTTCATTAACAGCTCAAACGTTTTAAAGCAGAGTTTCACCCATTTACTCTTTGGTACTTTGTATGTGTCAGTTATATGACATCTGTTCTTTGTTGATACAAGCTTGTAGTTTAAGAAGCCTGTGTAGAAGTCTGCTTTACAAAGATCGAATTTGAAAGATGTGGGTATTTACTTTTGATCTTTTTGGCAAAAGTTTTTAAGAGATTGACTGATGACAGAATCTAATAATCTGTTTATCTTTGTCTGATCCACAGATTGCGACTAATCTGTATTCCATCTGCCTTGTATTACATCATTATTTTAGCTGTAAAAAATTTAAATTATCCACCATTCTCTAAAATACTCTGCTGCAGCTTCCACTTCTTCCTCCAATCAACCAAGAAGACAGATGTGGCTGCTTCAGCAGTTCACATCTACAACATATCAGCATTCCTTTGGCGCTAGATGTGGACAGATCAGTATTTACAAAGGGACTTTCCATTACTTGCTGATGCAGTGGGCAGAGCTTTCTGTCTCACAAGTCTTATTTCCTCCCGTTGTCGCACAGGGCCCACACAACCCCCACATCACATACACCGCAGTGATAACACTGAAACTTCGGAGCATTAGTGGGAAGACTTCACTCAAAACCTTTTTTTACATAAGCTGAAGAAATATTTGGAATTTTATGACCAACTTTATTAGTGATGCGTGATAACTGCAGACTAGATGTTCGAGTCAATTTACTGGCCATGTTTGTGACAGACAGTGATTATTGTTTGTTTGTGTTTAACAACCATTAATCTAAACTTTAAGATGCTCTTTTGGCCTGTTAACCTACACAGAGTTTGACTTGTGGTTATTGAGGTTCTTTATACATCACTGGATGTCAGGATTACATTACTTAGAGGACTTGATGCCTTCAGCATTTTAGCTGATATTGTATTTTGGTGCTGCAGTTGCATTTCACACCTAAAGGTCTGGTTCCTTAACTGAATAGAATTGAACTTATGCCAACATGAAGCACTGTGAATTTTCCCACTGGTTCTTTGTTCATTCACAAAGGCAAAACTAAGAAAATACAATAAGCTCTTTATGGACTATAAGAAGACAAGGAAGCTCTCCTAATTTGTTAATTTGTTCTGGGATATTGTTCATCTTAGACTGTTAAGTCCTATTCATCTTGATATTGATCTGGATCCACTATTAAATAACTTAGTAAAATAGGGCGTTGGGGAAGAAGGCCTGGTAAATATTTTGAGATTTTTTCTTTTTTTTTTTTTTTTTTTTTTTTTTTTTTGAATGAATGAATGAATAAAATGCAGGGAAGGCTGCATAAACTGTCTCATGTCTATTTGTCCAGTCACCAAAACACAAAGATCTTTTTCGACCAATTAAATTAGATGTGCAGTATGCTGTCTTTGGTTTGTTCAAGTGGTATTTACACCAGAAATGAACCAGTCCAAAGCCAAGTCAAGACCACCTCTTTGAGACCAGGGCGGTTGCCTGGACCACATTTCAAATGTGGCATTCACATCAGCCAAACTGAAACTCACCAAGGGTGTAAATGCTCTACAGTTCAGTTAAAATCAGAATAAACCTTTACTGACAGTGACACTGTTCACACTGACCTGTCACATGTTCTTCATTAACAGAGTTTGTGCCATTGACCAAAAAATAAATACATAAATAAATATGACACATTTGAAAGCATCAGAATAACTATTAAACAGACCTAGAGGTGAGATTGTTTTGTTACCTGCGGTTTCCAGGGCCATTAATTAACTTGAACTAATTAACTGAAGGAACTTCACATGAACCTTAGCCTCTTGGACATCTGTTAGTAGACGTTTGCCTTCCAGGTTTTCTGCCTAAGAATTGTACTCAAAGAAAGGCTTTCAAGTTGCAGGTTGGTTGTGTTTAAGCAACAACCAACCATTTGGTTAGGTTCAGGAAAAGATGATGGTTCACTAGACTGAACACATGCAAACGCTTTTTGGCATAAAATGTTGGAGGCAAAAATTCCCATTTGTTTTTTGGAAGACGAGGGCCACTGTGAATCTGGTGATGCTGGGCCTTTGACATTTGAATGAGGATATAAATCTTTTCTTCATTGTTTGAGAATAGCCAAGGATTTTCTCTGATCTTAACCACACAGTGAATGATTATTTACAAAGTCTGAACTTTCAAAAGCTTTGTCACAGAAAGTAACTTGGTGTTTTGGACATTTGTCCAGGATGAACATTGTGGTGAGTGAGCTTGTCTGCACTCCAGAGAACATGGTGCCAAAGTCAGTGCCAAAGATGAAATGTCAGTGGATTTTCTCAACTTGCTAGATTTACATATAATTTCTGTTTTCTTCAAGTGAAAAAATGTGTTTTTTGTGTCACAGTTTTGTTATGATAATGCTGCTGTGCACACTTCAACTAAAACCTGATAGAATTAAGTTGTTGTGGATTGTTGTTATACCACTGCAGACTGAATTATTCAGTACACATTTTTAGTAAAGTATTTGCAATAAAAGTTAAATGAAGCAGAAATTATAAAGTAAAAACCTAAAATAACAGTGAATGAATCATGTTGTATGTTTATTTCAGACAGTTTCTAAGTGCAGTGATCAGGAGAGTATTTGTTGGCAAGATACATGGAGTCGAGACTGTGGTTTTCTGTGAGTCTGTTAAAATGGAAAATTCTTCCACTGTAGTTTGATATATTGTTTCACTCAGACGCAGCTTGAGTCTCTGGAAGAGCTGTGATGGCAAGAGGCTGCTGGGTGTTCTCTCATCATCACTGTGATTCACATCTCCACACAGGGTTACTGTCCATCTGCAGCTGCTGTCAGAATCACTCTTATCCAAAAATATCTTAGACTCAGGTCAAACACTATGTATTGGCTGATGTCTGTTGCACACTCTCACCTGTAGGTCAGAATGTCACTTGATTTATGTTTCTGTATCATAACAGAGCAACACTGCAGATGGAGAAGATAATAATCTATTATTTTTACCATTTGAACACCAACTTCTTCTAACAGTGTGTGCTTGTATTGTGTTATGCTCTTTAAGGTGTGTGAGGAGAGGACTCTGCAGCAGACGTCACTCTCTGTGGATACTGCTCATCCTGCTTGTCGTCTGTATTGCCATTCAGACCTTTGTCGCCCGCCAGGCCAGGTAGTCCCACTCATAGCACATCTTCCATTATTGAAGGAACAGACTGTTATGATGAAGTGTGTAAGTGACAAGATATGAGACCTAAACCTGTGTTCATACTCTTACATAGTAGCATTTATGAAAATGTTTATTCCAGCTGATGATGGAAGTTTCAAATTATAATAAAATCAATCAAATTCAAGTTTAATCTCAAATTAAATCAAAGTCTTCAGATCATGAAGTTACGACTAATGTTGAATTCTTAGAATTGAGACCCTGTTATTTCTTGGCAATTCTTGCAAAAAATGTTCTAATTTTCCAGGAAAAATACTGACAGGAATCTTTTTATAGTGTGTGTTTGTGAGTCTGTGTGCACCTGTGTGTCAACTACTGAAGTTAAATTTTGTGAAACCAAAACACCTTTCTCCAGATGACACAACTCTAGTACAAACTTTGAATGCAGATATTATTTTAGTGACAGAACAATAAACTTCTCAGATGAAGGTTTCTTCCTCTGTGAAAAAAAGAAAATATAATAAATATATAAATATATATATATATATATTTTCTCATACTTGCTAAATTAAAAAGTTTTAATCAGGAAAGTTGAATTGGTTATTGATTTATCTTGTGCTTAAATTGAATAAAATATCATGTAAATAAAAATATAAATAAAATCATGAAAACATGTTTGTAAAATGATGGATGTTGGTGCAATGACACAATATAAACACACAATAGGCCAAAGTTTGTATCCAACAGTTTCCTTTCTGCTGACGTCTTTCCAGTTCATATTTTAGAGGAACTAATGATGAACAAGTTTGGTTTAAGATACATGAAAAAGTCATTTTGAATTTTGAATAAATATGATTTCATGATTTGATTTGAAATCAAATTGAATCTAAGGTTAAAAAAAAAATCACATTCAGTACAAATTCAGACCAAAGACTTTAGGTTTAAAATGCATATCCTTCTCTGTTTAGTCCTCATTTTAATCCACTTATTAGTCTGACTAGATTCATTCTGGTGTCCTGAGGAATTTGGAAACTAACAACAGATGAAAGACTGTCAAATATGTCAGTGTTGTACATTATATTAGATATGATAGATCATATTGACTGTGTTTAGGACTTCTTCCAGGAGTGACAAGCTGACCGGACTGCCTCATCTGAGATACACTGTCAACAAACAGCACCTATTCCCTACTCTGCAAAGTGTCTGGGAAGGATTTCATTACAAGTCGCCACTGGAAAGACAGAATGAGAGGTCACTACAGACAGAAAGACCTTCAGACCTTCATCACCAGGATGAGAGATATGGAAAGACATCAAACCATGATCTGTGGAGACATGTGGATAAAATTGTAAACCTTACGACAATCTCTCAGAGAGAACCAAGAAAGGTTTCTTCAGAAAAGCTGTCTCTTTCAAAACATGGACACAAGGGTGGCTTTGGATTTACAGGTTCTCTGGTCTCTGACGGTACTAAAAAAAGTTTAACTGCCAGAACAAACAAAAGGTTTGTCAACACCTCTGTCCAATCCAGTTTTTTAAAGGCTCACATCAGCAGTTTCTATACTAATTCAACCTGCCAACCAAAGTTTCACATTGTTTTTCTCAAGACTCATAAAACAGCCAGCAGCACAATCTTAAACATCCTGTATCGCTATGGTGAAAGCAGGAACTTGACCTTTGCCCTTCCTCTGAACAAACACAGCCAGTTGTTTTATCCATTCTTCTTTGCTTCACATTTTGTGGAGGGTGTCAGCAGCAGAAGTGTGAAGGACTTCCACATCATGTGCAACCACATGAGATTCAGAAAGTCTGAGGTGAGTGTTGATTCATGTTGTGTTTTACTGAATTTACAGCCCATTGTCATGTGGACTCCATATGGGCTGAATATGTTAAGTCTGAACTGAACAAAATGTGAGGGCCCCTTTGGGATACTTGTTGGTTAGATCAGTGTGATACTTAATCCAGGAGAAGGTGAGAGTCAGTGTGATGCGCATTTTGTAATCAGAACGTTTACATGAGGCTCTTTGTAAAAGAAACTGATTTACTGTTGATCTTCTGGCTACTTTGCAGTGCATCAGATGGAATATAATTAAGGCTTAAAATAGAACTATTAAATGGTGTGCATTTAGAATAATAGTAACTGATTTGATGGACTGACTTGAGCCCAGCAGCTTCGTCCATGTGGATCCCATGTGGATAACCTGAATGAGGTCCAAAGATGTGTCAATCAGCCCTCTGTACATCCAAATGAGGGTTTACATTTAGACCACATGTCTTCAAGTTGACATGTTGCCTCTGTACTTTTACTACATTTGGGTTTTTTTCAAGAGATGATTATTTACCACCTCAATTAGATTTTAATTCCCTTGCCCATGAAAATACACTTTTAATTTAAAAAACGAATGAATGAACGGTGAACTTGGATTTTCAACATTACAACTCAAAAATAATTTTGTTTCCAATGTTTCATCTCAGGTGGCCAAAGTGATGCCTGAGGATACTTTCTACTTCTCCATTCTGAGGCATCCTGTGGCCATGATGGAGTCCATCTTTATTTACTACAAGAGCATCCCAGCCTTCCAGAAGACTCGCAGCTTGGACGACTTTCTAGACAACAGCTGGAAAACTTATAACTCAACAGTGACCAACAACCACTATGCTCATAATATCCTGGCTTTTGACTTTGGATTTGACAACAATGTTGCAGCTGACGCTGACGACCTAGATGAGAGAGCCACCATGGCTATTGCAGCCATTGAAAGGGACTTCAATCTTATTCTTATTTCTGAATATTTTGACGAGTCCATGATATTGCTCAAACATACACTTTGCTGGTCCCTGGAAGATGTAGTTTCCTTTAAGCTTAACAGTCGCAGTGAGCGAACTCGTCATCCACTTTCACCTAACACTGCGGAGAAAATCAGAAAGTGGAACGCTTTGGACTGGAAAATCTACTTACACTTTAACACAACTTTCTGGCACAAAGTAAATACTGTGGTTGGTAAAGAACAGATGAAGAAGGAAATATCTCACCTCAGAGAGCTGCAGATCAGGCTGGCAAAGACCTGCTTGAAAGATGGTGGTGCAGTCGACCCATCAGAGATCAAAGATGCTGGGCTGAAGCCTTTCCAGTATGGAGCAGCTGTCATTCAGGGCTATAACCTAAACCCACACATAGACAGAGAAACCAAAACAAAATGTCAGAGACTTATAACTCCAGAACTGCAGTACACAGACCATCTGTACACACAGCAGTTCCCCAAACTAGCTGCTAAACATAGACTAGCAACAAGGATCGTTCCTCCACGTCAGCACTCAGACAGACCTGGTATGAGGGGAATGGTCTGGGCCAGAGAAAGTCATCACAGACAATTTATTAGACGTAAATTCTCAAATCTCCGCAATCAAAAGGCTCCCACAAGTGTCCTGTTAACCCACACAGAGGCTAAGAACAAGACGAGTATGCCATGAACCATAACTGTGATGAGAAGTTATGGGATAAGGTTTGATGTTCATACTGAGGTATTAAAGCATCAGTTCTGCCTAATCCTCCTTTCTAAAAAAAGTATTTAATGAAAACGGAAGTGTAAAGCAGCTATTGATCTCACTGAGATAACAGTAAACACTACCAGTGAGTGTTTAGACAGAAAGAGCAACATAGATTTTTACTGTTGTTGAAGCTTTACCAGTGCCGAAGCTGCATTTTTTTTCCTGGAAGAGCTAGAGGCCCAATGCCCAAAATGGAGAAGAACTCAGAAAACATAGTGTTAAAGTTACTCCAAACAAAAGTCTCACTAACACCCAAAGGCTTTGGTTAAATCCCGTTTCCATCAGATATATGGGAAGTCAACTTTTTCTGATTGGTAAGAGGTATAATCATTACAGCAATTAATCAGAATTATGGTGGAAAGGAAAGAGTAGAGATTATAGTTCAAGAACGGCAAAGCAACAAACCAATCAGCAATATCTCCTAATACCTCAATAGCCTAAATACTAATATAATATATAAATATAATACTCTAACCCACCACACACTTCACGTTAATGAAGATTATTATATTCTATCTTTGTTGACAGAAGTAATGACAGAAAACTCATTGTCAAGGCCAGTGAATGGATTATTATAGTCACTTTATTTTGTGTATTAGGCCACAATGAAAATCTTTCAACCTTTTAAATCTCATGTCTCTATGATTATTACTGAGTTGTGGTCAGGATGGAGTTAGCCTAGCTTAGAGTAAAGGCTCACCTTGTAACACCTCAACAGCTCAGCTAACACTGAGGCTTGGGTTTAGGTCTCATTGGGTTTAGGTCTCATTGGGTTTAGGTCTCATTGGGTTTAGGTCTCATTGGGTTTAGGTCTCATTAGGTTTGAGTCTCATTGGGTTTGGGTCTCATTAGGTTTGAGTCTCATTGGGTTTGGGTCTCATTGGATACTCATTAGTGAGCTTTAGAGGTTTTTCACAGACACAGTTCAGTCTTTAAGATAAGCTATGCCAACAGTGACTTCCAGCTCCACACTTAACATACAGACATGACTAACGTTCTGTCTGTACTGAATTTTCTGACAGAAAGAGAATCGATGTATTTCCTAAAATGGTCAAAAAAACTTAACTAAAGGTCAGACAGGACTAAAAGGTTGAGGGACCATGATCAATGTGTTGGAATAATTCTTGTGATGATACGTCATCTACATCTCACTGTCACTGTGAAATCTGATTTGTTAATGCTGATATATTTGTTACTGACTTTCTTTTCTTAGGCTGTATCGATCTGCTGGGTGATTTTTCTTTTCCGTTCCCTAAATGCAGCTTTAATTAGTTTTCCAGAACCAGAGTGATACATGATATTGTGTTAAGAGACTTTATTGAAGATGTTTTGTCACAGAAACTCCAGATGAGGCATCTTAACTTTGATTTTTGACATCAGCTCTGCTGTTTTCCTTTGAGGTAAATGAATGTGAATCACATAGAAGAAGAATCTTCCTCTTTTATTAAACAAATGCAGTTTTAATAATTGAAATATCAAACTAATTATTCACCATAATGATCTTAAATCAATCAAAACAACATATTAATGATGTTTACGAAGGGTTAATAAATGATTATATTTATAACTTAAGTAAAAAAAAAAAAAAAAAACACACAAAATCTTTAATTATATTGTAATTTGTTTTTTATCCAAATTTCTGCTGTTTTTTTAAAGTCACATAAAACTAAAAAATAATGCAAATCTGATATAAAACAGATCAGGGTGTCTCCAGACAAGAACCTAATTATCCTGATGGATGTTCCCTCAGTGTATGAATGAGAAAGGAAAAGTGTAGTGGTGAAGTGTGAGTGGGTCAGTCCAGCACTTTGAGTAGCCTTAAAGACGAGGGTGCAATATAAACAATGTGCATTTACCATTTGACAGTTTTCTATCAATGTAAGTAAATGAAGCTTGAACGTAATGCAAACGATTCTGACAAGTGCCCCAGATTTTTACGATTATGTACAAACCTTTGTCTATATAAAACCAATGTTGGAGCAAACTATTTCTGTACTCATTATAAGTACGGTTGAATGATAAGTGCTTCTGTTGATGGAGGACATAGACTTCATTGAACACCAGGTGCTACAGTTTGAGAAGTTCAGCATCAGTGTTTGGATGAACGTTCTGACCATTATATATAATTTCCCTCAGAGAAAATATTAGAAGTGTGTTCAGCTGCTGGATGAGTCTACAAAGATTAAATTTAGGATTTATTAATGACATGATTTATTTGATCTGTATGTATATCTTTATTGTACTGAGACGTTAAACGATGTAAACTTCAGTGGGAACTGTAAGAATGGACATGCTCTAAAACCAATATATTCTGTTTTTTGTTTTTTAATCTCTATGCTGAATATTGACCATAATAATATTAAGCACATAAGAGCTGTTGCTGTGGTTTGAGTGTAGGACAGGAAGGACAATGCCCTAAGCCCACGTCTTTTCACAGGTTCTGATAATAGCACAAAGTCCACATATCAAGACCTGCAGCTTATTGCACCGGCTGTCCATGTCCATGTCACCTCATCTTATCATTAGACAATTCAGAGATCACTTAACAATAGCCACAAAAATACTGAATGTTAATTATTTCTAATTAAATGTAGAAAAATATCAAATGATAACAAAAGTAGAACCACCACCCCACCCCTGAAAAAGCCACATGCATTCTTATGTAAACACTTCAACATGGAGACATTTCAACAAGACACAACAAACCAGCTGGTGCCAGTAGCTTTTCGTCTTCTCCCTCTCTCTTGTCTCTTTCAGACAATGATAATTTTAAGGCCCGAGCAGTCTGTATAATTGTCATTGTTTGTTGCAGACGATGATAATTGTACAGTGCATGTTAGACTTGTTCCAAATGTAACAGGATGTGGTTGCAGTGTATCCTAAATACCAACTCACATCATTGTCCTCTGATGTTTAATTAATCTCCTAATTTAAAATTCCTCACTTACTCAGGTAAGATGTTAGACATGTATCTCAGCCTCACACTGGAAAAACATAAATGAATCTGTTGTACTGATTCATAACAGAGGCAGCACATCATATTCCAACTCATTTATGCTCAGACTTATTAATGAATGATTTCAGCATCGGTCGGCTCTTATCAACACAAATAATGATAAAAGCTCCTGCAGCAAGTTCTGAAACAGTGATCAGTCACTGGTAAGTTAGAGGGAACAATCTATACCACTTTAAGAGCAAATATAGACCTATCTGCTGTTTGAATAATGTCCTAGTAATTGGTAAAATAGCATTTTTGTCTGTTGGTCAGCTTTTCACATTTTATGATTAATTAAAAATCTAAAACCTAAAGCATTTGAGAAGAGCCAGGCTTCATTCGGCACTTAGACTTACACAGCGTTTACAGATGTGATTTGGTTTCAACAAGTTTTTTCAAACCTGGATTTTCTATAAAGTTGTTGTGGCTTTTTACTTCAGGTCAACTTGCTGAAATGTGAGTGGACTCTGGTCACAGGCACATTGAAACTGGTTTTCCTAAACTGTGTGTTTGGCTCGATACATCCTTTCCTTAATCCTGACTAGTCCTTTTGTTCTCGACTCTGGGATGACTGTCACCGCCGTGCTTCACCGTAGGGATGATATCAACCATGATGATACTAACCAGGTGATGACCACTGCCTCATGGTTGTCAAACAAACTGTTCTAAGAGATCTGCCAACAGGAATCAATTTTGTCTCATCATACCAAAGAAACTTATGTTTTCAGAGTCTTTTAAATGCTGTTTGTCAAACTCCAAACAGCTGTAAAATACATTTTACTAGAAACGGCCTCCATCTGGCCACAAACATCAATGTGTTCTGTTTAAATGTCGCATCAGTAGGTTCTTCACCTCCAAGTCTCTATAAAAAAAGACCTATTCATACTTAAGGTCCTTGATCTGATCTGGAGTCAACCACGCCACTCAATGTTTTAATGCCTTTACAATCTTCCCTGATCTTTGCCTTGTCAGAGTGAATTTCTCACAGTTTATCTCAGGCTGCCACAAAAAGTTATCTAATATTTTTTGTTCAGACAGAAAGTTTAAATTGTTGGACTCATATGTGGACACAATCTACTTATTTCACCCTGTCATTATAGGTTTGTGAATGTACACTGATGGAAAAAGGTAAATTTTATCCATTTAAAATTCAATCTGTAAAGAATAAATGTACAGAAAGTGGAGGTTTCTAAGCTCATTATTGTGTCTGTAAAAGATGAGACATAATTCAGGCTTTAAGTCAACAGACTGACATTTCTTTTATATAGAAAAATGTCAATAGAAACAGGAGATTATGTAGATATACTTAACAAAAGTGATCATAGTGTTTTATCAGTTGCAGCAAATGTTAGAAGTTAAGGTCATTTCACTTTCATCACATTGAGAGTTAAGAACAACTTTTAGATGGTAACTCAGTCATGTTTAGTAGCGCTCAGCAGCAGCTGGATGCACCGTTTGGTTGGTCTCTGTGAGACTATATGGTGATGTACCTGGTGACGCATGGATGTAAGTTTTCTCAACCTGGGGCCTCATGTACTAACAACTGCGTGGATTTCTTACTGAAATGCTCCGTACGCTCAAAGCTGGAAAGTTCCTTAGGCACAAAAACAATCAGATGTATCAAACCGGGCGTGAGCACAATCCCGCACACATTCTCTTTGTACATCGTAATCCACTTGAAATTGAGCACACATGCATGAGCCAAACGCTCCACCCTGTCCCCTCCCTCAAGTGGTCTGATTATAATATGCTATTTGAAGATACAGGCTGATGGTATGCCTGCCGGGCATTTCTGCCTGCCGCACCTCCACCAGTGCCCTCTAGAGAAGTGTTTCCCTATGCACTACACCCAAGGTCAGGAACGGGTCATCAGCTGGGGACCACCAGTCACGGATGTTTCGCTCCTTTAACCCCAGTACATCTCTTGGTGGCGGAGCGATGGAAAGTCTGTCTTCCACCCCCTGCTGATGACCTAGGTGTTCTGCCCCCACCCTTTATCCCTCCTCCTTAGCCATAGCCAGAAGCTGCCCTTCTCTGCCTCCTCGGCCAGCTCCTTGATGGCTTTACGATTCCCTGCCCCTGTGCAGCCGATGTTGCGAAGTAGGCGAACTGTTGAGGATCCCACAAATCCCCTACACCCCACCTCAACGGGGCATGTGATGGTCTTCCAGCCAGCCTCTTGACACTCTGCTGCCAGGTCTGCATACTTATCACGCTTGCGTTCGTTGGCAGCCTCAATCCCCTGTTCCCATGGGACGGTGAGTTCCACCAGCAGTATGGTCTTTAATGGGACTGACCATAAGATCAGGTCTGGCCGGAGCGATGTTTGGACAATGTCCCTGGGAAACTGGAGCTGCCTCCCCAGGTCAACCCTCATAGTCCACTCGCCACAGGCCGAGGACTGCGTCGTCTTTCAGAGAAAAATGGCAACGGTGAACAAAAAACAAAACCTTTGAGAGAGAGTACCCAACAGGTGAACCGCAAATTTAGATGAAACAGGTGAAGTAGAGTTTGATCAGGTCAGACAGGATGAGAGCGCAGGTCTAATTCCAATTTTAATGAACATCACCAAAATAATAATAATAAATGAATAAAGATGAAATCAAAATAAATATTTCTCTGTGACCCTGCGTTAAGTGTATTGCTGGGTGTGTCTCACAGGGGTGGGGTGGGGGTATTAATTTATAGTGGATCGGTGCAGTAGTTTATTAGCGATCCTGTCGGTTCAGATGTGAGTTTAAGTCTGACAGGTATGGGCGGGTGCGGATCGTCACAGTTACACCCCTTCAGAACTCCGTGGAGTGGGAGAACGTGGCCCAGGCGGTCAATGCTCTGAGGTCGGGAAACCACACCGTGCCAGATTGAAACAGGAAATGGTCGGGCATAAAGTCCAACGTTAAAAGTTCGGTTAGACAACAGAGTGGCAGTGATCATGGACGACACGGCGCTCTCTGTCGTGGTGTCGGCAGCTGCAGGAGACACCGATGCTGACCAGGATCCCGGTGAGGGTGGCGGTTCATTCATTCTCAGACCTTTCCTAAATCATTTTTGCCAGTAATGTTTTAATTACTGGCATTACTAGATTAATTTCAATTTATAATGGATTCCACCTTCTGCATTGACATGAACTTGTAAAACCATGCTTAGTGGAATATTTGCCATTTAAATGCGCCGCCTCTATGTGCCGCCAAAGGAACAATAGCTGTAGAAATGTGCGTACGCCAGCCATGATGCCGTGCGTCACCACACATTTCCACCGTCATTTCACGGGCGGTCGCCAGCTCGTCGCAGTCATTTCACCATTGATACATCTAAACATTGGCATGGAAAAGGACATACGTTTGTGCGTACGCAACTTTAGTACATGAGGCCCCTGCTCTTCCTCAGAGGCGGATCAGGTTCAGTCCTGTGATGGATGCAGACTGAGTCCTTCCAACAAGACACAACCTCACATTCCTCAATGTAACTGATCCAATAACAGTGAAAATTACTTTGTTAGTTTCTTCATAGGTGGTTTGTGTTTCATTTTACTTCTTGACTTGTTTCCGCCTGTGCAGAATAAAAGACAGAACCAGGAGCATGACTCCACAAAGCCTAAGTGTTATATCTGTTGTGTGTGTTTGTGTGTATTCCTTATGTTGTGGGGATTTAAACCTGTCTACACACTGACCTTATGGGGACCTCTCTTCCTTATGGGACAAAAAAACAGGTCCCATAATGTAAAAAAACAAAAATGAAGGTAAAGACATGACAGGAGGTTTGGTTAAAGTTAAGGTCCGGTTTAGATAAAGGTCAGACAAGTGGTACCAACAACTAAAGTCTCTAGGGTTTCCAGCAAAGTCTCCAGGAAATGAATGAGGTCAATCAAATGTCCCTTGAAGTTATGGAAACCAGACTGTGTGTGTGTGTTTCACTGAAAGGCAGGTTGTTTATTTTTAGACTGTCTATTGCTATATAAGCCATTTAAATTTCAGTTTATGAATAATGTATCAATGTTTGATCTATTCACACATCAACGATCTCCAGAGTTCAACACAACAACTGTTCTCATCAGTCTGGATGTGACCTGTGTCAAAATGTTGACATTTTGAAATAAACTGACTGAAGTGACATGGTTGGTCAGAGTTTAGTGTCAGGACACAACTGATACATTGACTTCAGTTTCACAGATCAATGTCAGAATGAAGCAGGTTTATAATTCAGACACTATGTGGCCTCAAGTCCATATCATTTTAAACTGTTGCATGAAACACAGCTGAAGTCTCCCACCTTGTGGCTATTAGCTGCAATTACACTAAATATTTCTGAAAGGGATTCACATCAATGATTTGTTTACCACTATGACACAGTGAAAACACTCACAGCTGTGTGTGTGTGTGTGTGTGTGTGTGTGGTGCAGACTCAGATTGACCTCTGACTTCTCCACATCAGAGCATCTAATCTTCCTCTGCCAGTTGTCTGTTCAAGTTGTAATATTACCTAACTGACCAGTTGGACTGTTGTTGTTGGAGAAATCATATGACGGAAATACTGATTATTGGAAATATTGTCTCATAGTGACATGAAGCTGTGTGCGGTTAGGTTGTGTATCTGGTGTTTGTTGCCCGAGGAGCAACGAGACATGAGGGAATAAATGTTGCACCAGTAATATTTCATCAGGCATTATTGTTCTACCACATATCCCCTCCCCCACATTTCTCATCCAGTTTTCTTTACCTGTCCACATAACACACACACACACAATCCCAGAGGTACAAGCTCTGTTATCTTTTACAACAACTAAGTATCTGTAAGACAAATTATGTTACACTTCTTTGTTTCCCAGAGGAAGAGCTCCTTGCTCAGCTCACACAGCTCGGTGTCTAGGGATCACACGTCACCTATTAAAATACTGGAAAGTGAGAAATGTCATGTCGCCACCTCGGCCTCAACAAGGCTCCTTTCCCTCTCCTCTGGTGGCACCTCCACAGTAGCACTGTGATATGCTGTACAGTGTTGAACAACCGTTTTCACAGCTGATGATCATTTAATCATGAATGTCACTTATTAACTGGAACTGAGAAAATAAATGTCTATAGTCACAGTGAATTCTTGTTATTGAACTAAAATTTCCTCCATTAACATTTTCCAGTTTTACCTTTTCCCTTTGCTTTAATTCTTAACGTCTCATTTCTGAATTTTACAAGATGAGTCTGCAGCTTCTGTTGTTTCAGACATGTGAGTCTCAGCACAATATCAGGTGAATGAGGTCCCTGCATCATACAGAATAAGAGGTGTGGACCATGTCGACTCCTGACGCTCTGTGATGTTAAACAACAGTTTGAGTTTCACCCCCAGATCCGGTGTAAGAGACGTCCTTTACTTTCTACATTTAGTTTAACTAACTTTTCTATCCTCAACAGCCTTTGTGTTAAAGACACCGGTGTTGGTGTTTACAGGTTCTGCTGCTGGAGCCATAATGTTTCATGTAGGTGAAGATCTTCACACCTGTAGTCATTGTACATATAGAAGTCATTTAACATCATTATTCAGTGTTTTAACAGATTTGATATCTGAGTAACCTGACTGATGCAACATCATCAAACTATCTTCTCCTCTAGTTTTTAACAATGTTGGAGAAATTTTAGGAAAACTACCCAACTTCAACAAGTAAAGTAGAATCTACGGAAGAAGTTAAGTTCTCATATTTGATCTAAGTGACGAAGAGAAAGTCTTCACGTCTGTCTGGAGAAGATTATTCTTGGGTTGGACTGATTACAAAGTTTCAATTAGCAAAACATTTGGCAGCAGAATCTGTTAAGTCTGAAGTAGAGACATGACTAGTGTCTGACTCTAATGTTTTTATAATTTCCACAAACACTTCTCTTTGCAGAATCTTCACTTCAGTGA
Source organism: Polydactylus sextarius (assembly GCA_016801845.1). Classification (NCBI taxonomy): domain Eukaryota; kingdom Metazoa; phylum Chordata; class Actinopteri; family Polynemidae; genus Polydactylus; species Polydactylus sextarius. The sequence goes on along the minus strand of CM028926.1, from coordinate 11,910,545 downwards.
TAAAATACATAAATTACTCAGGTCATCATGTGGAGACCAGCCGTCTTGGTGTTGGGAGCAATTACATCTAAGATGGACAGACATGTATTATTAAAATCGTTCACTTGCATAAAGAGAAGAACCAGAAGCACGATGAAGACAGAAATTACAGGGATGAGTTACAAGTTGTAGATTTAGTTGTGGAGCTACAGGAAACAGTTGTTAAACACAATGATGACGTTGACTCTGGAGTTGAGAACGGCAGCACATGACATGATGGTTTGAGACAATAACAACAGTATTTGAGGCTTTCTTTGTATAAAATGAATACACCACTGTAATGGTGTAATAAATACACACACCACCACTTAGAACTAGTCTGAGCTGGTTTAATAAACAATAGGCAGGTGGGACAGGAGTGATATGAAGAGCAAGTGCTGAGGCAGCAGTAACAAAAGAGCACAAGGAATTGAACTTAAATCATTCAAAAATAAATGTTTAACTTCATGTTCTTAGTGCTGCAGTAAATTAACACAAAGTAAAATGGCTCTGGATTGGTGGGTTTTCTGTGTCCAAAGAACTGAATGTGAGAGTGAAGGTGCCTTTGTCAATATGTGTATAGAAATACGATATATGTAGACAGATATATATAGACAGATATATATATATATATACATATATAGATCGACTGGCGTCCTCACTGCCCACAGTCAACAGCTCCTCACCACCCACAACAGAATAAGCTAAATATGGATGGATGATTCATGTTGCACAAATTGAGCAAAGAGATTTTCTTTGTTTGCTAGGGTGTTTCCTAAATGAGAAAACACCCTGAAATCTTTATTTATTGTGCAGCAGATGGAATACTGTTTCTTTCAGATGGTTCAAAGAGTTTTGAGGATTAGTGAGGATTATTTTTAGCGAGTTAACATGACAAATGTTAAATATTGTTTGAAAACAGTTAAACCCAACTGCTGTTGATGTGTGTGGGGTGGGAGAAAACAGTGCATTCAACTAAAGCGTCCAAAGATGTTTTTGTCATCGTTGCAGATCCTGAGCTCGCTCTGTGTTTTGGCCTGAAAGTCACTATGTTTAATTTTGTGAAACGTGCAGCTGTACATCCCGTCTGCTCCACTTGCTTGAGTTTGGACTGCAGTGCACTGATATGGGCATTCAGCTGTAATCTGCGTCTGCTCTGCCATCCGTCCTCTTTCAGGATGGGCAGATAAACACACACGCGGCTTTTGCCAAATGCATTTGGACAGTGAGAACCACTGCTCGGCTTTGCTGCAGCTCAGTGCACTCTTCACTCATTTATCCACCTTTCTGTCCATCGTTCACATTCCTTCAACCATTTGATCTTTCTATCTATTCTGTTCACATTTTGTCCAACCATCATCACTGGTCCAGAGGAGAAAGACGTGTAAATTCTACAAAACCATAGGTTTCATTTATCAGGGCAATTTTATGAACAAGGTTGACTTAAAATACTCCACGGGTGTGTGGCGAGAAGAGGACCAGTGTGTCCCATGTTGCCATTCAATTCAATTCAAGTCACTGTATTTGCGCCAAAGAAGCAATTTAAAAGGCCCTAAGAGTCACTACACTCTCACATGGTTAAAAGAAAACACCTGAGTAAAAAAAGAGGAAAGCTTTGCCTAACGACATGTTTCTTAAAGTGCTGGGAATCATCTGAGATGATCTCTCTCTCACTTATCTCAAAACATCTTGGTTTTCTTTCCTCTGATGATGATGTTTCAAAAGCAAAGCTCTTTCCAGCATTATCCATACTTTCTTTGGACGCTCCTTTGTGCTTTCTGCTTTTCGTCCATCTATCCATCTTCTACCATTTTCTGTCCTTTTATCCTGTACTCGGGGTCGGGGGGGACTGAAGCCTATCCCAGCTGCTTACGGGCGAAGGTAAGGTTCATCCTGGACGGTCGCCAGCTCATCACCACATATACACAAACAGCCATTCGCGCTCACATCCACACCTACAGGCAATTTAGTATGTTTAGTTTATCTGCCCCCAATGTTGCATGTTTTTGGTGGTGAAACCCACGCAGACCCCGACCTGCCCATTTCGAACATATCATAGATGTATTAAATCAACAGTTCACTGCAGCAGCTGTGAGGGATTAGTGCTGTAATATTATTGTCCCTCCCAGAGTCCAAACAATATAAATAAATATGATTTAGATGATATCATGTAATGACCTGATGTGTTTGTGATCAGACGTCTGACTGTCATAATCAAATCAACAATAAAGTGTCTGAGACACATGGTCTAATGAAGACAGTGTCTCCAAACAGTTCAGTATCAAATATAAAAACACACACTGATGCTGACTCTGTAACACTGGTAAAATAAAACACAATGACGTTTTCAGTGTAGTTAACAATGTTTGATGAAAAACAGATGGAAATGTTTGACATATTTGTAACATCTTTTTATTTTAATTTTAACTATTCCACTCGATTAGTTGACCAGTTATTGTTATCTGTTAACTCTCTTTCTTTGACCAAACGAGCAATGAACTGGACCAACAGGTGAAGACAGGTGCTTGTTACATGTTACTTTGTTTACTATGAAGTCACGTTATGAGAAAAGTTCCATTAACTCATTTATAAGTAGCTTGATACAAAGAAACATGGCGGTTAATTAGGTTCATCTACATGAAACTAACCAATGTTCAATCAACACTTTGTGCTGAAATTTTTTCAGGGAGATGTTGATTCAACTATAAGATCGTTTGAGAGACTTATTCGGGCTTTATAGTATAATTGATATAAGGCAATTAATGTTTATTCTCACGTGATTTAAGTGAAATTTGTCTTTTTCCATAATAAAAAGCTCTAATTTCCTCTCGTGTAAACATGCTACGGACAACGTAGCACACATAGTATCTAAGAGACAATGTTAGTTATCCTCATCCTCTTTGTCTGATAATGTTTTCTACTGTTAACATTGAAAACAGTTTACAATAAAATGATGCAGTCTGCCTGTGGAAACAGGATGAGTCTACACTTCACTTTGCCAGGTTTGATTTTGTGGAGGAGGAAGGTCTTTTTTGATGAAGGTTGGTGATTTATTCTTTGCTGAATCCAGACACTTTGTGCCAATTTGTGGTCCTCCACACACCACTTAAAGTCTGCTCCCTCTGCAGGATCATCATCCCATCCCCACAGGCAAACTGCTGTGTCTTCGAGCAGATGAATAACATGAAAAGAACGGGTCTGCTATTGTGTTCTGTGAGACACTACTTATATCTGAGAAAACACGCCACATCCCTGTGACGTCACTGTGTCTTTGAGGAAAAACAGTTGAATATGTTTAATTTCCCTGTAAAACTATAAAACAACAGTTTTATTAAAGGTAAATTACAAGACAAAGGTTTCATTAAAAAAAACTATTAGTGCAAATTATAAAAATTATTATCAGTATAAATATTATAACTAGTTGATTATAACACAAGTTGAGAAAGAATTCACACTATATCTCTAAGAAAATTCCTTTTTAATATCTACTTTCAATAAACTTACATATTATATAATATATTTTTATTGTTGAAAAACTGAAAATGCATTCGGCTTTTACAGTTTCTGCTTCATACGACAGAACGTGATCCACTGAGAAGAAAACAATCAAAGTGTGAAAAGAGGTTGGAGGAGGATTTACAGACGCTAAAGCAACAATCAGTCATGCATGAGAGTGATGACTGTGAGGAGCAGCGTGCTGAGAGTATTTATTTAAATTGAAATATCCGACACACATAAACTGTGAATCCCTTTATATTTAGCTTATCAGAACATATTGATTAACTCCACTAAACACGTTTCATGTGTTCTGCTATGTGGGTGGAAACTAACAGCAAAAACAAATAAATAAAAACAAATAAAATGTTGTAAAAAGGTTGATGGCCTGTAAATGTAGATGGAGAGGAAGTAACTGCTGAGAGAAAATAAGAAGCTGAAGGAGAAAATGGATGGTTGGCATCTGTGTAATACCTTGATGAATTGTAAAAAAAAAAAAAAAACTTGGATGTAAATTTGCACACAGCTGGCACAGCAGCACTGAGCTCCGATTCATTTAATGAAATGGAGAAAATAAAACCCAAAGCCTGTTGTTGTGAGCCTCCTTGATTACCATGATCCTGATTTCATTCGCCAGGAAAATTCATTTGAAATGTGTCAGTTAATGTCAGCGCAATACTTCACGTCTCACTTTTTACTGGCTGTACAATATTCAGTGGTCCTCTCTTTCCAGGCGTGTGCCACCACATCCAGTGAGTTTGAAGCGTGTCTGTACCGACGCGTGTTGTAAATAACGGGTGTGTGTCTACGAGCGTCATCGCTGCTGCTCTCAGGTCACAATGGGTCAGTTAACCACAAACACAACTGCTTCATGGGTTTTATCTTCTGTGAAAAATTCAACATGTTATGGGGTAAAGATATTAACATATGGCTGCTATTACCTCTCACAACCTCCCCTCTGCATTTTGACTAATATAAAGTAAAAACAACTCAACTCTTATGGCTGCTGTTCAGTAGCTATTATCTCAGCAGGACGGCAGTTTCTCTGAGACCGTTAAACCTTGTTGGAGACAAATGATATGGATTTATAGAGGTATGGTTTTAATTGGGGGAAATGTTGAAAGAATGTGGAAGAAGTGAGTGGGGTTGTTTTAGACCTGGTCTGTGTGATGGATGAAAGAACCACTTGTGTAATGAAAGTACCAGGAGCATTTAGGTGCTTTACTGTGCAGAACAACTGGAAAAGTTTGATTACATTTGATTATGGGTGTAGATGCTGTTGCACAGTGGGAGGTAGATGGAAGTAGAGGAGCTGTGGTGCAGTGAGCTCCTCCACATAAAACCTGGTGCCTCCTTAAACACAGCACTATATTTCTCAACTAAGTCACCATGATGTCTCAAGTTTACAAAAGTTCGGTTTCCAGTTCTTTCTCAGCTGGAGATCATTAAAACACGGGACATGGTGAGTTCATTCATTCATCAGTGTTCACTGACACAAAGTGGTTTTCTCTCAACTGAGATCATTTTAACTCTAAAATTCATACTCCATGTTACTAGTAGTCCTACTGACAAACTGACCTTTCCTTCATGAAATAAATTCACATAACATGAACATAAACAAAATGTATTTTCCACCACAACATATGCAAAGCTGCACATCACACATCAGTTTATCTTATCACATGATCGATCCCTGGTTCCTCCCTCGACAGGAGTCATCACAGCTCAGTAACATTCATTTTTAAGCCAAATGTTCATATTTAATCCAATCTAGCCAGCTCCTGTCTCCTGTTCCCCTCGTCTCCATCCAGTCGGCCAGAGCCACGAATCCCAGAGAGGTTCAGTGATGGTAAGAAGTCAAGGTTTCACATGACGTCAGTTATTTAACTAAACACACATCACTCACACACTTTACACTTGTGACAGAGAAAACTGACAAAATACAACTGAAGGCTAATTTACCACACAACTATTAAAGCTTTAATATTCATCCCCTGGGGACAGTGAATAACTGCACTGCATTAACAACAGTTTTCAAACAGCCTCGTCACAGACAAACATGTGGTAACACTGAAATTTGCAGGTACTCTAATGAATATATGTAGTTCAGTTTCATTAGAGAAGATTACAATAAAAACCTGTTCAAAACAAGTGCACACACACAACTTCATTAACGTATCACTTAGATCATCAAAGAGCTGCTGGAAGCTGAAATATCAGTGTGATAACTGAGGCTCCTATTTGTTCAACTAGGGGGCACTGTTTTCATTTCAATCTGCCTGGGAACTATTTTAACATTGTTATTCATGAGTGTGTGTGTGGAGCAGGATGGACTGATGCGTGAACAGATCTGAATATGTAACCCGAAGCTCAACTGATCCAACACTGAGCAGCAAACAAGTGAAATCAGAGGGACAGTTGAGGTTATTATAATGACACCATTATCTCACTGTGGTCCAGCGGGAGACGAAACTACGGCCTGATGGGTTTTATCAGCGTCGCAGCCGATTTTACATTTCTGTCATGTAAACATTAACATACGTACTCGAGCTCATCCAGTGTGTTGGAAATGAAAATCTAATAGAGGTATCATCCAGGACACGTACAAACACACACTCAGTGATATTATCCTGTAGGCTGTGTGTGTGTGTGTGTGTGTGTGTGTGTGTGTGTGTGTGTGTGTGTGTGTGTGTGTGTGTGTCAGAAGAAGCTGTTTGTCTTTGCACTGTTTGCATGTGTGTCAGTGTTTGTTGAAATGAAATGACACAGCATTTTTTTTTCATTAAAATCAGCGCAGCAGCAAATCAGCCCGAGGCCTCTGAAGGTCGACTCACTACAAACGTCACGTTAACACAGTCTGACAGTCAGTGTTACACAAACAGATACACAAGCTGCTTTCCCTATTAAACTTTGTAACAGGACTAATGTGGACACACACACACACACAGTCAGATGCTGTATCAGTTGCTGATTCTTCATAATTTCCTGCTCTTCCTTCAATCCATCCATGGTTTGTGTTTCTGTGACCCTGTTTTATTTTTATTACCATGTATTTTTAACCCTTCGTGTAACTACTGACTGACAGTAACACTCATTTACTGAAAGTTAGTCTCTGACAGAATTAAACAGTTATGAGCAGCTTTTTCATCAGTCTTTTGTGGTTGTTGGTTTCTATTCTTGTGGTTTTGGAGGATCATTGAGCTTTCAACAGGAATGAGAGGAGTCAGATGTGTCTGTGCTCTTTGTCTACTACAGGGCAACAAACCCAGCAACCAACAGGACTTCAACCCTGTGGTTGTGCCTGGAAATATCTGGGGGGCACCGGAGACCATTGTGCTCAGGTGCCCCAATGTCTTTGACTGGATCATTCTGATGCGAAAGAAAAGTGGCTTCACTTCCTCCACGTCTGAGCTGCTCACCTCATCTCTAACTCGAACCCTATAAACACTACGGAGGAAACTCATTCCAGTCTCTTGTTTCAATCTCGTTCTTTCGGTCACTACTTGTGACCAAAGGTGATGAATGGAACAAAGATTGACTGATAAATCAAAGGTTTGCCTTCTGTCACAGGTCATTGTTCACCATGATTTCATGGCTCAGTGCTGCTGATGCCACAGTGATTATGGTGGTGAAGGCTGCACCGTCACAATAAAGTGGTGAATTTCCACAATCCTGTTTGTCTTCTACTCTGAGTCGGTGCATGATGTGTCGGGTCAGGCTAAAGGCCAGGCAGATCGTTGGGACATAATACTTTAACTAACGCCGTGCACTGACCGTCACAGCTAAATATCCTTACATGTGAGGCCTGGAAACAAGTCTAACATTTCAAAACAATCTATGTCTGAATGGACCTTAAATTTTGTCCTCACAGTGACATGAGACAAGACCAGCATAGCAAAGTTAAACAAAGTTAGGTGACATCAACAGCCTTTATTAAGTAAACATATCTGTAACAAACTAACTTACATCTAGCCAACACATGTGGAGAGTGATTTATAAACTAGGTGTACATAAATAACTCGACAGCACAGTCAGTGAAATGCCCATGAGCAACGACCTTTGATATTAGAAAACGGTGCCAGGTGAAGCAGTCATACTCCGTCTGTCACTGTATTCAGACACGAGCAAATGTCTCCTATGAACTGCCTGTTCAGCATCACCCTTTGCACTGTAAGGCCAATTGCCTTGATTTCAGCAGACAAGCTCAATCAACCCTAGAGTCCATTTCAAATCGAACTGACCCCAGGTCTGCATCAAAAGCACACACTGTAGATAAGTGGGTGGAGAGGTCCCTGTAGGTGGATGGGATGAGCGATGGGTTTGTCTGGTTTTTTAACTTGTTGGTCAATCAACATCTGTACACATGAAGGGTGAAAAATAGCAGACTGGAGGATATTGCAGCCGTCTGTGTGTGCAGAGCTGCAGTGCAGTGGAAAGAGAAAACAGAATCAGATGAAGAGCGATGATAGCAGGCGGGCTACACTGCTGAATAACACACATCTTTCATAAGCACCTTATCTGCTTGAAAATGAGATGAAGCCTGAGTTGATATCTGGAGAACAACAGAGGATGTGATAAGAGAGGGAGGATATGTATGAGGATTCATATCACTGTGAAGGATATAGAAGATGTACTGGAGGTTTGTGGTGACAAGTGAAAGCCTCTATCTACATTTTTATGTTGATGTAGGATCTTTCAATTATTGAGATGGCAGAATCTCTTATTTATAAAAACCTGAGGCAGTAACATATGGTTCAATGTTACAAAATGATGCAGTCTGTGTGTTTGATTTCAGACATTCATGTAACACATACACCATCACAGAGGTATGTAGTTAATAATAGATGACTGGCACAAAAAGTTCAACCTGGCTAAATTTGGTAATCATGCAAAGATGTAAAGAAACCCCCTATTGAAATCACCGATCTGTTTTTGTCCAAATACACACACAGTTTCACTGCTCAGTGTTTTGTTTCTACATCCAGGACAGAGATCAATGATTGGTTCATCATCCAATCATCCAATAAACAAGTTCTGGAAAGTTTCGTGATACTGATCCTTCAGTTCAGCACTAAAGTCACCCTGGTCATCTGCATTGTATTTCCATTAGCTCAGACATAAAGAGACAAAACCATGACTGCCCTCAAAAATCTACACAACAATTTTAAGGTGACTTGGCTCCAACTTCCCCAGATCTCAGAGAAACCTGATCCAGAGACAAGACCTCTCGACTTACATTTAAATAATCTGTCGCTGTACCAGACACCACAGACCCTCAGTCCTCTGGAGTCTGTGTATTGATGGTAGATCAGCAGATAGTTCATTCAGAAAAGGGTCAAAATTCAGCTTCCCAATAACAATGGTGTTTATGTCAGATTAATGAAGCTATTTCCTTCACTTACCTTTTTCTTTTCTTTCCTCAGGATACCTCTCGCCCTCTCGTCAGCCAAAAGTCAACAGTAGATCTGAGGCTGTTTCCATTTGTCAGAAACAGAATGAAAAGGCATCAAAAGCTTGAGTCGGTACGAAGTGACAGAGAGAAACAAGGAGACAGACACAGATTCAAACTGACTCAACTCTTGTCTCTTCTTTCCTGTCTAATTCAAAACTTTCCAATGTATTGATGTATCTCGACTACTAACAGCTATACAATACTAATGAATGACGGTCGCTGCTCTTCTCCTTTTCAGCAGCTTTTTCTCATCCAGAAATTTAATTTTAACAGACATGAACCAGAAACGTAGTTAACTAGTTAATAGTTAGTAAACTAGTCTCTACGTGTAAATGAGCCTGAAAACATCTTTGATAAAACTTCTACTGTCGAGAAGAAGTTACGCTGCTATTGGCTGCTGGGGAACTCCCATGATGCACTGCTTCTCTCTGCCCCACCCCTTTCATATATATATATATATATATATATATATATATATACACTAATACTCTCCCTCATTTATTTCCATCTGATGTTAATTTGTCCTCAGTTGTTCGTGATGAACAATGAAAACATTCAAATCTCAACTGTGAGATCAATCAAGACCCAGAGAAAGTGCTGACGGCAGCTCCAGCATCAACATGACTCTTTATCTTTTCATGCCCTTCTCTGTCTGTGAAGAAATGAAGACTTTATTTTATTATCAGTGGAAGTTCAGGGATCTCTGCCTTCATCGGCCTTTGGCCACTCACACCAACTCTCACAAATCACCTCAGCAATTATTCCCAGTTGTGACGTTGTTTGAGTTTTATTCCCAACCTGCTTCCACCATTGGTGTGTCTCTGAAACTGGGTGATTTTATTCACTCGTTAGAGACTAATAACACAACTAACAACAACTAACAACAACTAACAACAACTAACAACACAACTAACAACAACTAACAACACAACTAACAACAACTAACAACAACTAACAACAACTAACAACACAACTAACAACAACTAACAACAACTAACAACACAACTAACAACAACTAACAACAACTAACAACACAACTAACAACAACTAACAACACAACTAACAACAACTAACAACTAACAACAACTAACAACACAACTAACAACAACTAACAACACAACTAACATCACAACTAACAACACAACTAACATCAACTAACAACAATTAACAACACAACTAACAACACAACTAACAACAACTAACAACACAACTAACATCACAACTAACAACACAACTAACATCAACTAACAACAATTAACAACACAACTAACAACAACTAAAAGCACAACTAACAACACAATTAGCTGCCTCACCAGGATTAAATCAGTGCATAGTTTTATTGCAGCGATGACAAACTCAGCAGTGAACATTTATTTACCGTTTAACTACAACATCAATACCTTGAGCTCAAGTGTTTACCTTTTCTGTCTATAATCATCTGATGACATAAACATCTATTGATGATCAAATGGGCTGAACAGTTGAAGTTCAGTGTGGATTTTATTCATTTACATAGTAACCAACTGTACACCACTATGTTCAAGGTGGGTTTCAACTCCGTCTTGTATCTGTTGAGAATAAGTTGCTTTAAAAATAAATTCGATAAGATGTTAAGACCTTAATTTATTTTAAAATCACTCAGTCTTGTAAGTGACTGACTCCCTCTGAGCTGGTGGTTAAAGAATTATTTCACAGTTTGAAAAAGCTTCAGGACCATTTCTGATTTTAATCCCTAGGGTGTGTGTGTGTGTGTGTGTGTGTGTGTTGCTCTAATGGTTCATTAAGTGGCTGAGTGCTGCTCTGCCTGTCACATAATCAGCTCTTATTAATGTGGATTCATCACGTTATCTCTGGTAATTAGTCGCAGCAATAACAACATCCCCCGGGTCTGACCTGGTCTATGACTGAGGTCAGCTGTAGCCTGAAGTGTGTGTTTCAGTTCATTCAGACCAAAATGTCTTTTCGATAAATTCACAACATAAATAATAGATGTTTAGTTTTGTACCTGTGAAAAAATATCAACATATTTTTAACTGTGTTAAAAACTTTAGTAAATATGAATAACTGTAATATTTGTCTACAGCAAAGATACGAAAATATAAAAATATTCTCATTTTTGAGTATGTATACACACATTGACAGTAAAATATAAATAATCTAATGAAAATCACCACCGCACGATTCACCTGCACGTTGAAGGTGGGATGATGACGACTATTAAAATGATCAAAATCATCAAAACGACATAATTATCCTCATCCTCACTCAGACATGCAGAGATGTGGGCTCAGTCTATTGCTCCAATCACTCTGGGGAACCAGAAAGCAGCTACATTTAATATATTTCTGTTCCCGCTTTTCTCTGCACCATCCACAACATAAAAATCTCCCAGAGACAGAAATATAGGTTGATGGATTCAGTCTGTGGGTTTGTAAAAACTTTGCTCTCAGGTGCTGTAGTGCTTCCAAGTGGCTCCAGCAAATGCAACATTTACATTATTTCCTCTGATGACATTTCATGCCTCACATAAAGATACTTCATCAGGAAAAGTCAGAGCTCTGCACACCCAAGACTCCTTAAGATAAACCAGATAAACCCTGACAATCTGTGCTCTTCAGAAAGCTTCACTCGTGGTGATGCCATTAACCGGTCAGTGGGAGCTGGATTTATATGAGTTAGTGTCAGGAAGGTTAGAGATTCAGAGAAGTGAACCAGCTTCATAAGACCTGAAGATCTAAAGAGACCTCGATCAACACTAAACCTGATTCACTAGACAATTAAACTGGTCGGCACCAGAACCAAACCAGCACCAGACGACAGAAATACTGAGAAAAGCCTAAAACAGGAGTCAGTGATGACTCCACCAGTTTTCACTGGACAATTAACTTCCATCCGACCTCCGGGCCATGTACAGCTAAGGTCGACCATGTTTCACCCTCACAGATCCCTCAGCGCCTCCTTTGTCATCTTCCTCTTAGTGAGTCAGTCACCATGAAGAGCTGCTGCCTCAGTCCCTCAGCCGGTCACTCTCCATCATGTGTTTGTACACTGTGACCACACTCTGCTCATTGGAGGCTCAGTTACACTGGTCTCCTTTCCCCTTGATGCCCCTAACGGACCCAACCCACAGCTCACTGCTGTCTCTTGGCTCCTAATGCATCTCTCCATACAAAAGGAAAAACCCAGGACAAACCCAGCTCTCCTCCTCCAGAGATGTTTCTGACGTGCATCAGAAGTCACATTCCCACAGGAAATCACGGAAAGAAGTGGATCCACAAAGTACCTACAGGTCCTGAGACACCAGGAGATAGGAGACCATGTATCTGCCGTAACAATCACCAAGACCATGAACATTTATACTTTTGTCTTGTGACCAGTCAAAGGGTTTCACGCTACAGATCACATTCACCCATTCACCCATCACTGTTCAATGTCTCTGACCCAAAGACTCTTCAATATGTCAACAGATAACAGGATCAAGAGGAATATCTACAGACTAACAAGAACCGAGTCTACAGCTGATATTGGTACATGAACAAGCCTTCAAGCTCTGGTCCAGTCACTGTTCAGTAAAGTCTCTGTTGAGTAACACTGAGGAAGAGCTGAAGTCAGCAGCAGAGTTGAGTTGAGTTGAACACATGTTTTATTTATTTATTTACGTGGCTGACAGTTGGTGACATATAAAAGCTGAGCAGACAAGAGGAGTAAAATAAAACGTTAGAGTGAAACTTTGATTCATGTTGAACTCACAAACACAGAAGCAGAAAAAAAATCTTATATAATATTACATTATATAATTATTGTTCAGTCAGAAGTTGTGCACTTTCTTTTCTCTGTGTTGGACGAGAAGCTAATAAATAATAAATTATTTCTAATCAATTATTTAAGCAAAAACAAAACTCTGTCAACGTGGTACTACACCTCCTGTGTCAAGACAGTTACAGTCTGAAAGAAATTAGACTTCTGTAGTAACTATATTAATATAACATGATATTTGCTCCTATTTCTTCCATCAGAGGGGAAACGTGTCACTAATGCTCGTTGGTGAGTGAGACGGGTTTGGTTCAGGTCCGATGGCTGTTGGTTCCTGGTGTCTGGTCGACAACAGTAAAACGACACATCAGAGAAACATGTCATAATGTAACATAACAAAACCATTTATGTTACAGAACTGACTTAAATGCTGCACAGAAGTAATAAATCATTTAGATTTTTACAGTTTCACATGTTCACTGAGGATTTTATCGGCGCTGTTTCAATTCAGTGAATAAATATTAACAGACATCAGCAGGAAACTATGTCTCCAACCAGCTAAAATCCTGTTGAACCAGCGAGAGAAGGACTCTAATGGAAACCTCAGCTGTACAGTAAAAGAAGAACGACCCCTCTTACATTACACCAGCTGGCACGTTCAACAGCAATTACAACACTTGCTGCCAATTCACGGCAGTCTCATTTAATTACCTTACGCACAAACTGGAAATAATCAATGTTTCCCCAATTAATTGGAGAAGTTATGAACACGAACATGTGAGGTGGAGGCTGATTTTACTGTTCTGTAATGGTTCACAGATGGAGCACACACACACACGCACACACACAATAAAAAAACTTGAAAACTGGCTGAAAATGAGTCATGTCTTGAGCTGCAGCAACAAACAAATGAAAACAAACTAACACTTTTTCCTTCCACATTTTAACATTTTACAGTGGTGATGTTGAGGCATCGGCATTATTTATTTTTACAGTTTGTTCTGTTTTATTAATGACACTAAACTATTTCATTTCACTTCACTGGTTCAAACTCACATGTTCTCTTTAGTCAATATTTGTGTTTGTGTCATTATTTTGTTTTTGACCAAATTTGAGAAACAGTTAATAATATGTTTTTGGAAGCTCTGAAAAATATTTGATTTTGAAAATTATTTCAGGGATTCAGCTAGAACCAGCAACAGTTCTGATCATTTGCTCTTTAGTTGAGACTGGTAAAGTCGTGTCTGTTAGTGTCTGTGTCGAGGGTTAGACACAGAACAAATGTCAACATGGAAGTAAAACAACAACAGTAATAAAGTAAAATTATTCTTCAAACACGAGAAAATCTGGATCATCAGCTTCAGATGTTGAGTGTTAAAACATGTAAGGTCATTTTATGGATGCATTTTGTGAAGATGGAGCATTTCTGAACAGTTTCATCAACACTCCACTGTAAACTACAGTCATGATACTGTTTGAGGCCTAAAGTCCTGCTGAGGGTCGATGCAGCTGTTAAGGTCTTTGTACAGAGCGAAGGGATTTTAAATGCTGCTTTGTACAAGAAGCCAGAGCAGATAAACGAACACTGGAGGAATATAAGTTTCTGGTTTCTGTCAATGCTCATGATGCAGCACTTTGGATCAACAAGAGGTTTGTGGGACTTCCCCGTGCTATTGGCCACGACTGCCACAACCTCATTAACTCACCTATGATCTGTAATGTTTTCCCATTGTTCTCTCTGCACCACATCACCAGGTTCATTATGTTACTTAGCCAAGTTAAAATGTCCCACTGTCTGCCAGCAGGGGGCGCTACACCCTGAAACAACCAACATCAGATAAGATTCTAAATATTCTACCAGAGTGGTGTCGACAAGCTGCTCTTCTCACACAGCTGTATGTCTTCCTACCATCTGCCTGTCTGACTAATATGTCACAGATCCCAGGACACGTGTTTCAATCTTTCCTGTAAAAATGAACCAGTTCCTCTGTGGATGAAGAGAATCAGTGCAGAATAAAGTGCAGCATGTTTCCACATCATCTTAGTGTTGTAAGTGACGTTGTCCTGCTGGCTGACGGCTCAGCTACTCCATCTCTGTCTGTTCACACATCCTGCTGGGACAGATACCCCAGCCTAGAATACATTAATATGTGTGTGTGTGTGTTATCACTGTAGTTGCCATAGTCAGTGGCCAGAAGAGCTACCTACTTCCTGCTGCCCAGCGCTGATAGAGTGGTGGGATTAAATGGACTGTAGCTGTTTCCAGTGCAGCTGAAAGTCGCCTGTGGCCTCAGTCCAGTCGCTGGCTCACAGCGTGTACGGTCCACCGGGACTCTCGGTTCAGCCTGTGGCTGCAGTCGGAGGGCTGAGGCCGAGCTTTCATATCTATCAGCTATGTCTCTGTCATTAACACATCCAGCAGAGCTCCACTGTGGCACAGCTCAGGTCACTCTACAGCCTCAGCTGCACCGGGGGCAACGACACATGTGATTCAGTGTTGGATGGTGAATAAAAGTGATGATACTAGTAAAGTGTGTTTCTCTCCGGCCTCGTTGTGAGACTGTCGGTTGGTTCGTGACTTTGAAACGTCAACCTCCAGATGGATCGACATTTAATTTGTTACAGGATTACAGCGATGTGGTCCTGTTGTTACTATTATTATGAACATATTATTATGAACCATGACATACGTTTTTGTCGTCATCAGCAGATTCATGTTTTTGTCGATTACATTCACTCACAAAACATAATATATAAGAAGTTATATAAGAATATAAGAAGTCGAGATTTGGACATGAAACTGTGTCCGTGTCCATCCTGACGCATGTGAAGTGACGTAATATTTACACTGTATCAAAGAGGAGGAGAGCAGTGAGGAATGAGATAAAAACTGTGAGTAGAAGCAACATTGAATGAAAAGCAGCAGTTTGGAGTTAGAGAGTTCATAAACAGCCCACAGTCAGAGGAGCTGCCTCAGTCCCGACTGCAATTAAAGTGTGCATGGGGAAAGAGAGGAGAGGAGAAAAGAAACATCAGCAGAAGGCAGCGAGAGAGAAACTACCTCCGATGGTAATTAGAGGAAAACAAGCCAGGAGCGATTCTATAGGAGGAGCAGAATTACCTCAGCAGCAACACAAGAGGATGCCACTAACAAATAATAGCACGCAGTATAGAAAGAGCTGACAGTTTAGAAGAACACCCCATAATTATGTTGACAGAAGGACCATTTTACAGGATACATCACCACATATAAGCTGCATCCTGTTTCAGAGGCGTCTGCAGGCTACGTTTCAAATCCTCATGTATTAGTCTGATAATCACTGAGGTGACATTTTATGGATTTTGTGTGAATAGTTTCTTTCAACATTGCTAGAAGCAATTCATGTTTATCATTCAAAGAAATGTTGATTTAAGGGTTATATCTGTACATTAGCCTGTTCAGCTGCATCATCTCTTCCGTCTTTGTTGATGTTGTTCTGTTAGGGAAATACACAAAAACCACATTATCAACTGAACATCAATAAACCTAATAAATAATGAATAATAATAAACCTAATAAACCTTTTCCCACAAGGAAACAACCAGGACTGAGTAATGTGATGTTGTAGAGAAAAATCTCAAATGTTTTCAACATCTGAAGAAGTTGGTTTCACAGTGGAAATATAAACTGTGTCCAATCAGAAAAATAGAACAGATTAAAAACAGTTGAGGTTTTTTCTTTGGTGTCATTGTCATTGTCTCACCTTGTTAATGAAGAAGTTGTCTCTCAGGTTTTGGTTCTGTTGGAAGATGGAAGCAGAAACAGTTTGCGTTAGTTGCTAAATTCAGGGTTGTGGAGTCATCCAGGTCTCAGATTATCAGTCTGTCCTGGTCGTCGGCAGTGGCACGCAGACATCATCACAGTATCATCACTGCTACACATCCGAGATATGACCAGTGGCTAAATGATGGTCGTCATAGTGGTCTGGATACAGACCTGGTCCAAACAGAGCACTCATTACTGGCTGTGGGAGCAGATATTACAGTAACTGGCTCATTCACAGCTGTGAGGCCAATAACATCCAATCATGTTCATGCAGGTGCACATTATGGATAAAATGACCTGACACTTCTCATGTTATCCTGACAGTCGCACCAACCTCTTCCTTCATTGTAGTTGGTGATTAACTTTAATTAAATTTATGTCATTTATGGGACTAGCGCCTGAACTCAGGATAAAATGTCAGAACTCCTTCAAGACTCCTCACTGAGAAAAGAGTGTTCACTTCTTCCTGAGACTGACCTCCCTTCAATGGACACTCATCAACATCACCAGTCCTGGCTGCTTCTAGACTCTGGAAAAGTGTTTATACAATCGCCTTCCTACACAGCAGGTGCAACGTGAGCAGCATGTTAGCACATCAGCAGCTGCATGGGGCAGAAAAACACAGCAGACAGTTTAGACAAAGTGGTAGATGAAGGAAAGACCGTCTTAATACGCTACTGGGCAGATGTGAAACAGCTGGACTGGACACTGCACAGCAGGAGACAAAACTGATGTGATGGACCTGGACACACACACACACACACACACACACACACAGGTTTTTCACATTTAACTTACACCAGAAATCCTGCTTTAACGTGTATCATATCATTGTTGTGTTATTATATTATATCATAAACATGTGTCCATAGTGTGAGGAGCACTATCAGTGCTGTATCTGGCTCTATAGCTAAACAGAATGGGGTAATGTGCTCCTTCTTGTTGAGAATGCTAATAGTTAAATGTTGAACTAGGCAGAACCACAGAAACTGAAAATCAGTGGTTAGACACTTATAACGCTCCAGATCTGCAGTACACAGTCAAGACAGACATCAGCATAAGATCTGTTTCCCAAATTTAATCAAGCCCGAACACGATCACATCACTTAAACTTTCTGTTTTCACTATTTAGAGGAGACAGAACGGTTGAACGGTCTGATCCTCGTCCTGTGATGTGACAGACTCAGTAAACGTTGGTTGGATGTGTGACGACTCAGAAGCTTCATAAAAACATCAGAAAGGTATTTCATGGATTTAAACTCGTGGTTTTCACTTATTTGTCGTCTTTTCAACCAACCTCATTATGAAATACAAGCTCTTGACTCTGATTGGCTCCGTCACTGTCACATGACTGTAGCTTCACCAACAGCTGATCTCCTCTGAAGGGAGGAGGTGGAGTCAGAGTGGGGGGCAGCGACATACATGTGACGTCACAAACAACCGTTTTTAAATTGACCCATTTTCTAGAAACGTTTCTAAATGAGAAGTTTCTATGAGGAGACGTTCAGAGTTTCTAGAACGTTTCACATGTTCCTGAACCTGGACAACTGTTCAACAGAGACGAGGTGGAAACGCTTTTTATTCTCTGTCGCCTTTAACAGTAGAAGTTGGTTATTTTGTCATAAGCTGATATCTAAGTAAAGAGCATAAGCACATTAAGACAGAGGTGTGTAATGTTTGTAGTTTTATAAGTCAAAGTCTAGATTGAGAGGATTGAGGATTAGTCATTCTGCTCAGTTTGACATGACATAGTGTGTAAATACTTGAATCAAACACTGTAAAGTGCAGTTGCATTAATTTCCCTGTTAATGACATTTTAAACCTGGAGTTCTGACATTTTATCCTGAGTTGTGGTGCCAGTCCCAGAAATGACATAAATTTAATTAAAGAGAGGTTGATGTGATTGTCAGAATAACATGAGAAGTGTCAGGTCATTTTATCCATAATGTGCACCTGTATGAATATGAGACTCCTCATGACAAAATAAAAAAGTCAAGTCAAATATACTTTTCAACATGAAGTTTTGCATGAGCTGTTTAACAACAAATGAATTTTTAATGAGTGATCAAAGAGTTTTAGTGTCATGTGTGAAGACATGTATGAGTTTGGTTTACAGTGTGTATTTCCCTGAAGGGAGAAGGGAAACTGGAGGTTTTGAAGGGAGCTTGGGAGATTTGAAAAGGTTATATGTGTTCTATAAAAACCCTGGATGTTCTTTTACTTCAGGCACATTTCTACACCTCAAAGTTTGGCTCAAAACATATAGACCCCAGGGTTTGTTCTGCAGGTGATGAAACAGATACTGCTCCTGTTTCCTTAAAAAACCCACAAACACAGGTGCACACAGATACCTGGCCTGTAAGTGTCAGTGTAATGTAAACACATTAAATTATTCTCTTGGCACATCTCAAAAGTAGAAAACCCATAAACCACTGCTCTTCTCCCTCAGGACTGTACAGGCACCATCCACCCATTTTAACCTCTTAGCTGAAAATGGCTCCTTTTCAGTGGAAGGTGGAGGAAGTGAAGCCATCTTCATATTCAGTCACTGGTGGGATGTAATTTTAAATGTGTTTAATATTTACAGGAATGTGAAAGTTCATGTCAATGGACAGCAGGGAGAGTAAAGAGGCTGTAAATATTGGATCTGTTTTCATGGGGACAATTATTACACCGAACCATGAACTCCCTCTGCTGGACAAGTCCCTGGAGAATATCCTGAACATGCCGCCTGCGCACAAATTGTTTTCTCATTTAGCAAGTTGGTTCATGAGCTCAAAGCCCAGTGGAACCAAATTACAGATCTAAGATCCTGAGACAGATTAGCAACCATCCAACCTGACTTCCAGAGCATCATGTAGCACAAACTGACCACAGCCCTTCAACCATGACTGTTAACGAACTGCTGCATTAATCCCTAAAATATTATCTTAACTCTACCTCATGACCTGTCTGAGCTGAGCGCCAGAAGAAGTGGGGCAGGCTCTCTGCAGCGTCGACCAAAATGAAGGTCATTCCTAACCTCTCCAGTCTTTTCAACCTTTATAAGACAGAGTTATGTCCTGTGTCTGGGTCCTCTATTTCTGGTCAGAGCAGCTGTGGATCGAGTCGTGCTGCCAGGAGGCACAGCACGTTGAGGTGAAAACAACCTTTCCTGTTCAGGTTAATAATAACAAGACACACGTTCACTTAAATTTATAACTTTTTGCTGTCATTGAAAATCCCTTTAAAGAGAAATGAATTCAGTATGAAATTACTTGTTCAACTGGGTGTTTTTAGAGCAGAAGCTGGTCGACTTCTGACATTTGAGGAAGACTCTGGGAGTTATGGTCAAAAAGTGTTGATTTTGACCTTTGACCACCACAGTCAAAGTAGGTGATCCTCAAGGCAAAGCCTGAAATCCACTGGATGAACCTAAATGAATCTGGATCTAATTCATAGTGACAGTAACTGTGAACTTTGACCTTTAGTCATCAAAATCAATCACTTCACTTCAATCTAATCACTTCAGACTGTAGCTCAAGTGAATGTTTGTTCCAGACGTCATGAAATCATTCTGGTCATTACTGACGTGAAATGTTCAAAACAATGTGACGTCTTCTTCTCTCTACCTTCAGATTTACATCCTTCAAACAGTCTTTGCACCAAGGACGTACTCGTATCTGCCCCGATGCTAAACTGGTCAAGGGGCATTAATGCGCTGCTCCTGATGTGTGTGGCTGTTGTAAAACTGGTTGACTCATAAAGAGGTGGTTTCTCTGGATGAATTATCAGTAATTTTAAATGTCCTGGAGGCAGACAGACTGACCCTGCTCCATCCCTGGTGTTGATGACTTGTAATGAATATTTGATGAATTTAGTATTATTATGTTAATATTTTATGTTTCTGTAATTTATTCTTTATTGTTTTTGTAAATTCTTATACGAATGTCCAACCCCAAGTCCAGTTCCAATCATTGACAACAAACGACAAACTGGTCAAAGGTTTTTAATCTCAGTGAGATTTTATCTGCTTAAATTAACTCAACTCAGCTTTAGTCATAAAGCGCTTTAAAAACACACACACACACACACATATATATATATATGTATAAACATATATACATGAATAAGAATCAAACGTAAAAACATAAGACATAATATAAAAAAAACTATAACAATGGTAAAACAATAAAACAATATGACACTAAAACAAGAACAGACAAATACAAAACTAAAAACTAGAAAAGAATATTCAGTAAAAGTTCATCAGTCATGAGAAAACATAAATGTTAATGTTTTAATTCATCCAGACTACATGTGTTCAACAGACCAGGTCCAACCACATCCAAGTCCACGAAGCTGAAGCCTGTTAGAGTAATTAAACGACACTAGACGACATAAGACACTAACTGCTCCTCTTAGACATGAAATATGACCAAAATATTTGTGTCAAGGTGATGCTTTTAGCTTCATAAAATGTGTGAAATATTCATATATTCAGTGAATGAATTTCATATTTTGTTATGCATATTTATCACCAAAGCTCTGTTTTTAATGTGCTACATAATTCAATTCAATTTATTTTATTTATATAGCGCCAGGTCATAAAAACATTTACAACATACATGTTACAAACAGAACATCTCATCATGTGAAACCATCTCCAGTGTCTCCAGTAGTCGACTTAACACTCTGTGTTTGAATCTGTGTTTTAGTGAACCTGTGTTTGCTCATTTAGTTTTTATTTCACCTCTGAGGCGTCGGTGAACAGCCTCAGCCTCTCTAATGTGTTTACCACCGTTAAACTCAGTGAGTTGTTATTGTACAGTGACAGAAGGAGAAAGGAAAGGTGAGAGTTGTCAGGTGTGTCCTTCTCCTCCTACTCACTCTGACCTGAAAACCATTTAACCACCAACGACCGTCTTTAATTCACCCTGCTATTCATCATTATTAAAGCCCACTGTTCTGCTCTTAGTATTATTGTCCTCTGCTGCTGAGGGTGTTTAATATTGGAAATGTCTCATTATTCTGTGGCTGCACATTTAGCAAACGCAAATACAATGTATTGGCTTTTATTCTCCCACACACCACCCCCTCAACCAATTACCTTTTATTATAGAGCTGGAGCTGGGGATATTTTCTAAATGAGAAACACACACAGTAGACGACGTGGCCCCTGGAGTGTGTGGTCTGTGTGTGTGTCAGTAACGAGTGCGTTTCCGTGTGATGGACTTGGTGAAGCGAGGAGGTGGAGTTATCATGGCTACAACACGTTGACCTGTAGACATGCAGACACAACATCTCTGGTTAATATAGATTTTGAAGATATAAATCCACATTACGTGTCTGTTTCTGTATAAAAATAAACTTTTTATCCACTGAGCAGATGAAAACGGATCCAGTGAGATTTGTCATTATTCAGGGTGAAGTTTTTACTTCATCATCATCTGTGTAACTATGAACATCTCGTTCTATGAGAACTTTTCTTCATGAAGTTTTCATCAGTGCAGCTCCTAAAACCACAGTGTCTTTGACCAATACTGTTCATGTTTCTCTGCAGTTTGTGTTCAGAGGGTTAGGGTTCATTTAGGAAGAATAAATGATCATGTCTCAGGAGAGCTCAGGAGACAGACCTGGAGTCACGTCCATCACTACCAGTCAAAATGTTTCACCAGCCTCGTGTCACTTTGTCAGACAGAGAGTTGTACATTCAGATAAACGCTTGGTTGATGCAGTGATCGTTCACCGTCGTTTAAATATACTGAACAGAAACAGAGGTGATCACACAGCTGGAAACTATTCAACCACTGACCCTGTGAAATTATCTCTGTTCATCTCATTACTTACAACATCATCTTCCATTCAAATGAACAATACATGTATTTATATAAAACAATAAACACATTTACTTATTTTAACTGTTTGGCCTTTAAGAGAAAAGTCAAAGTATTAATACAAAATAATCACCTTCACATCTAATATTTTCATGCCTGTGATTTTGTGCTCAGTTTCCTCCATTTTTACTTAAACTTCTTCTTCTCACCACAGATGTTCATGTTCTCAGTGTTTCTGTGGAGCAGCTCATACATGATGCAGTTTGATCAGCGTGTTGCACCGAGTTCTGAGAGTCACTGCAGCATCACTGCAGCATGCACACACACACACACACACACACACACACACACACACACACACACACACACACACACACACACACACACACTGTGCTGTTTGAAGGAGGAATGACACAGATTGTGTCTGACAGGAGGAGGGAGACGTGGAGAGACTGAGCCCTGAAGCATCAAGAGCTTTTCTTTGTATAAATTCAGTCATTGAGCGTCTTATTAGCAACACCTGCACACCTGCTTATTCATGCAGTCATACAATAAATCCCATATGTGGTTGAAATACAATACATGAAATAATGTAATACAGATTCACATCAAACATCATCAGTGTTCACATCAAAAACCTGAAGCTTCAGCAGGAACAGGCTCCTAAAAACAATTTGATCTGACGAGAGTCGACTGCTGTTGATGTAGACGTTATAATCACAATCAACAGCATGAACACATGAACCCGTGGTCCCGGCCGGTAGCGGTGAAGTGGTGGTGGGAATGATTTTTAGACACTTTGGCTTCATTAATATCATTGATTCTATCTGAGTGTTGTTGGTGACCATGTGAATCCTTTTATCAAAAGAATCACTTGACATTGACGACATTAATATTTAACTGAAGGTAGTGTTCCTAATAAAGTGCTTGGTGAAAGTCGTCACTGCATTAACATTTATTTTTTTATCATCTTATCTGACAGGTCAACTAATGGATCTATAATCAGTCCCAGACAGATATTTTGAATGTGCTGATCACACATCAGCTCTGGTTAATTTAAACATTAAAGACCAAATTGACACAATCATATCAAACTTAAGTCTGGCACATAAATGTGAGATATTTCAGATGCTCAACTGTCGACATATTCCTACTAATCTGCTGTTTAGAGCACAAGAGCAACATAGTGGAGAGGCAATTTTATTTCAGTTACACAAAAGAATAAATCAGGGGTATGATGGTCTGTCAACCACATGATGTAACATCATGTTACCATAGAGACGACAGCATCAGATACTGACTCCAGTCTGGTCTGCAGCGAGTCACATCACTTTCTGATGAACAGACACAAAACCACAACACCAGGTTCCCACATTATCTTAAACATCACATTACTTCAACATGAATGAATGAATGAATCCTTAATTTCCCTTTGGGATCAATAAAGTATTCATTCATTCATTCACATCAAGGATTAATCAATAACTTTCCAGGACCAATTCTCTTAAATTCAATATCAACATTTCATAGTTGAATTATTGAAGAAGTTGAGTCAAGATAAAGTCAAACAGAAACAGACACAAAGGCTATTGTCTAACATTAAGATATTCTTATAGTTTTATATATCTCCTATCTATCTATCTATCTATCTATCTATCTATCTATATATATATATCCGATGTGAATATGTCATCCACCGTTAAACTATAACAATAAACATATTATAGCTATAACCAGAAAACCACTTGTCATGTTGTGAGAAGCTGAAGCTGCTGGAAGTTTCTAATCTATCAACCAACATGTTTAAATAATCAATCAATGGATAAAACCCAGCCCTGGATATCTCAGTTATAACTATAACATCACATATATCAGGTTGAGATGAAGGTGAATACATTCATCAACATGCTGATTGGCTCAATGACACTGACATTGTGAACTTGTATTTCATTCAGTCAAATCCCTGAAACGATAAAATCGGTGTGGTGGTCGCGTCGTCCCCTCAGGCGTCTTCTCCACCTGAATACTAACTCGCTCATTTGTTGTCATTTGTTCAGTGTTTACTGGTTTATATTTGCATCAGTGTGGCATGTTTATGCCCCTCTAAGGATTTCATCTACTGCAACTCTCTCTCTCTCTCGCCACTTTCACCCAACATTAAACATAATGACATTTCCCAGTTCCACCAGTGACCTTTACTGTGTGAGGAATGACAAACCAATTAAGGAGCAATCAGCCACATCCACTGGTGCAGGCTTCTCTCCTATCGAGGCTGTAATGAAAAGAATTTCCCTGTAGAAATGGTCGACTCTTCCACATAATAAAAATACTGTCGCTGTCTGTCAACTAAATTTAGCACAGTGACACTGATCTCAAGCTGACACTGCTCACACAAGGACTCACACGAGGCTATGTGCTTTTTATCAGACTAAATCCACCTTTTCTCAACTTCTTTTTAAAGGCAAAGTTAGAGCAGTTGGTTAATAAATCTGCAGTGCGAATACAAGCCGTGAAAACAGGCCAGCATACTTTGGCGTGTTCAGTTGCTGTTTATGGGAATGTCTGGCAGTGCTATTGAAAACCAAATGACTGTGTGTCCAGCATACAAACACTAGCAGGCTCCCCAGGCGAGGCTTATAGAGGCAGAGGAAACTAAAAATACAGAATAGGCTGCGAGTCTTCTGATGCCAGAAAAAACAGATTAGTGTATAAGGAACACTTAACTGAGAAATCACTTTACTAAGGACACAAAAACTGAAGTTTCTTGGTTAAAACTTCTGGAGTCTTGAGTCCCAAGTCATCATCATCACAAACAGAACTGGACTATTTTTCTGTAGAAACAACTGGAACATAACATCCTCATGGTCCAGCAGACAGCAGGATTATATTTTATATATGAGACAATAAAGATTTTATCCAAACCAACAAGTCGACCAGTGTTAGTCCAGTTCAACGAGGTAGAGTGAAGAGATCCAGTGTAAATTAAGAGACGTGGATGTTAAGATGAGTTAAGAGATGATTGAAGATATAAATATATATAATATAGATATAAATAATATAGATGACATAGATGGATATAATACAGACAGATATAAATATAATATAGATATAAAGAGCTGCTCTGACAGGAACAACTAATGAAAACTGGACCAAATAAAGAGTTTTCACTGTGAAACAACAGTGTTGTTGTGATGTGTGTTATGATGTTGTAATGTTAGTTATGATGTTGACCAGTGACTATGTTTCCTAGCAACTGCCTCAGCATGAAACTCAGTTACCGTGTTTCCTGTGACTCCTTCAAAATAAGACTCAACTAATATTTATCCAATTAAATAACTTTCATATAATGTTGCTGTTGTGGGAAATGATTGGTTTGTATCAGCAGCTATTTAATACAGATGTTTTCATGTTTCCACAGAAACCAAGTTTGTAATAATCTCATCTCATAATCTCACATGTTCAATCAACTTAAGACTTCTACTAACGTGATAGTGGCTCTTTCACATCTCCTGATTGTCAAAATAATGTGAATAAAACATTTATAGCTGCCTCTTTCCATCCACAGGCCTTTTTGATCTAAGCTGCATCTGAATCAATTCTCCTCAGACTCCAGGCTGTGAAGACGACACCACAGAGAAATCACAGATATCCTGATCTAGACCCACATGGACTGGACCATCATCAGTCAGTCCAGGTTCACACTCGTGTTCACTGTGGGTCAGACTCACAAACCAGATTTAAATCATTCATGTAAGAATAACTGAATTTATCTGTGAAGCTGCTTTAACTTCCTCTGCTGCTGTTATAAGTAAATGGAAAATAAACCAATAAGTCACGTTAGAGTTTTTGTATTTTGTTCAGCACAGAAAAGTCTTTGAAGCTACACACACACAGATCAGATAGTAACACTGTAGCCCAGAGCTGAAGCCCTTTGTATTATCGCTGGTTTCTGATTGTTTTTTGTCATTTGTCAAATCTGTGGTGAATGATGGGAGAGACGTGGTGTCTGGTATGATCATAGATAAATATAAATAATAGTGAGCAGATGACATCACAGATACAGACATGACTTGGTGCTAGTTCATAAACCACTGGGCTCCTTCCTCTTTCTGGATTCTCTCCTCAATTGATCAAACTAAAAAGATGGAAACTAACAATTAACGTCGGTGGTAACTGTCACTCGTTCAGGTCATCATGTCCATTGAAGTTGAATCTGAGGCAACTGGACAGTTGTGAAAACATTTCACTTGTCATTCTTCAGTTCAGAACAGTTCACAACTGAAGACTGTCGATGAGGTGAACTGTTGCCTTAGATTCACAGCTGAAGGGAAACATTTGACAGATGGGAAAAACCAAGCTGAGAAGATCAAACAACTTTCTACCTGGAACCACATACGATGTATAGACCTTACAACCAACAGCTTATACTGAGTAATCCACTCAGGACTTTAAGATGTTTTCAAGCCAGAACAAAAACAACCTGTTGGTTCTGTCAAAGCAGTGAACCAACTCTTTAATGTAGGAGTGGAGGTGATCGTACCTCTGCTCTCTGACAGTCTGGGGTTGGTGTGGGGGTCAGGGGTCATGGTGTGTTCAACAGACACATGACCCCTGACCCCAACACGTCACAGATGTTACTGAAATGACAATTATTTTACAGTTTTTAGAGAAATGTTCTCAGAAATCTGAAACCTCTGATGAGCCAGTCATCATCATGGTCTCTGAGGACTGATGATGAGGCCAAATCTGCCATTGTTGTTGAGATATGTATTCATTCTTTTGTGCATAGTTTTATAACCATTTATTCAACTTACACTCAAAGCTGTGTCTAAAGAGTACAGCTCAGTTTGAGGAGTAATTATTTCCACACGTCCCAACAAACTGATTGTTAGTTGGCAACCATGTTGGCACGAAGGAACAACAATTATCACGTTCATTTCACTCTTGATAAATCTATGACTATGAAAGATGATGTACACAATGTTTTTGTGCACATGCAACATTTGTTCATGAGGCCTCAGTTTGTCTGAAATAACACATTTCAATCACCTTCAGTGTGAATTTTGGTCTGAGACCAGAAGAGGAAGAACTGGACTTCATTATCTCCTGAATTCAACACTGTCGAGTCCTTTCTGCAGGTTCTGGGCTCATGAATCTTTTTTGTTCAGAGGGTTAAAGTTAAGAAAAGAGAGCATAGAGGATTAAGAAGTGCTTCAAATTAACCACTTAATAGTCTAAACCTTGAGAGCTCCTCTAGTAACAGAGCCTGTGGTAAAACAGTTTTCAACTATTTTGGTCTAAATAAAGTCACTATTTTATGTAAACTAAATAATTCCACTAAAACTGGAAAAGCTTTGGGGCATAGACGTTCTTCACTCTGTCAGCTCCAACAAACCGTAAAGTTCCCTGAGACATTTTACACTGAACATGAAGAGAAACTCCTGTGGCAGCCATGTGGTCACTACGTAATTAACAAGTTTCACAAAGTTGCAAACAGCTGTGGACTGTTACCATGGGTTATTAATACACAAACAACTGAACCTTTTCACTACCAGGGATGTCAGGACGGGGACTCAGTGATGAGAACAATATGTTTATGATGCTAACCATCTGGGGAAGAATCTGGTTTTCATTCTACTTATTTGTGGGTTTGATGATCTCCTCTTCCTCACCTCTTGAGAACGTGTCCAGGAACACTGTCAGGTCGAGCAGCCTCATGGGGGTTGAAACATTAAAGTCTTGTTTTGCTCTGGCTGGATGTGTGATCTGAATTCAGTATTAGAGGACTGATACAGTCATGAGTTAGTATACTGCTGGTTTTGAAAGGGTGGTGGTTAACTTGGCTTTCACACCTCCATGTTCGACCCACTTCTTCATCCTAATGCACTTCTTTTGATGCTTCAACTAATGAAGCTCCAAACTAGTGATTATCATAGCAAAGGCGTTGTTACCAATGTCTACTCATATCCACGTGCTCAATAGATGTGATATTATAAACATAAATAAAAAGTAAATAATTATTCATAAAGGAGAAGCTGCAGAAACCATCATTTTAAGTTGTTTGAACTTCTACCACCCTTACTTTACTAAAAACAGTGTCCACGACTTCGTACTGGAGCTAATGCAGCAGTGACTTTAATCGAGTCCTTTTCTGAGTGATTCATTACATATAACAGTATTATGGGATGGTACATCTAGTCTCCACGCTCCCCGTCTGCTTCATCATCATATGCTCCTTTACTGTGCTGGTGTGTGTAAATACAGTTTTTTCTTCAGTAGGTTTGTCTGCTCTATGTTCATTTAAATAGTTTGGTCAAGTAATGTGATGATTACTAACTGATGATCACAATAAGCATACAAGGGAAGGCAGCTTGTATTGTTGCATTAAAGGGTAGTTTCTGGTCTGGTCTGCTCTGGTCTGGTCTGATCTGGTCTTACAGTAAAACCACTGTCAGATTTACCTTCTTACCCTCCCACTGCTACAAATGCTGCAGCTGTGGTTCCTCTGTTATTACTATGTCTAGATTCAATGGTCTGAAAGCAGAAATGTTGGTATCATTATGGTGAACAAGATGTTTGTGGTGCAGAGCAAATGTTCATTAATAAACTGAAAATCAGGCGTTAAGGCCACGTTCTTTTATAAATAATCTTAATGAACATTTGTGTGAATATTTAAATAAAAACGTGATCAAAATGTACTGACTGTATCCAGCGACATGATGGATTGTAAATTTACAGACTGAAACTGGTGCTGCCGTGTAAATCTTTACATAACTGACACCAATCTGTGGCTGTGCTCTTCTCTCCCACACTGTCTGGTGTCAAAGTCTGTTCTCTTCATCCGACAGAGAGCTGCTCCGTGCTGGATGTGCATAATTAAAAGACCACTGAATGTGATGTGGCACTTCAAAGCTCTCACATACAAAAAGACAGAAAAGAGACCATCATACCTCTGGTTTTTGACGTGATGCAGAAGTCTATCAGCACAGTGCATCACGTTTTACCATCGACTGTACTGGACTGTAGGATGTGTGGTTCGTAGAGAAATCCTCTAAGACGAGTCATTTAAAACAAGTTATAACTTCTTATACTAAGATCACATGACAGCAAAAAGCAAAATGATGTGAAATTATCTTTATATTTAAAAATTCACTGATAATTTAGAAGTTATGATTTTCTTTCAACAAAACAAAATATAAGATTCTGCTTTGTTTGCACTGAAACACTAGAGCTGCTTCTTATCATCATCGTCATTATTATTATTATTATTATTACTATTTCAACCTTATGTGTCGTTCACAAGGATCTAGTGTCACACTTCTTCCTTTAACACTTTCACTTTCATCTCAGTCTTAAATTATAGAAAATACCATCTAAGGTGTCAGATCAACCTTAAATCATAACTGAGGATGATTTACCAAAATGTTCTGCAGTTAAACCAGGACAAGTCTAAAAAAAACCCTGAAAGAATAACAACACTAACATTAATTCTCACCTTCAGTTCACATTATTTAAGACAGACTCAGACCTAAATTTAAACTTTCTCATTAAGACAATTACAAATTAACCTCAGTGGCTTCATCACTGACTAATTTTAGACAAACCATAAATATTGTTGATTTTTAGAAGTCAGCATCTTGTGTTGTCTGTACCAGAGAAATACCAGAGAAAATAATTCTGCCCTGGTCAGACTTAAACCAGCTATTTACCTGGTTTAAGATTTTAATATTTACATTTTGAGGTTTTATGAAATTTATTGCAACAGATAAATTTTATTTGTTGTTGCATTTTGTCTACGTGGTTTTTAAATTTTTACTATAAAACAGTATAAACTGACTTGTGGAAAAGTGTTATACAAATAAATGAAATTCTTAAAAATCTATAACTGAAAATCATGAATCCAAACATGTAAGATAAATAGTGTATCATTATAGTAAATAATTGTTTCCTAAATAAAATGAGTTTCCACTGAAATGTCACAGCAGTTTATTAAACATGGAGGTGGATGCTGAAACGAGTCTTGGCTATAAAAACCTGGTGAGTTGTCACCGTAGAAAAGAGGACTGGTGATAATACAACGTTACTGCGTACCAACATTTCCACAAGCAGACAGAAACTGTTTCAGTGTGAATTTACATCAAACAGCTGTTAAAACCAAAGAAGAGACTGATAAAGACTCATGGAGAAATAATTCAGCCCTGAAATCAGCACAAAGCTCTGACGTTGGTTTGTGGAAGACGACAGTTAAAACAACATTTTATTTATTATAATGTGCTGATAATTTGATGGAGACTTGTCCAGAGTGAAGGATTATGGGAACAGAAATAGATGTTGTTGTCTTTTCAGTCAGTATGTAGCAGGAAACCAAACACTGTGTTTTCATCTTCGTGTTTTCATCTCCATCTCTGTATAATTACAAATATGAGCTTAGATATGAGAAAACAGGTCACTAAATATTACTGGTTCCTCCAAGATTAAGTCATTTACTTGCTGTATTGTATAAGAACAAAAGCAGGTTAATGGTGAACCTGTGTTAATGGATGTTTGATCATTTCAATTAATTTTTACTTTAAAATTTACTTTCTCAGAAAACCGAGAAAAGGCCACAACAGATGAGAAATGTGTAACTACGTCTACTGTCTCCTGCTCTTTGCTCCGCTAAGTGACTGTCGCTCCAAAGAGGCTGTTTATGCTAATGTTGTCATTTATCAGCAGAGGAAAAGGGCAAAGCATGTGGAGACAATAACGTGGCTGTCACTGTAATCCCTCTGACACTGGGAGGCTGAAGGTGACAAACCATCCTCGGACAAAGACGCGGTGCACAGACCTCTCCTCAACAACCTTAATATGACTGAAGCATCTATTATGTGGATGTGAGTCACATATCAGAGGTGAAACAACAGAGGAGACGGGGGCGGGGAGGCTGCTATTCTACAGGACGTACAGTCAGAGTCAGTAGACAACAACAACAATGATGGAAACGCAATTCTGAGTCGACCTCTAAAGACTGAGACCGCCCAGGTTTCTGATGAAGTCTCCTAAAACTAAAAAAAACTACTGTTGTACCTGTTCTAACAAGAACCAGACGGAAACATCGAGGAACAGGACTGGTGGTGTGATGATGGTGGTGGACCAGAAAAGTACAGACCATGTACTTAAGATCAGGGTCAGTCACATTCAAACCAGCCACATCCGTGTCCTACAAGTGTGTTTGTACTAATATCCTGGTTATTATTGGGTTTCTGAAGTACATTGGTTTTCTGTTGCACAAGAACACACATCCTGATGTTAATGAATTTCTGTGTAAACATCTGATCCAGGTTTCTAAATTTTGACGAGTACACTCAATCTGAGACTGCGGTGAATCTGAGCAGACAGTTGATCAGTCACCTGGTTCACCTGACACTGTTATTACAACAGAGAGGTTAACAACCAGGTTTCTACCAAATACTGAAAAACATTAAATTCTATAATAATAACTACATAAGACTCTTTACTCTGTTTCTATCAATAATTTAATTAGTCATTTGTAGTAATAGATGCATCTGTCTGTTCTGTTCAACAAAATACAACAGTTTCTTCTAGTTGTAACAATGTTGTCGTCCTGTTTCTAATGTGTTGAACAAACAGCCACGACTGTAGTTTGTATGGAAGAGCTGCTGTATCTGTTGACTACTGACTGATGATAAAAGACTTTGTATCCTGTTCTTCTCTGTAACTGTTGAAGTCACTTTCATCAACATTAAAACTAATCACACACAGACACTTCAGTCTAGCAGTTCTCAGAAACTAATGATGAACATGATGATGAACAACTAGTGACACTAGGTTTCTCTTCTTGCTCTGTAACTTTTCCTCTGATTTCTTACTGCCTCAACTCTCATCAGTACAGGTTTGTTGATCGTTGACCGAACATTGTTCCAGATGTTATGAAAATCTACTCTAATATAAAAAGTGTTCACAATAATATAAGATCATCGTGACCTTTGGTCTTTGATCTTTGTCCATCAAACTTGAGTCAGTTCATTGCTGATTCAAAGTGAAAGTCTGTGCTAAAATTGAACGAAGTCCCTGGAGGTGTTCTTCAGACAGTGGGCTGACAAGATTGGGACAGACAGAAGAAAGTATGGATGGATGGACAGACGACCCGACATGTCTCTGGTCACATCTGTCACCAGCTCTGACAAACATCATGACTTTCAACTTTTCTCCAGCTCTAACTTAAGTAATCAAACCTTAAAGAGTGTTTGTGGGTAGAACATCTTTACTTTAATGGTTCTTGTATGAATTGATATTCATAGTGAAATGTTTGTCTGTGCTGTCAATATTATGTTATTATTATGTTATATAAATACTCTGATCAACATTAAAACCAACCGTGTCTATGAGAGGATTATCACTGGTTGCAGCTGAACGAGGGGAGGTGTTGAGTCTTTGTTGAATTAGGTGTTTTCATTTCTCTTCTCTTTCCTCTCATTGATGTTTCCTGTGTAAACTGAGCCGTGTATGTGTCGTCAACCTGCCCTCCGCCTCCTGTAGCTGCTGGTTTAACACAGAAAAACAGAAGCTGTGCTTCAATTAGCCTTATGAGTGTTGAAACTGTGAGATTAGGTTCAGTTGTAAAGAATGAAGTGCTTGTAGCTCGTCTTCAGGGAATTTGTGCCACATAATGGCTGTGTAGAGTTCAGTGCTACTGTTTGTTTATGAAATCGTTCACTGTTCAGTGGCTGAGCTCAGTTCAAGCAGCTGAAACAGAAGAAAAAAGAACAACAAAGAGAGAGTTTAATAATGTATTATATATACTAAAACATTACTATATATGTAGTTTGATAAGTTAAACATAATTGATTGTTGCGAAAAGTAAAAGTGTCAGAAATATCCAACACAGAAACCTTTAGTTATGTAAGAAATGTAATATATGACAAGACAGTGACGACTTCCAAGACGCCGTGTGGAGGAGGTGATAATTTTAGATTATTATACAACACCATCTTCCCACATAACATTGTTACATGCACTAATAAATCATCCTAATTCTTCAGGGCCTCCTGATTGACATTATCAATAATGTTGGAGAGTTTGAGTCCTGGACATTTTTGGCCGAGGAGGCTGTCACATGGGTCAGGTGATTTGCAATCATCCCAAAAATAACACGTCCCTCTGCCAACATAAGGTCAGTGTTCATAAACTGATGATTTATTAGACTGTCCAGGAAGAAGTCATCCCCCTCAGCTGGGACATGAGGCTCCAGTAACATCGGCCCACAACAGAAAATAAATGATGTTTTATGTGAATATGTTCAGCAAACTGGGAAACAGTGAGTCAAAGTCACCTTAAACTACACGAGGTTTTTAAATGATTTCTAAAATGGTTTTTCACTCATTACATGTAGTGAGCATCTAAGTTTAAACTTAAAGCTGCTGAGTTTCTACAAAGACAAGAACATTATTAACAGTCTCTTTTTCTACTGTGTTCAGTGAAAAAATAGTCATGATATTCAATTTCTCGGGCAAAAGTCAGTAAATATCGTGCTTGTAATTTTACCAACACAATAGTTCACATTTCACAAACTATCTAATCATATAATATAGAAGCGAAACCACACGTTCGCACCATAAAGAAAAAACGACTGAATAATTTTCTGAGGAAAAATTTAACTTTTTGGGACAAATCTGGAACAAAACACTTCCGAACTCTGTTCTGTTTTCAAATGCCAACATGTAAAGAGAAATGTGTGTGATCACAGAAGTGAGAACAACATGAACCTCTAAAAACATCGATGTGGAAACAAAGTTCAACTGAAGCATCTCACTGCAGAACTGTATAACACGACACGTTTCAACATGATTTTATTCATGGTCAATATTTACTTCAGTCTCATAAACAATGAGATAGATAAGATACTTCATTGATCCTTTATTGATACATTTTTCTCTGTGTGGGACCAAGTATGAAACCGATGGAGCCTCTGACACTGTACATGGCTGTTGGCCATAGTGTTCTCCTTGATGTGACCACCGGGTGGTGCTACAATCAACACATTTTACAGACAGTTGCTTCAATAAAACAACAGTTAGTTCTGTTTATTTAAAATTTACTTTGTGTTTGAAATTTTCCTACATTAAATCCATGTCCCTTCATTATAACTAACCTATTCAACTGTTTAATATAAGATCACTGTATTCAGTAGACCAGTAGACCAGTTAACCAGTAGACCAGTAGACCAGTAGACCAGTAGACCAGTAGACCAGTTAACCAGTAGACCAATAAACCAGTAAACCAGTAGACCAGTAGACCAGTAGACCAGTAGACCAGTAGACCAGTAGACCAGTATACCAGTAGACCAGTTAACCAGTAGACCAATAAACCAGTAGACCAGTAGACCAGTAGACCAGTAGACCAGTATACCAGTATACCAGTAGACCAGTTAACCAGTAAACCAGTAGACCAGTAGACCAGTAAAGCAGTAGACCAGTAGACCAGTAGACCAGTAGACCAGTAGACCAGTAGACCAGTAAACCAGTAAACCAGTAGACCAGTAAAGCAGTAGACCAGTAGACCAGTAAACCAGTTGACCAGTATACCAGTAGACCAGTAAACCAGTAGGCCAGTAGACCAGTAAACCAGTAGACCAGTAGACCAGTAAACCAGTAGACCAGTAGACCAGTAGACCAGTAGACCAGTAGACCAGTAGACCAGTAGACCAGTAAACC
Organism: Polydactylus sextarius; assembly: GCA_016801845.1. Lineage (NCBI taxonomy): Eukaryota > Metazoa > Chordata > Actinopteri > Polynemidae > Polydactylus > Polydactylus sextarius. The sequence goes on along the minus strand of CM028926.1, from coordinate 11,875,493 downwards.
AGTAGGCCAGTAGACCAGTAAACCAGTAAACCAGTAGACCAGTAGGCCAGTAAAGCAGTAGACCAGTAAAGCAGTAGACCAGTAAACCAGTAGACCAGTAGACCAGTAGACCAGTAGACCAGTAAAGCAGTAGACCAGTAGACCAGTAGACCAGTAAACCAGTAAACCAGTAGACCAGTAAACCAGTAGACCAGTAAACCAGTGGGCCAGTAGACCAGTGGACAAGTCAACCATTAGACCAGCAAACCAGTAGATCGGCAAATTAGTAAACCGGTATACCAGTATACCAGTCGGCCAGTAGACCAGCAGACCAACGGACCAGTCAACCAGTAGACCAGTAGACCAGTAAACCAGTAGACCAGTAGACAAGTCAACCATTAGACCAGCAAACCAGTAGATCGGCAAATTAGTAAACCGGTATACCAGTATACCAGTCGGCCAGTAGACCAGCAGACCAACGGACCAGTCAACCAGTAGACCAGTAGACCAGTAAACCAGTAGACCAGTAGACCAGTTAACCAGTAGACCAGTTAACCAGTAGACCAGTAAACCAGTAGACCAGTCAACCATTAGACCAGCAAACCAGTAGATCGGCAAATTAGTAAACCGGTATACCAGTATACCAGTCGGCCAGTATACCAGTCAGCCAGTAGACCAGCAGACCAACGGACCAGTCAACCAGTAGACCAGTAAACCAGTAAACCAGTAAACCAGTAAATCAGTAGACCAGTAGACCAGTAGACCAGTTAACCAGTAGACCAGTAAACCAGTAGACCAGTCAACCATTAGACCAGCAAACCAGTAGATCGGCAAATTAGTAAACCGGTATACCAGTATACCAGTCGGCCAGTATACCAGTCAGCCAGTAGACCAGCAGACCAACGGACCAGTCAACCAGTAAACCAGTAGACCAGTCGACCAGCTCACATTGTCGTCTCTCCCAGGTCCTTTGTTTCCCTGTAACTCTGAGCAGCCACAGCCCCTGTTTTCTTCAGCCTTTATTTATTATTCATCTTTTTAAAACCTCCAATCCTGATTGCAAATAAATTGTGAAGACTGAAATGTGACATTTGCAAATCCAATGCTGCTTTTAACACATTATACAACAGTGCTGCTTCCTAGCCGTGCAGATGAATGTATTCCCTTCTGTAATTTCACATCTAAGTGATCATCATTTCAAAAGGTGCATCAGCTGGAGCCCAGATACAAATCACAGGGGCTTTTCTCCAAACTGAGTGGTCTGAAATCACGTAACCAGGGAGACAAGTGGTTCAATTTAAGTTCCTTGTGTCCTACAGAAATGTGACAACACCTCCAACTACCACGCCCTATCTCAAATCACAAATACTAGGTATTGTACAAAAAAAACAACGTGAGATGCATCAAAGTCTATGTTTGTATTCAGTGGCTCCAGCTTTTACAGCTGATCCAGGACCTGTATACTGTAGTTCACTGTGTATTATCTCTGTTGGACCGTAGACTAACCCTCACTGACTGCAGGGGCTGGAAGGACTGGAAGACAGATACACAGATAATCTGTAGGACGGTGACGTACGTGGACTCTTACACTGTGACATGTTTATATAAACACACTAGTCTAAGGACGAGAGTTTACTTACATTAGTCGGTTCCAACAGGTCACACAGTGTAGATCGTAGTGATCATGATTTAGTGTCCTCAGAGTGTGAAGGGTCAGGGTTGTTGGAGTTAGTCTTTTCTGCTGGTGTTGAGGTGGAGGTTGGGAGGTTTTATTAAAAAATCTATTCTCTCTTTAAATGTTACTTATCGGTGGATCTGATTCTGTTTGACAGGCGTTTGTTTTTCTTTGTATATGTGAAATGTTTTTGTAAAATCATTTAAGTGGAGATTATGGTGTGTGTTTATTTCAGTGTCTGTAGTTCTGATGACTAAACATCCCATACTTCATGCTTCACTACTGTATGTGCCAGGTTTTAATTGAGATTTGGAGATTATAACATTTTCTCTTATCTCCATTCAGACCTTTGTCTTTTAGTGGGTTCACCATCAAGTTGAAACTTTATGAAGCTGTTATAGTCATACTAAAGCAGGTATAACTGTCATGACATTAAATTCAATGATTTGCTCATTTATCATTTATTTTCTTGATATCGTGGGCAGTTTTTCATGTTGTTACCGCGGTCCAGTTCTAACAGTGTTTTCCTACTAAGTCTGGATTTAAAACAAAATCATCAGCATAAAACGGAGACTCCAGCTCAGACAAAGTGAGATGATCCAACTGAATATGTTTATTTATGTCGATCAGCCACAACATTAAAACCAGCTGTTTATGTTACTGAGGTCTGTCTTGTAGCTTGGCTCCTGGCGGCACAAAGATGTATGATACAACACACTGCCCATACCTGAGGCACTGGAAACAAACCAAACAAAGACTCACAGCTCTGGCTGCTCGCCTGAAGAGAAGCAGAGGCCAAGAGAATAAACAGGATGCTCTCCACCAAACCATCCAAAGTGTAGTCTCAGTGGCAAAGCACTAACAAGATCAGATGCACACAGGGCTGAGAGCAAACAGGAAGAACATATGGGACAAGGATGCATCACATGACACTGACGTCCAGTGGTTCCCAGACCAGTGGTTTCCCAGACCAAGACCCAGTGACCACCCCAGTGACCATCCCAGTGACATCACAGTGACATCACAGTGACATCACAGTGACCATCACAGTGACATCCCAGTGACCATCCCAGTGACCATCCCAGTGACCATCACAGTGACATCCCAGTGACATCACAGTGACCATCATAGTGACCATCATAGTGACCATCACAGTGACATCACAGTGACATCACAGTGACCATCATAGTGACCATCCCAGTGACATCCCAGTGACCATCCCAGTGACCATCACAGTGACATCCCAGTGACCATCACAGTGACCATCCCAGTGACCATCACAGTGACCATCATAGTGACCATCCCAGTGACATAACAGTGACCATCATAGTGACCATCCCAGTGACCATCATAGTGACCATCCCAGTGACATCACAGTGACCATCATAGTGACCACCCCAGTGACCATCCCAGTGACCACCCCAGTGACCATCATAGTGACCATCCCAGTGACATCACAGTGACCATCATAGTGACCACCCCAGTGACCACCCCAGTGACATCCCAGTGACCATCATAGTGACCACCCCAGTGACCATCATAGTGACCATCCCAGTGACCATCCCAGTGACATCCCAGTGACCATCATAGTGACCATCCCAGTGACATCCCAGTGACATCCCAGTGACCATCATAGTGACCATCCCAGTGACATCCCAGTGACCATCCCAGTGACATCCCAGTGACCATCATAGTGACCATCCCAGTGACCATCCCAGTGACATCCCAGTGACCATCCCAGTGACATCCCAGTGACCATCCCAGTGACCACCACAGTCACCATCCCAGTGACATCCCAGTGACCATCATAGTGACCACCCCAGTGACATCCCAGTGACATCCCAGTGACCATCATAGTGACCATCCCAGTGACCATCCCAGTGACCATCATAGTGACCATCCCAGTGACCATCATAGTGACCATCCCAGTGACATCCCAGTGACCATCATAGTGACCATCCCAGTGACCACCCCAGTGACATCCCAGTGACCATCCCAGTGACATCCCAGTGACCATCATAGTGACCATCCCAGTGACATCCCAGTGACCATCATAGTGACCACCCCAGTGACCATCCCAGTGACATCCCAGTGACCATCATAGTGACCATCCCAGTGACCATCCCAGTGACCATCATAGTGACCATCATAGTGACCATCCCAGTGACATCCCAGTGACCATCATAGTGACCACCCCAGTGACCATCCCAGTGACATCCCAGTGACCATCATAGTGACCATCCCAGTGACCACCCCAGTGACCATCCCAGTGACCATCATAGTGACCATTCCAGTGACCATCATAGTGACCATCCCAGTGACATCCCAGTGACCATCCCAGTGACCATCACAGTGACCATCATAGTGACCGTCATAGTGACCATCCCAGTGACCACCCCAATGACCATCATAGTGACCATCCCAGTGACCATCATAGTGACCATCCCAGTGACCATCATAGTGACCATCACAGTGACCATCCCAGTGACCATCATAGTGACCATCACAGTGACCATCCCAGTGACCATCCCAGTGACCATCATAGTGACCATCACAGTGACCATCACAGTGACCATCCCAGTGACCATCATAGTGACCATCCCAGTGACATCCCAGTGACCATCCCAGTGACCATCCCAGTGACCATCATAGTGACCATCACAGTGACCATCACAGTGACCATCATAATGACCATCACAGTAACTATCCCAGTGACCATCACAGTGACCATCACAGTGACCATCACAGTGACCATCCCAGTGGCCATCACAGTGGTCTAACCCTGACCCAGGTATGAAGAGCTGGACAGCAGCAGCAGCTCTGACATGATTCAACTTATTGACTAAAGAAACTGGCTGCTCTCAATGAACATCTCACAACATAAATGAACCAACTGCTTGATGAACAAACCCACAGAGGCTGATGCTCAGTCCTGATCAAGAAGAATTGTCAGACATCAGATGAGTGAATACGTGGCTCTAAACATGAGCAATACTGAAATGCCATCGATACTGGGTAAACGTGGATGGATGGACAGAGGGAAGATGATCTCAACCAAGGAAGTCAATCTACCAGAAGGTCAAAGCCGTTCAGAACAGCTTCACCTACCTCAGGATACAACAAGCTGATCTCAGCCACGAGGACAAAGTCATCGACAGATTTTGGCACAGAGCAGAGCAGGTCCTGAGAATTAAAATCCAAGCTGTCATCATATACATCCTGCCACTCATCGGTATATCAACATGGCCACAGCAGGAGATGGAGGCCAAACAGAGAATGTGAGGAAATCCTACCAGTGGCTGGAAAAGGCTGAACTGAAAGACAACACAGTCAAATTCATCATGGCTGAGAAAGGACAGACACCCAGTAGAAAGTTGAATAAAATGTTCAGTGTGTGTTTCAGTTTGATTTATCTTGTGTCTGTGTTGGTGCCAGTCAGATCTGCTGTTGTTCAACACATCAGTGAGTCACATTGTTACACTTTGCGACATGTTCCTTCATTACCATGAACACACACTGTAATTTTCTTATGACTCAATCCCACACAAATCGTCCTGCTGCCCTAAATACTTACTAGAGCACCAAATATGGATTAATCCATTGCTGAAAATAATCTGGACAAAAGCACCATTCCTGCCTGTTTGCTTGATAGAACAACAGTGAGTTTTTCAAACTATATTTCTGCTGTGTGACATCGCCACCTCCCAAACTAAACATTGAGTTTTACTTGGGTGGCAGAATTTTGTCATAAATACATTAACAAAAGAATTTCTTATGTAAATCTGTGCTGTCTGTGGATTAGATTCATTTTCATGTTTGTGCAAACTGGATTCCAGGAGAACCAGTAGCAGCATGGTTTGGATCATCAGCAGTCGTGACAGACTCATATATGGTGCCTCATATACATATTCAGTATCTCTAAATCCTAAAACATTTCTTTATCTTCTGGTTGAAGTTGGATGGAAAACAGCCGCCTGGTTTGCTCGGTTCATCTTTTACCAGAAACATCAGCACATTCAATGTTCGTGAGCAACACTGGTCCTGAATACAGTCATTTGTTTTCAAGTTAAAGTTTCCAATATTAGATTAACGGTGTGTTTACAACATTACTGGAAGTACAGCACAGCACCATGCAGTTGAGTAATGTGAAGGGGAGAAAACACTCGCGGTGAAAGAGACAGATCTTCTGTTTGTTGTTCTGTTGTAACATTGAACATTCAAACGACTCTGGTCCGCGAGACTTTGGTCTCATCTGTTGACACCACTTTGACTAATAGGAGCCAAATGACCTGACTGATCCACACAAGATGACAAGAACAGTTTTTAAATCACAACTCTTTCATTTTGTCAAAAGAAAATACAATCCCAGCTTCTTTGTTTTAAACCTGTGTCCACATCCTTTGTTGAAACTATTGTCAGAAAATCAATTCTCTCCCATTAACACCAGTAGATTGTGTTTTTCTTTGGATGAAGTGGACTGTGTTTTGTGTGTGTAGAATAAAAGGAGAATAAAGTGAACTGGAAAGGATCCAGGTAAAACCACTAGTCTGCACTGAAAGTTAATTAGACCACAGGAAAGATGGTTTGTAAACACAGGATCTCTCATTTACTAAAGTCTGGACGTTCACTTCAATAAAAGTGAAAACATCCAGTTTCTTTGAGACCTGCTCTCCAGTTATTCATTTCATATTAAATGTCACACCTTGACAATGACTCCTTGTTCAGTTTGTTTTATTTCTATTGAAATGACGATAAGTGAGTGACAATAAAGACTTGAAGTTCTGTCTGATGACAGGATTCATGCACTACTACTATGAGTAATACTATGACAGAAGTGTCAGACATACTTAGCTTTGTTTTATAACCATTTATAATTGGTCTCAGCCTATATCTTTGTTCTGTATCTGCTTCAAACTGAGAAATAAAAGAGAAGTTCATGTGTATTGTGACAGATCGAGTAAGTATGAATTAAATGTGACAAATGGAGAAGTAATCATAGATTCTCCTGGCAGAGGATGTGTGTAATCTTTTTCATGTGACAGTAGTAGCATTAGTTACAAAATACAAGAATGTATTATTATATATTATTGATTTATTCTATTTGTAGGAAAATACAGTTTGTATAAAAAGGTGCAACAAATGGAAACAGAAGTAACAAGTAAAACAATTTTAAACTCCACAATATAATTCACCAGCAGCTTCTCAGCACAAAATACATCAGGTCTGATCATGTTCTGAAACCAGTGGTGAACACAGTCAACAGTCATCTAAATCCTGAAAACACCACTACTTTCCACAGCTCCTGTTAGACATCCAGACTGAAAACTGTGATGTTGAACATCACAACCGTGTGAGTTAGTTGGGTCTCTGCACTGCAGAAATTTTTCCTCAACAGAAGAAAAATCTGACAAGTTTTAGCTCAGAAAGACAATTGATGCAGAGAGATTCATGTTTTTTTTTGTCTGTGACAACATCAGGTCATAAACGAAGAGGAATGCGACAACCATTACAGTTCAATGGACACGTTCACGATATAGCAGCTACTGAAAAAGACGCGTTGCTCTTCTCTTCACCGTCGAGCCTGATGATGAACTACAGCTGTGACTGGTGCAGTTCGCACCAATAACTAAGAATCATCTTCTAGACTGCACCTGCTCACAAAACACCAACATTTACTGATGCCTCATTTAATTCACATCTTGTTCCTGTGAAGTTAGAAAAACACAGACACCAAATGAGAGTCGTGTTAACTCTTATATTTCTAGTTACATTTACATTTTCATAAAGATCTGTAGCAGTTGATCTGAGATGTCTGATAAATTTTCCCTTTAAACTTGATTCATAAGATAATTTTATCTACTTCTAATAAACACTTTTCTGAGGCTGATAAAAGTTCATTTGGACCAGAAATATACTCAAACGGATGGTGCTCATACTCATAATGATATTCATAATATTAACATCAATATTATTTTCTATTCAATGTAAAAAGAGTCTTTCACAAACAAGCTCAGGTTGTAAAATGAAGCCAAGTTCAGTTTGATCATTTTTTGGTGTTTTTGATCTTTAAACCTTCACTGATACGACGTGGTGATTCAATCTCCCACAGATGTTTACATTTGTCATTAAACTTTAATCATTTAATTACAGCAGGAGTCCATTTTCAAAGTGTGAATAATAAAACGTGATTTTCATTAAATGTTGTGACATTGTTCACGTTTGATTTGAAGGTGTGACCACAGTGAAATTGACTGACGTGTTGGTAACTTTGTCTTTGTTACATTTATCTTCAAAAGTGCAACATTAAATACACACGTCCAGATACAACATTAATGTGTTTACATTTATAACTATTTCACTGAACGACCAGGAAACATCCACAGTTAAAACCACTGATTTATATCTATCTAACTTCTTATTATAATATTTATTATAATATATACTATTATTATACTTAATAGAATTAAGTCCTGATAAAAGTTCATTTGGACCAGAAATGTACTCAGTGGTGCTCATACCTTCACATTGTTTCTCTTCATCATTCAACCTTTATCTTACCAACATGTTGTTGTTTTTTTTTTAATTTCCAGCCTTCAAATTTTCAAAAAAAAAACAAAAAAAAACCCATAACTGCCATTTAACTTTATTTTCTACAGGAGGAATCAGGTGTAAACAGAATAAAAGTCCTCCAGTCATCATTCACTCCACAGGTCATAGACAATATGTACAATCCACCGTGTGTTTTAGTTTCTGACCTTTTCCTGCTGGTTCCCTGGAGATGTTCAGAGAATTAAAGCCTGAGATGTGTGAATTCATCCCAACACCAGAGATTATGTGATTTTCATCCTCAGCACTTTAGTTAAGTTAATGTGATGTAATCGGCAGTGGATCTTTTACTACAACTTCAGATGTCGTTGTGGAAAACTGATGCATTATCAACAGATTTCATTAATAAAATTAATTAAGTAAATTCAAAACATTTCCTCATTCCTCAGAAAGTGAAATATGATTTCAGCTTTTCAAACAAAACATTGAGCCTTCGCTGTTGTTGTGCTGAAATTTGTGAAAGATAAAATGCAGTTTGTTCATCGGATACATCGCCAGGCTTTGGTGTGCTGGTTACCATGGAAACTGACTGCTCGGCGCTCCCGTCCTCTGCTAAATGTGATGATGTTGTTGTTGTTGTTTGTTTGTTTTTTTAGGATTTGGAAGCTGTGTTTTTGGAGAATCGTCAACACTGCAGAAAATATAAGTCAAATTTGTTTCCATGTGTTTTATATATTGATGCATTTCATGTCAGTTGGTTTAGTTCAATGTTTAGTGACAATAGTTATAAATTATATTAAAATATATAAATATGTCGCTAAAAAAGAGTCACTGACTCAGTTGAATCAGTTAAATCAACCTGCTCTGTGCAGCTTTCAAACGATTTGATTCATGCTCATTTTTACTTCATATTAAAAAATATTTATGAAAATTAGTAATAGTTTCCAAAGTCTAGACCAGTGAGTTATGTAACGCAGCAGTTTAATGTTTTAAGGGTCACACACCTGACTATAATTAAAGACTGGTCAAAGCTGTTAGATCTAATATGGTTAATTACTTTAATATTAAATCGGTGTCGTGTTATGTTCATGTTAAAGGACAGTGACACAGACGTGTTGAGGATAAATTTGAACTTTTTCGTTGCATCTTCTGAGCTCGTGTCAACCCGTGACATAAAGAGCTCTGATATGAATAAATGTTCCCAGTTACGGTGACATGACCCTCTCAGTCTCGACTCCCTGGTGGATTTCAGGATTGATCGCTGTTATGACATCTCTTTTCTCTTCTTCTCGTTGTCTGCTGTCCATTTCTACGCCCCTGAAGCATCGTGACTGATGGAGGCACTTTATGCCACTTTAATGTCTCCACTTTTTTTATCAATTCTCATTTTCACACAGTCTCTGAGAGATGTCTGTTGAGAATAGAGACGCTGTGAATATGTGGATTAATTTCATATTGTGAGACCACGGTGACGTCTGAAATGAACGAGAACATGTGTTTAAAGACTTTAAACAGAACAAATCAGTAAAAATCCCTCTCTCTCCCACGGACAGTATCTGATTAAAAGTCCATTCAATTTGTCCGACTGGGGTCAGTGTGTTGGTTGCACATTAATGTTGTTGGACTTTTCTGTCCAGGTGGTTTGTTGGAGTAGACGACTTGTGAGTCTGAGAAGTGCTGTTGTTCCTTCTTCACCACAGCTGCAGTGTTTACTCCCCAGGTCAGATCCTCACATATATAAGAAACCTCAGACTAGCAGCCTCCTCAAACATCTTCATTAACAAGCAGCCCAGTCATTACTCAGTCATTACTACGTTCTCCAACTGCTGCAGAGGACAGTAACATCACCAGGACATTTACTGTCCCAAACTACTTTATTTAGACATTGAACTTCTCTCACAAGAGGTTACTGCAGCTCTGAAAGTCTGTATGCAGCTAATAAAGACAGACCTGAGTTACTTAAGATAAAACATAATGAGTGATGTAAAACTAGAAAGACTAAAGGTCCTGATGTTGGTCTGTTCACTGCAGCGATAACAAACTCTTGTCTGTCTGTCACATGCAGACAGACAGGTGGTACATGAAGGTGGGGGTGGGGTACAGATCAGGTTGACCTCTAATTAAACAGTATCGATCTGCAGCCGAGTGCTGCGGTTTGCACTGATTCAATTAAAAGCTCGGTGTGAGTCGATGGTGCAGATCTGACAACCACTGAGTCCAGCTGTCTCCAGAGCTGCTGCCGTCACCTGACTCACCACAGAAGTCAAGACATCACAGAGACGCCTCTTTGCTTTTCTCCACATCAACTCGTTCACCGAGGAAACGAGGATTATTCACATCGGACACTTGTTTCTTCAGGAGAAACTGTGGTGCAGCTCATTTGTGTTTAATTATATCAGCTCATGCGTAAGTGTTTCCACATCTATTTTTTATTTTATATGAACTTATTCTTTATTAGGTTCAGCCATCGAGATTCATATTAGGCCACACATTTTTGTAATTCATTAATTAAAACAAGATTTAAATTAATTTACTTAATCTATCTCTGACTACATTCAGACTAAAGTAACATGCACTTATGTTCATCATCCAACTTGAATTTCTCCAGTGAATTGTGGGGTAATTTCAGTCTGTTAGATCTCAGATTGAAATGTAGTTTTTGTGTTTATGAATCGTTCTCCACCGCAGTTAAAATTAGTTTTGTATTTGGTTCATTTGATGATGTATTTTCAAATATACAGGTCATGTTTGGATAATGAATCTTTAACAAAGCTATAATATTAATATCAATAATGTTTTCTATACAATGTAAAAAGAGTCTTTCACAAACAAGCTCAGGTTGTAAAATAAAACCAAGTTCAGTTTGATCATTTTTTGGTGTTTTTGATCTTTAAACCTTCACTGATACGACGTGGTGATTCAATCTCCCACAGATGTTTACATTTGTCATTAAACTTTAATCATTTAATTACAGCAGGAGTCCATTTTCAAAGTGTGAATAATAAAACGTGATTTTCATTAAATGTTGTGACATTGTTCACGTTTGATTTGAAGGTGTGACCACAGTGAAACTGACTGACGTTGGTAACTTTGTCTTTGTTACATTTATCTTCAAAAGTGCAACATTAAATACACACGTCCAGATACAACTAATACAAATATATAATTATTATATTTATTATAATTATTCTTCTAATAATCAGCTTTATGTTACATCCACATTAGAAAAAAGAAGAAAAAGAACAGAAACCAAACACTCAAAGACGAAAATGCCTCAAATAATAATGACAATGACTATCGTATACCACAAATACTGCAGAACAAATCCACCTACGGCTACAAATAAAATAACTTGAACTTGTGTATGAATGCCTCCTTGTTGTTAAAGAAGATTTCAGAGACTGAGACAAAAACATGAAGGAGGCAACATCTATGTTCAACAAGACTTTCACTTTCACACAGTTACATCCCAGATACACTTCAGTTCTACTTGTATCACTAAATACACTGACATCCATACGTAGTTTTCTGATTCATCCTTATCAATAACACAGGCTTCATTCAGTCCATCAGTTCTTCTTTACAAAAGTAAAACCTGAATCTCATGTTTAGATATTTGACTTTCCAGTGTCAAACAGACATAGTCTTTCTGTTGATGAGTCATGTTTTATTTCCTCTCGTCTCCTTAAAGTCTCAGTTTTTTTTCTTTGTTATTTTGGGTTCTTCACTTTGATTGTAACATATAAGCAGAGTTTAGGTTTTTGCAGACAGAAGTGATGAAGAGTCACCTTCATTTGGACTAAAGTCAGTGGAGATGCTGATGTGGATTTTATGTAAAAGTTATGTCTCTCAGCACTTCAGTGTCTTAGCTCCTTAACTAATGTTACAAAGTTTGTGTCAGTAAACAACTTGACACAAGGACACAATTTATAAAAAACTGTTTTATCAAATCGACGGTGACGCTGCTGTTTGTTCTGAAAACTGTGACCTCTGAGATACGAAGGAATAAAACTACAGAAACAGGTTAGTGTGTGATTGTGTTTTCTCAACGGCAGTCGGTATAATTGTGCATCATGAAGGTCGTGTTAATCAGAGCTGAGGTCAAAGCCTGAGGAGACCTACTGAGGTTTACTGGGAGTATCACATGACGAGGAACGGATCAGTATTATTGACAACAAGATTAAGTTGCACAACCTTCCTGCATATTCATGAGCGTATCGATTCACAGGTCTGCTGTGAAGATCGATTTATCTTAAAGGCTTTAACTCCATTTACATTGTTAGTAATAGCTACTTAAGTTTTATTCCATTCACATAGAGAAACATACTTCATCTCCAACAGTTGGTTCTCATCTGCCTCCGTCAGTGAAAGAAAAGAAGAGGAGAAATGAGAAAGAGTTGTGTTCAAGCACCATCAGTTATGATGATGATAACAGCAGCACCAATTACCGATAATAACAATAATAGAATAAATAAAGATGATGAGTGATGATCGTCAGTGGCAGAGAAATCTTCACACATCAGTTCAGACTCTACAGTAAAGTGGGCTGCTCCTCTAGGAAGCAGACAGCACTGATCACTTCTTATATCTGAGCCTTCTCTTCCCTCTGTGGACCTGAGGGTAAACACACTCCCAACACTAGTTTTCTTAGATCTGACCTAAGCTGTCAAGATAGTACTGAATCAAACCTCCCTCGTGATTTAATGGAGTTTCACACTCCTCAGTAGCTGATATTCTCTTGGGGATGAGACAAGTTACACTCGATTTCATACACCGTTATATCTGAAACATGTTTAAACTAACAACATAAAGGATGGATCAAGGTGTTTGACCTGAAGGATCAATTTAATTTCCTGCGTTCACAGAATATAAAAACAGGTAACACTGACTTCTGACTGTTGACACACATGAACGTCACAGAAAGACTGACATACCACTGTATATCACTATATATCACCATGTATCTCTATATATCATCATGTATCAATATATATCACCATATATCACAGTATTTCCCCTTATATCACCTTATGTCTTCATATATCATCATATATCAGTTCATCCTTCACCACAGGTGGACTTTTATCTCTCCAGGATGAGGTCAGATACATCAGTCATGATGATGCTGAGGATAAATATTCAGAAACTTCCAACTAAACGATCCAACATAGTTTTCTCCTTCCTCCACCAGGAGTTTCTCCCTCATCATTGCCCCATGTTAAGGTAAAGAAGAGACAACAGGCCGTTGAATAATCTCACTGTATTTAACAGCGTCAGTGTCTCTGTCGTAGGTTGATATTGGCTCATCTGTCCGAGTCTCCTGCCATACTCCACCCACCCACTTCCTGTTCCCAGATCCACCTGCTCTCTGTTTCCCAGTCACTGAGACCAACCCACATACTCTCACACGTCTTCACATATTCATTCCCCTGATGTTGATCATCCTCAGTTTACCCACCAGCATTTTTCCTCTCAGCTGCAGGATCGTTTGACGTGTGTCAGTGTTTCTCAGTGGACTCCACTTTATCTCACCTTCTCAGTCATCTCTTCACCTGGCTTCCTCTCTGGCCACCATCATTATTCTATGTATAAGTGTATGACTGAGCTTCACTGTCCATGTTCCTGCTAACAGCTATGATTATTAAATCCGCTACACTGGATTAAATAATCTGGCAGCCAAGTGTCACAGTGGGATTCAACATTAACACTGTGACTCAAAAGTAAATAAATAAATGATATAAACCATCACAGAGTTGATAGAAACCACCATGGGAATTATCAAGTCAGCAGGTCACTTCTTTGTTGTTCAGTGGTTTGACGACAGGAACCAAACATGAAAACTGATGTGATGAGATTTCCCCACAGTGGGACGTATTATAAGAGGTCGATTAGACAGATATGTAGGTGAGAACAGACAAATCATGAATCTGGACACATGAAAGCAGCGTGTCAGTGACTCGGCCTGAGGCCAAGAGGCTTTAATGGACTGATTCTTATTGGAGGACGAGGTTTCTCTGCCACATGTTTTGAGAAGCAGCCAAGAAGGTCGTTCAACTGTGTTTTCTTATCCTGGATAAATGGAAAACACCATCCTGTTAAAGACTGTGATGCAAACGTGAACAGACGTCAGTCGTCATATCATCATCAGTGTCTGGCTCTGCTCTGGTCTGTGTGATGGACTTTCAACAGTAACGTTATAACACGACTCACATTCATACTGACGTGAAACTAAAGGTTTGAGTCCCTGACAGAGAACAGCTTAGATTCCTGACAGAGGCTCAGTGACATGAAGAAATGTGAACATGAACAAAACAAGAAATGACACGAAGCTCCAAATCATTCACAGAAAGAAACTAAGTTCATTACACAACAATAAGAGCTCAGATCTACATTTATCAACACACGCACACACACAGACACACAGACACACACACACACACACACACACACAGACACACACACAGACACAGACACACACACACACACACACACACACACACACACACACACACACACGCACACACACAGACACACACACAGACACAGACACACACACACACACACACGCACACACAGACACACACACACACACAGACACACACACACATTTGTATTGTATCGTTGGTTGTGTGTGTGTGTGTGTGTGTGTGGGATAAGAAGTTTCCTACATGATAGTGATGAGCTGTGAGAGTCCTGTTGTTTAATAGTCAAGTCGACCAGGAATCATTTCAGTGTCCGAAGCTACTGAAGCATCAGTTGTAACTTTGGGGCAGATGTTTCTGTTGTAGTTAACCTTTGTTTTTTAATGTTAGATCAGAGAGGAAGCATCTTACTGTTTGTTATCTTGGCCTTTATCCCTGAGCAGCATCAGTTTAACAACATTAGTTTGTATTAAAACAAGTGTCTGAATAATAAATTGTCAGTCAGGAGCAGGAGGAGCAAACAGAGCGGCTGTTGGAGATGAGACAGATCGATGACGTCTGACACCAGAGGTCATGGTTGGTTTCATGTTTCCCAACAACAACAATCACTGTTGCTCTTTTTTAACCATGACGTCTTTTTAAACCTTCACCACATGGACTTTTAACCACAGAGACAATGTTGTTATTTTAACACAAACCACCATCTCTCCCTGACATTAACCAAGTGCTGGCAAATGATGATCATCATGTCAACATATTAAACTTCTTTAGGAGCTTTCAGCCACATGTCATGTCTCTAATAACTCATGAGATTAATTCAGTTGTCACAGCTGTGTAGGGCTCAGCGTGTTCAAAGAATGATCTTCGTCTGACTTCTGCTGGATGTGAACAGTTGGATCTTCTCTGACAACTGAGCAAACAATAACATGAAACGTGTGTTATATTTCCACAGTTAATGTTGAGTCTTTAAAGTCAAATCTTGTCCTTCCCCTGATCTGTAAAACTTTGTTTCAAGATGAGGTAAGATTTGAATCTCACAACACAGACCAACACTTTAAAGGTGACGTTTCCACCACTGCTTCATTACTGTCACTTTCTTCAGCACAAACTCAAAGGACCTGTCCATCATCAGGAGACAGTGGCCGGGTCAAAACATCCATAATATTTACTGTCCTTGGCAGGCAGACGTGAACATGGCAAAACATCAGTAGTTTCCCACGCAACAGGCATGCTGTTGTCAGCAGGTCTGCAGAGAGACCGGTCCTGTCTGTGGACCTGAGCCAGACCTGAGCTCAGTGTCTAATCACAAGTCTACTCTCTTCACCACTCACCTACCACCTGTCACCAAAAACATCTATCTCACTACACTAACTTTAAAAGTCTTTCAAAATGATAAATGTCGTCTTTAAACTGATTTTTCAGAGAATTATGCAGAGAGCATGACTGAGGAGTTTGTCTGTCATCACTCACTTTGAAAACACATCAAGATCTGATAATGGGAAGTTAGATAAGCGGAAGTTAAAGTAAGAAAAGCTTTCGGTTTCAAAGTGGAACAGGACTGTTGTTCTTAAATAGCAAAGACAGACATTACTTACTACTGCAGTCGTCATCAGCTGTTATTTCTATATAACTACACACAACATTAAACCACTGCTGGTGAAGTTATGAGTATTGATCATTGTTTTCCATCCCCCAGCAGGTCAAACCACCAGACCAACACAGGTAAGAAATCTGTGGGATGTCCTGAAACAACCCCAAGTCCGTGAAGGTCCAACCCTGCGAACCTCAGGACCCAGAGACGCCGGAGGTCTCATGTCCAGATACCAACAAGTCACCACATTAACAAAGATATTCATAGAAAAGGTTAGAAACGATGATAAATACTGTTTTTAAATCATCTGATTGATCTGATTATTTCCTATTTTAATAATTTACTCAACAAACTCAGTGTAAATTGAATTACTCTGTCTCCATTTTTTAAATCAGTTAGAAAAATAAAAAGTGTGTGCTGTTCAGAATACAGTCACAACGTTATCACCTGTCCTGACTGAGTTATCTGAAGGCTATAGAGAGACACAACCGTGGTGAGAACAACAGGATCCTGAATTATGTTGAATAAAATGTCACAACTTTAAAACAGCGCAGAGACCGAGACTTGACTCGTGATATGAATCATAAAACTCTGTGTTTTATTAAACTCGGACACAATCGCGTCACACTTTGATAAATGAGTTTGTCTATAAATTACTTGTATGTACTTACTTAAATGTAAAACCACATGGTATCCACAGGAAACACAGTTTGTCATTTAACAATCTGTTTCTGACCTTTCAGGTGCTAGTCAGAGTCAGACAGTCTGTTCCCAGCAGAGATCAGGTTTCAGCAGTTTACATCATTTCACTCAGAGTTCACAGAGCCGGCCCTCAAACCCCTCTGGTTTCTCTTTCTTTGTCTTGTGTCGGTTCTCGGATACTTCTCTGAAAACTTTATCCTTTCAGTTTCACCTTTGTTAAAGTAATAATCTACAAAGACCTGTTTCTGTCCGTGTTTTATCCAGTGTTTTCTGGTTGTGATAGACTGTTTCTCTATAGATAATAATATTAATAATAATAATAAAAATAATTCAGATCTTTAAAAGGATCTGTCTATAATGGATCTGTATATTTATATATGAATCTGTAGTAGAGTATATGATGAACATAAACACAAGTGAAGAACAGGACTCTTCAATGAAACATAAAGCTACAATATTCAAGTCCCACAGAGTTTTAAATGAAACAACCGTCCTCTGCTTCTTACTACAACTCTGACATGTTTAATTGTTTTAAAAACATCATTGATATTTTATAAAACAGATGATTCCCACCTCTAGTTTCCTAGACTCAGTTCAGAGTTAAACGTTTAGTATCACAACATCGGTAGATGAGCGTTTGATTCTTTTCTTTATCATGATACTCCATATCTTTATATATCTTCATGTCCATGGCTTTTCTAAAGCCTATTTTCTGTTCTTGTTCCAGCTACTTTGGTGCGAGTCGTCCACGAGGCTCATGTCAGCAGTGATACCAGGCCAGAGCAGTGGAGGAGGCTGCAACGCCACGTGCCACTGACCAAAGTGCTGCTACTTTCACCCAGGGAAGATAGTCAGAGCTCTCTGTCCCTGCACTGCGTTTTTAAATGAGCCAAATCTTCAAATATAGGCCAACAAGCTCTGACACTCAGTTTCCCACTTTTTTCCATCTACATCCAAGCCTCACTGCTCAGCGCCTCTGAATCTTCCTCTTTTCACTGAATCTTTCTTCCCCTTCCTCATATTCTCTTGCTGTTTCCATCCGACTGTCAGGTGAATTTCACTGAAGTTTTGAAAAGCCTCAACTAATGTTATTCTAGTTGACTGATCTGTGACTTATGAGATAAAAGACAAGTTTTTGTTCTACCTGTAGACACCAGGGAAGCAACGTTTCCTTCAAATTAGCTTCCACTGTTCCTGAGTGAAGACTTAGCATAGTGAAAAAATGATGACGATGGTGGTGTAATGTAGTATAATGTAGTATAATGTAATGTAATGTAGTATAATGTAGTATAATGTAGTATAATGTAATGTAATGTAGTGTAATGTAATGTAATGTAATGTAGTATAATGTAGTATAATGTAATGTAATGTAGTGTAATGTAGTATAGTGTAGTATAATGTAGTATAATGTAATGTAATGTAGTATAATGTAGTATAATGTAGTATAATGTAATGTAATGTAGTGTAATGTAGTATAGTGTAGTATAATGTAGTATAATGTAATGTAATGTAGTATAATGTAGTATAATGTAGTATAATGTAATGTAATGTAGTGTAATGTAATGTAATGTAATGTAGTATAATGTAGTATAATGTAATGTAATGTAGTGTAATGTAGTATAGTGTAGTATAATGTAGTATAATGTAGTATAATGTAGTATAATGTAATGTAATGTAGTATAATGTAATGTAATGTAATGTAGTATAATGTAGTATAATGTAATGTAATGTAGTGTAATGTAGTATAGTGTAGTATAATGTAGTATAATGTAATGTAATGTAGTATAATGTAGTATAATGTAGTATAATGTAATGTAATGTAGTGTAATGTAATGTAATGTAATGTAGTATAATGTAGTATAATGTAGTGTAATGTAGTGTAATGTAATGTAATGTAATGTAGTATAATGTAGTATAATGTAGTGTAATGTAGTGTAATGTAATGTAATGTAATGTAGTATAATGTAGTATAATGTAATGTAATGTAGTGTAATGTAGTATAGTGTAGTATAATGTAGTATAATGTAATGTAATGTAGTATAATGTAGTATAATGTAGTATAATGTAGTGTAATGTAGTGTAATGTAATGTAATGTAATGTAGTATAATGTAGTATAATGTAATGTAATGTAGTATAATGTAGTATAATGTAGTAGTATAGTTTAGCGTAGTTTAACGTAGTTTAACGTAGTTTAACGTAGTATAGTAAACACATCATATAGCACCGGTTCAACAGGTTTTGAGGGAGGATAATACTTCTACTGGTTGTTTTAAAAGTCATGTTTTTCATTATTATTTTATTAAGACCATGATGTGTCCAGACTGTGTTTACATCAAATCTTAACGTTTTCATCTTGTGTTGCTACATGACCTTGAAAATTGTCTCTAAAACTTTCTTCATTGAGTTATTTTGGATGAAAACATAAATATTGTCTTGCCTCAGATCGACCTCCGTGTCAATTCACGTTTTTTTCCTTCTCACATTTCATTCAGAAACCCAGAGCGTATCAATATTTTGGTCCCAGATAACCTTTCTGTCAGAGACATCCTTCATATTTTATTTCCTCCTCTCCACTCGGTCTCATTTTCCAGGCTCTTGACCTTGTGGCCTGAGGCGGGAGGGAGTGATTAAAGTAAAACATTCTCCACCCAGAAGCCAGGACGTCTGCAACAGCAGCTGGAATTAAACAGGATTGATTTGATGGGATTCCTAATGTATTCCTTTGTTTGTGTCCTTGGCTTTAGTCCAGTCAAAGGCAGCGATGAAAGAAAGAAAGAGGAAAGAGGGAGAGCAGTCGAAAAACATGTCATCGTTTAACTCCATGATTCAGCTCAAGTGTTGGTGTTAAACCACTGGGAGAAACCATCTGAACCTGATAAAAGATGCTGACTTTAAAATATGCTGGCAGTATTCATCACAGTTTTTTAAAACACACACTGGTTGTCAACTGTAATGTTGTGAAATCATCTTCATAAAGAAATACTGTGAAGTAGAGGGATTGTTGCTGGGTGTTTTAATAAGTTACACCAATAATATACTGTTAGTAATCAATTAAAAAGATGTTCCATGTGTAAAACTCTTCTATAAATGAACTCTAGTCCTAGTCTGGCACTAGTCCTAGTCTGGCACTAGTCCTAGTCTGGCACTAGTCCTAGTCTGGCACTAGTCCTAGTCTGGCACTAGTTACTAGTTGCTAAAACTCAAAACTAAATGATCAGCAGTAACAGTGTCACCCTCAGCTGAGGATATTAAAGTCTGGAGACGTCAACGCGGCTGAAGGAACAATGTGTTCAGGTTGTTAATCTTCTGTATGAATATAAATCTGGACTGAATCAGGATGAACTGGTTTCATGTTGGTGGTCGGGGTCCGATGTTGACTCACTGACGACACATATCATGTTTTTAACATTATTGTAAGGTTTAATGAACTAATCATGACATAACCTCACAGACGTGATTAGTACACTACAACGACACCACAACCCTGTGGCAGCAGCTCTAGTGGACCACGCTGTGTTTACTGGACTGGATCAGAAACTAATTATAATCAACTATGAGCAAGGAGACATCTCTGCCTTCACACTGAGGACATTTATACTTACACCTGTTCTAAAATACCTTTTCAAAAGGTAGGCTTTAACCTTTTTATTCAGTATTTTGAAGGGATTACAGTGTCTCCTTTCAAATCTGAGGTGTCACATCCTGGTTTGGACCAAGATCTAAAGGCTCACACTCACCTTCTCTCTATTGATTTTAGCTCAGCTTTTAATACCTCACAGTCCCACATACCGACTCAGATCTGATGAAGACATGTTAACTCTTTTATTTACTACTGGTTTGCTTTATTCCTGTTAACTTTCAGGATATTGGCTGCTCTGCTGAGGCGGTGGGAGCCATAGTAACACAATGTATGATGATGATACTTAAATAACTGATAGTGTGAACGTGGTTGTTCTGACTCAGACAGATGCAGCCTCATGTAATTGTCATCTACACATTAGAATATAATTTCACACAGGTGCAGGTGATTATTACTGCCAAAATATTTTTAGATAATTAGGCAACTGCACACCTACACAGCACTGAAGTGCTCTGCCTTGTTCTAAATGTGATCATTGAGAGAAGAATGATGGCACCGACAAATCCTGAAAGGCTAATTGTACAGTGGCTCACCTGGCAGACACAAACGGACATGTGGCCCTACAGCAGGCTCCCGGTGCGCTCATGTGCTCAGTTGTAATTATCCTCCTGTGGAGTTGTAGGACCTGGCTGCCTTGAGGACATACAGCCTCCTGCAGTGATGAACACCACCAGGCACCAGGCACAAAGTAGCACACCAACAGTCTCTAATCTGTTAGTGTCTGGACGCCGCAACCGATCTCAGTGAAATTATGTAGAAAGCTGAGTTGAAAACACATTAACACACAACTGAATATGTATCAAACTGCCAGCTGAGACAGGTTGAATTACAAACCAGGAGTTATATCACCCAAAGTCACGTCTCACTGTGAATGTATTTCCTACATTTCCCACAACTAGAAAGCTTTGGAGGTGAAAGGAGGCGCTTTACTTCACCTCTGTAAGAGCGATGCTTGTGGTTCCTCCTGCCTCCGCTCTCAGTTCAAAGCCTCCAACACCAGATACACAGAAAACAAACTAGATTTTCTCATCTCCGTTAGACGACGGTAGATTGCGGCCATCAAAGGATGCACATGGTCTGCAATAACACTTCCAAAGATCGTGGCATTCAAATCATGACTGATTGGTATTAAAGTGGTCCAAGATAACATCAGCACCACCACACATTACAGCACCACCTCCAAGATTTATACTGATGTGAAATTCGAACCTTGGGTCTGAGCAGAAATCCAGATTCATCACACCAGCTACAGTTTTCCAGACTCCAGTGAACCTGTGTCATCTACAGGCTCAGGTTTCTGGTCAGACTAACAGTCGAGGTCATGACCATCATTTATGTTGCACAGCAGATGTTTCTGCAGATGCTGCGTTACAGTATGATTACAACAAATCTGACCAAGGTTCAATAGACTGGAATGAATCATCAGTGAACCAACACAACACTGCAGGAAGAAATGAGTGTAAACATAAAGTCTTTGAAAAGTCATGTGTCTATTTCCAAACATTTAAGAAACAGCAAGAGAAGCATCAGATTACACGTGTACTGAACTATGAGCACATTGTGTGTGGTTATAAATGTTTGTTACAGGTGAGTAAAAACAACATGTGTGGTTACTGCAGTTACTAATGAAGGTCTGAGACGGAAGGTTTATTCAGGAAATATAAGAACATGAGTGATGAGCGTCACAGCAGTTAGAATAAACTCTACAGCAGGAACATGTGGTTCAGGCAAAACAAAGACTTTTTTCACCAGTTTATAAATTCAACTCCACATTCTTTGTATCCAGTTTCACACGTCTGTTCTTCACATGGTCACAGAGAGAAGTTACGTTTCTCAATCAGCCTCCGGCACAATGTCAATCAATAGTCATTAATCAATACTATAGTTGGGTAATAAGTCCCTTCTCTGTGTTCCCTCCTTCTTCCTCTATCAATGACACACACACACACACACACACACACAGCCTGAGTGATTAGTGACACTGACGGTAAATCAGACAATGTGTGTATATATATATATATATATATATGTGTGTGTGTATATATATATATGGGTGGTGTGTGTGTGTGTGTGTGTATGCATATATACATATACATATATATACACATATATATACATATAAACACCATATATATTGAACACTGCAGCCAGTAGATCCGTAGGGAACAAATGCCTGAAATCCACCAGTGAAAACGTGTCTGTGTCGTTGAGGTCGTTGAAACAAAGGTAACTGCGTAGACAAAGACACCGACATGTTTGTATGAAGGTGTCACCTCAACATAACCTTTGATTTTGTCTTTGTAAAGTCCATGATAAAATATCACGGTGATAGTGTCACAGAGCGTCACACACTGAGTCCAGGACCCTACAACAGTGGAGCCGTTCAGGGTAAGATCAGGAGGCTTGTTGGTTAAAATATGTGGCTTCTTTCTGCTGAAAACATTAGAAAAGCCAAGGAACATTATTGTTATAGAGGCACCAGACAACAGCAGATGGCTGCACATCATATGTAACAGATAAAAGAAAGGCACCATCTACTCCCACTGCTTGTGTATGCAAATTGAAGCAGGTCCTGGTGGGCACAAACCAGTCTAATGAGATGCACCAGGACAAATACTCATGTTGAGACCACATGGCAGGATCCCATATGGGCTGAGAGCTTCGTTTGCCTGAAGCCTTTTCATCCAGGTACAGACTCCATCAGCTGTAATGGGAGTGGGCGGCGAGCACCGGGACCACCAGCAAGGGAGGGAGGGTGGTGGGCTGACTCCTGCTCTGACTTCACTGATCTACGACATCAAAGACCTGATCGGATACTCGTGGGTTCTGGTTGTATGGAGATGGTTGTATTTAACAGGTCCTGCTACTTCATCAACTTCAAGGAAACAATCTGCCTCTTATCAACACATGGTCTTCACCTGTCCCTTCATTTACAACACTCAGTCCTCCTCTCATTGGCTCAGGAGGAAGATCCATGTAGGTCCAGCCCACCTCAGTCCAGACCGGTCCAGTTTTAAGACTACCTTCCACCCGACAGGGTTAAATCCCATGGGTCCACACTTAAATATACGATTTCAAACATTTCAAATATAATTTCCATCCAGATTTTCTGGAGAGAAGATACATTATGTTGTGTCCACACAGCTTATAAAACAATAAACCTGCATTAGTATTGACAGTAGCTTTGTCTTTATTTTAATTCAGTTTATTAACCAATAAGAAAAGAATCTGAGATCTAAGATAGAAGAAGTAGCGTCACTCTGTTAAACACAGAAACGTTTCTCACATTAATTATTACACATCAGATGTTTCCTAAAACCAACAGAGGTGGCTCACAACACACCTTTGATGGAGCAGCTGCCAAAAGCCTTTTACCTATAAAACACACCTCCGTCTCACTCTGCACACACACACACACACACACACACACACACACACACACAGAAGAGAGACAATGAGCTTTGCTGCAGATCACCTCAGAGAGGCTGCCGGCTGTAAATCACCAAAGACGTTACACCACACAGATCAGATGCCAGGCAATAAATTGGGGGGCTGTGTGTGTGTGTGTATGTGTGTGTGTGTGTGTGTTGGGGTGGGGTGGGTACTCCCTATTTCACACTACAATAGGATTTGGTTTCCTCTGCTTCCTTTCCCTCTGTCACTTCCTCCTTCTTTGTGCTTCTCTGTCTTCTGTCCTTTCCAGCCGAATGACTTTGTCTTCCAGATGAGATCATAGACTCTCAAGGGCACTGTATGCTCCGGGATACAGGGAACGGGAGGGCGGGGTGAGAGAGGGGGAGGGATGAGGGAGCAAAGAGCAGGCAGAGAGAGGGAGGATGTGTTAGAAGAGTTATGATCACTAGGCTGAAATGAACAGAAGCGACAGGAAGAGTGAAGGTAAAAGAAAAGTGGCAGACAAGGAGCTGGGATAAAAATAGAGATGCTGCTGCAGAGACCAGTGTAGAGGAGAAATCACTCTTCACAGAGAAACACGAGTCTCCTCTACTGACAAAGAAGAGTTAAATGTGGAATTATGATTTTCATTTGACTGGAAAGACTCTGAACTGCTACTGTTCCTCTGGAGTCATTGAGTTACTGAGAGAACATGTGATGCTGCCCAACACATATATACAATCAATGATCCACTAATCAGTAAATTAACTTAAATACTTCAGACAATCAAACCTGTAACGTTCACTAGAAACTATAGCTCAGTGTTTTATGTTCATGAATATGTTATTTCACATCTGTTGGTATAAAACAGAACAAAGACTCTGAATCTGATGAAACTGAAAAAATCTGATGAAAATGATGAAAATCTGATGAAGAGTGTAACATAAAACATGTAATAACTGAGTGTTATAACATTAGTCAAGGTATCTGAGTATGGACCATCAACCATGTCACCGTGAGACATCATGATCAAGGTCCAACACGTCAAACACTGAAGATCATCACTGATCTGAAACAGAAACAAAACCTGCAGCGTGTGTTTATAACAAGCTGCAGGTGACTTGTTCATAGTTTGATATTTTTACACCTTAGAAAGATCAGGTTGTCTTTAAGAATATGACGATTTAACTTTAATGTGCGATACTATTCACAGAAAACATGACGGAAATTAAACAGTTGTGGTTTGTCTGTTGTTAAAGCAGAAAACAAACCTGGAAACACAGATGTTTAATTTCTCATTTAACTGACTCGCTCTCGGTCACCGCAGCAAACTTCAACAAGGCCACATTAAAATATGACTGATACAAGGACTACCCTCGCTCAAGGCACAAAGAAGACTAAAATCTAAAATCATATTCCCACATGCAGTAGAAGTGATTGTCACTTCAAAGTTGAAGGAAGCATCTTCTCCACTGCTCTGAGACACTTTCATAGAAAAGTCTTTGTGGAGCGCTACCAGGTTTACTTTTCAAGGGTAGAACGAGGCACAGAAAGACTTCAACTACTGCAGTGACAAGTTTTTAAAACTGTGGAAGTGGTGGTTAAAGCAGATATGTACAGACTCTCTCTGAAATACCGTGACTCATTTCTACTGACAGGTGTGATCAATAGCACCGACCGTCTTGTTCACCCTGTGTCACAGAGTCACTGAAGTAACTGTGATAAAACAAACCTCAACGTCGTCTCAAACACGACATCGTGGCTACGACACTGTTCTTCTCTTCAGTCTGTAATAATCTGTGTTTTCTAACCGGTCATTTGTAAGAGTGAACAGCAGCTCCTGATTAAATATTAATCATTTCTCCATTCGAGTGCGATAAAGCTTTTAGTGTTGCGACAGGGGAGTTGTAGCTTATGAGTCAGGAGCTGCTGAAGGAAAATATTGTTTTTGAGAGTCAACGAGCAAAAGGCTGAGATGAGGATATCTGCAGGTGCACAAACACTAACAGTTGTGTCCTTTTTATGGATGTATATCTTAATTACAACATTAATTCTCCATCTCCATAATGCTGATCATCCAGTCAGACGAACCTCAACACAAATCACACAGACATTGCTCCGAAACAGCAAGCAGATGATTTCAGAGTAACTTCATTAGGAAAAACACCATTTATCATTATATTGTTATATTAGCATCAGTATTCTGTGATTTTCTTTTAAAACTGATATTCATGAATTCAGGTGAATTCAGGTGAATGAGGCTAATGAAGTTAATGAAGTTAATGAAGTTAATGAAGTTAATGAAGTTAATGAAGCTAATGAAGCTAATGCTAATAAAATGCAAATAACTCGATGTCATGAACCTTAAAGTCCGAAATAGAGAAAACTCTCATATTAACAGTCACATCAGTTGATTTAATATAATAATAATAATAATAATGATAATTAGGAAGCAGACCAAAACCTGCACATGATCACTGTATCTGCAGTTTCACCTGGTGATTTACATTTTTTTGGTCAAATCTATAAATCTATGACCGATTCGTTCCTGCTGTAGATTCATGTTCAGGAGATTTAACTGATCACATGTGAGTCATGTTTGGTATTTGTTTAAATTGATCAACTATTTACCACTGACGTCATGTTGAATCTGCACAAAAAACTTTCTTATGTTTTAGTTACATGATGTGACTATAACTCAAGTAACAACAACTATGTTTTTAATCATTAACCGTTAACATTCTTTAGTTTTAATAAAGAATCAAACATGTTTGAGTAAATAATTGTCCTCAACAGAACAATCACATCTTCAGTTACAGGTTATAATCAATGGATCTATTTTTTTAAAAAGCATCTCTGTTAAACTGTGAGTCGTTGTGTTTACACTGACACAGTCGAATGATTTCAGACAATCAGAGGAACCTGAGCTCAGCAGCCTCTTGGGTTGAGGTTGTTACGATCATGACGTTTGGTAGATGAGTTGTTACAACCTCATCATTAAGTGAATGAAACTGTTTTCAACTGAGCTTGTTACAAAAACAACCTTTTCATCAAAACATTTCCTAAACACAGTGAACCTCCATCTGTCTGTATGAACAGTCTGACAGACGCCATGTTTTACATCTAAAGTCCTTCTGAACAAGTCTCTATAGGCTTTAATTTGAGGACTTCAAGTGGTGATTTGTAAGCAACTAGAGCATGAACAGAACAGAGTTTGAATCTGTCCACAAATCTCCTCAGGGCAATTACAGGAAGACAGAGAAAAACACTGCAAGACAAACCCGGATTGAGACCGTTACAAAGGAAACTTTAAAATGAGTCTGTTATTAGAGAAAATTTACTGCTGAGCCGAGTCGAATCAAAGTCACAGCCAGTGGACAAATAACAAGTGGAAGTCATTGACACAGAGAGGAAGCATCATTAGTAACTTTATAAACAACCTGTTCAACATGAGACAGATGAAATCACAGGTTATTATCAGCTGGTGACACATCAAAGCTCATGATCATTGGAAAGTAACAGTGACCAGTAATATTGATATTACAAACCGTTTACATCGATACTGGTCTGGTATGAACTGGTTTCAGTCTTTTAACTCTACTTATCTTTTAACAACTGAACCAGCATCTGGATCTGGAGACTCACCCAGACAGAGTCACAATTCATCCACCAAAACCCAGAAACAGTTAAACAACAACGTCGCCCTACAAACTGTGGTGGACAAACAATCACTGACCACACTGGTCTTTACAGCAGCGTCATCTGGTATCATTGTGGCCCCAGACGTGGACTAGATGCTTCAAAATAAACCACTGGATCTTCACATTATTATATATTTATATGTCATGTGTATGATACAGTGTCTGAGGTAATCTGAGGTGCACAGACAGAAACTGAGACAGGACAGTGATCTCTAGTGATCTTCAGTGATCTCTAGTGATCTTCAGTGATCTCTAGTGATCTTCAGTGATCTCTAGTGATCTTCAGTGATCTCTAGTGAACTTCAGTGATCTCTAGTGATCCAGTGTCACCACATCAAACTGGAAACAGCTCAACCTGACGTCTACTTCTAACAGTTAGACACAACAGACTTTACCTCACTGAAACCTTCCTGCTCAACGTCATAACTGACACATTGACTCAAGTCCTCATCACCTCCTCAATGACTACGACAACGTCCTCTACTACTGACTCAACAAACTACTAATAAACTCAACAAACTACTAATAAACTACATTTTTATATTTCAGATTCTACAACAAACAAATATTTCTATTTATAGTCACAAATAGAGATTATTTACATGCAGAAGTAAATAAAACTGTGAGTGGTGTGTATTTGTCTTTGTGTATTTTGAGTCATGACGTTGTCTTCAGTGTGTGAACAGACAACAGCAGGATATTTGCGACAGCTGTCGTTCCAGCTGCAAACATCTGGATTAATAGCTGCTGAGTTTTAATGAACACGCCACCATTTTCCTGCCTCGGGACATTAATTACTCGACTTTAATTTCGGGATGTTTGACACTGTTCATCATTATAGACTTTGTGTTATTAAACCTGCTGCTGACTGACGGTGACGTGACTGAGGAGGATGCACCTGCATCACATTATTATATGAGGTTCACTAGTAACCTGGTGACGCATGTGTGAATCTTATAGACATGTAGGAAACTACGGGCTGACAAGGTGGAAGAACAACAAATATCAGCT
The DNA here is from genome assembly GCA_016801845.1 of Polydactylus sextarius. Classification (NCBI taxonomy): domain Eukaryota; kingdom Metazoa; phylum Chordata; class Actinopteri; family Polynemidae; genus Polydactylus; species Polydactylus sextarius. Next base: position 11,846,832 of record CM028926.1, on the reverse strand, counting down.
GCAGAATCAGGGTTTTAAAAATGACCATAAAACCGTCAGAACAAAATGTCTTTTCAAACCTTTTTAAACCACATATTTAATTATATTCATAACAATAAACTAAAGCATGTTACAACTGGAGGCCTCTGCTGACTTCACTCAAAACTCACATATGGATAAAAACAAGTACTTACAACATCCAGGTGAAGTTTAGCAGAAACAACGAGTCAAATGATCAATCAGGAGACCTGCAGTCACAGAGAAATTACATATTAACCACTGATAAATTTACACATTTACCTGGACTGGTGACACACACACACACACACTCCCCTGAGCTATTTATCTTGTCCTCCAACAGATGCAGCAGAATCTCATTTAAATCCTTGTACGTGTGCATGCTTTGTAGTCACCTTCATCAGTGATAAATGAGAGGCCATTACAGAAATCTACATCCATTTGGACGTAATAAGTTCGTCATGTAACAGCTATTACAGCCTCCGTATGAAAACCTGATAAGGTGGGGTCTGATTTAATAACGCAGGACAATGAAGTCATTTCCCAACCTGCACATATCGATTTTGGTTACTTTATTTTACACATCAAGCACACACATTTATATACACACACACACACACACACACACACACACACACACACACACACACACACACACACACACACACACACACACACACACACACACACACACACACACACACAGAGTTCCTGGTGAAGTTTCCATCGTTGTCCATCAGGACCGACCACAGTGAAGCGCAGCCATCCATCAGCCCAGAGTGACTTAATAACCTGTGCAGTGTGTTTGTGCCTGTGTGTCAGAGCCTCTTGTTCAGTGTCAACCCCAGTTTACATTTATTGCTCTGAAACAAACATCTCCTCGGCCCCGCAGGCCCGGCGTCGCAGCCGTGATGGATCGGCCAGCTTTGGGCCGAGGGTGACGACCCTTTCCAAGGACGCCACAGAGGGGCATCCATCACGCTCCATCCGGCCTCCCTCCCCCCCTCTCCGTCTCTGTTTACCAATCAGACCGGCTGCCATACATTTGGTATGACACTGTAGCAGGCGCTGTCTGGGTCCTAACGCTCCCTCATCAGGCTGATTGATCTGCTCCACGCTGAGCTAACTCCTGGTTTTGACTTCAGCTCCTGAATCACTGAGCAGGGTTGATTTGTCCTCGGCTGGATAAAGTACGATGGCAACACACAGACGACTGTCAGTGATGTTTGTGGTGACTGAGGTAAATAAGATATGAAGTTGATTTTGAACTGACTGGGTTCAGAAATCTGCTGCTAGAAATGACTGATGATGATGGCTGAGATTTGTTCGACGTGCCAGAGTTCAGCTGTAAAACTTAGTGAAAACTGAAAAACATTTCACCGTCGCTGTTGTTGACTCGACTTCTGACACGTTACTTCTCTTTTCAAACCCCAGTTCATGATGATCTTTCTGTTTTCTGTCTGAGGTTTATAAATTGTTGATAACAGCTCTAGTAGAGTCTCAGGGTTTGTTTGACCAGTCATGAGTAAAATCAATTGCTCTGCAGGAAACAAACCGTACATTTCTTTATCTTTAGATACGTTTTAGACAAACACAATGAAGACGTATAGTTGTTCACGTCACGTCTCTGTAACACATTAACATGAGTGGATGTAAAAGCAACACTTTATCATATGAGGTCATTTCTGTTTTCGACATCAGCTCGTGTGTCTGGAAACTGAAGGGTCACAACTGACTGACTGAAGAGTTTCAGTTTCAGATAAATGAATGTGGCTCTTTTCATTTTACTGTCCAGGTAGTTTGTTATGAACACACAGCTGAGGACGACGACAGTTTCCGTCAGTCTAACTGAGTCTCCATCCAGACAGTTTGACATGAGTTTATACTGAAATAACCTGTTTACAGCCCGTTTCCTCTTTAGCCAAACTTAGTAGATATCGTTATAACACAACACAAACAAATCTTTGACATATCACAATTATTATTTCTGCACATTTCTTCAAACTTACGTTGACTGATGTCAGAGTCTTGGACCGTTCATCTGATGTTCTGGAAAACAGAAGAAGTTTAATTTAATGTCTCATCATCAACATATTCAGACATATTGACGATGTAAATTAAACATCCTGACAACCAGTGTTCAAAGTTATAAATTAATGAATAATATTGAAACAAGCCATGTGATCGTCAGTGGTCTGGCTTCTTTTCTACAGTTTCACTTCAGATCAGTGTTACTGGTCCAGTTAAACGTCAAATCACATTTAATTTATCTCACATCATTTCACATCGTTACACAAGTTAACACTTATAAACACAGAACCATACTGCCAAAAGGATCATATAAAAGTAGACGCCACACCAGATTCAACAGCAGTAGCGTAATTAAAGAGCAGCTCTGACAAAGTAAATAGGCTCCAGAGGTTAATGAGAACATCTGTCCTTCGACCACAGAGGCGGTGACTGTCACTGTCTGTTGTCCTGTCGGGAGCAGAAATCAGAGGAACGATGGAAAATATAGATGTGCTTTATAAAATGAAGCAACTCCATCAAACCTTCACCCACTAGACCAACAACAACCATCACGTCAGCTCCTACTTGAGAGATTAAAAACCAACGGTCTGTAAGCAGCATCGATTCTCTCAGTTACTTTCCCTCCAACACATCTGGTCTTTACAAACAGGAGTGATGTATGTTTACTTGATCAGGAGCGCTCACTGAACACGCGTCAAGATGCATTACGCTGCATGTTAATGCAGGAACAGGCCTTTATCTTAATGCTCATGGGCACAACAGTCTCATGAATAAACAAAGGTCTTGGCTGCGCAGCCTGTGTTTGGTTCATATGAATACGAGTCTGGTGATTAATAAATATGTCAGTCACAGCCACAGTTTGTTCCTCAGAGGTTTGGCTGCAGACGTTTCAGTTTCACACCAACGAGACTGAAGCAGCGACTGTAGCACGTGTCCACGAAGACGTGTTCACCAGGACGTGTCCATGAAGATGTGTTGACCAGGACGTGTTCAAGAAGACATGTCCACGAGGACGTGTCCACGATATCTGATGCAGAGAGACGCCGTCAGCTTCAGGTAATAAACTGCAGTGATGTGAATGTGACCCAGCTTTACTCTGAGGTCGTAGTTCAGCTGTGTGTTGTGGGAAACGTGGTTCTCTTGATTACTTTTCATTGCAGGACTAAAGTGGAGCCCTGTTTCCTGATGGGAGCAACAGAGACGTAAACAAGATTGAATTCTTATAAAGCTGGGATAAGGGTGAGATGGCTGGTATTCATACATGTTTGCTTTCATTGTGAGGCTGCCTCGGCATCTCTACACAAGCTGAATTAAAGAAGCTGCAGCCTCTTTTGTGCGGATCATGACGGTCTGGACTCTCTATTGTGGAGCATAATGAGCAGAAACATACGTGGCTGCAGCAGCTGCTACCGTTGTGTCGAGGAATATGCTGCGTGTGCATCTGTGACTGTCGCTCCATAAAAAGTCTAAAATATGGAACTGATTTTCTCAAAAATTAAACAGCCAGCAAGAAACAGCTGCACAATTTACTGCCAGTCTCCTCAGAGCAGCCACGTGACTGAAACATAGTGTGTGAGCAGCAGTGTAATGTGAGGCTGTCTTATCTGGAGTCTGGACCAGTGCTCAGTGTAGCAGCACAGCCAGTGATTGATTATTATTCCTATATGACTCTGGCGACCAGCAGCCGTAGAGGGGGATTGTCTGTTCCCCTGTGGTCACGAAGCTAATGCTTCAGATATAGAAATGATAATGCAGTGAGCCCGACTGAATATTAACCAGTAATAAAAAAAAAATGTCTCAGAAAAGACCTGAAGCAGATCAGGAGCAGAGAGAAAAGGACGTTTCTGTCCCTGAAACAGGAAGATAGAAATATTCACTCTGATCATTAGAGACTCTGAATGTTAATATCAGAGTTTTAACACGTTAAAGGATGAAACTTCATTATCAAATAAACATTAACCAACACGTTGTCCAGGTCTCTGGTGTTATCAGGATTACAGCAGCTCTCTGGATCTGTGAATCTATTGATACTATTATTATTATTCATCACATGACTGAGGAGGAACAAGAAAAAAGACAAAGTTGAATCATAACGTCTGTAACAACGATCAGCTGATGATTGATGGACGATCAGCTCAGACCGGGAACATGTATAACAATAAGACGTCAGCTGGAGTTTTCCTCATGTGATGCTCCTCCTCATATACTCTAAACAACAGTAAGATAAGTAGTTAATGTAGCGTGTGTATATATATATATATATATATTTACACACATTCATACACTAACTACACTAACTATAGCACATTTACATTAAAAGAATTTATCTTCTCCATAAATGAGTTTTATTATTTGAGCTTTTTTCCCTCTTAGATGTTTCAACATCAGTTTAACATTAACACAGTTAAAGTTTCACATTGGACAGAATAACTTCCTTTAAATGAGTAAAATACATCATCTTCTCTCCAGGACGAGAATTAAAGTGCTCAGTTCCTGAACAGACTGAAAACTTCAGACAGGATAAAATGTGTGTAGATGATGTTGAACCATCAGCACCACACGCTCCTGTTAGTCACATCTCCTCCTGTTTCCTCCTTCTGGTCTGGTCAAACGTGAGGCTCTTTTCTCTGTTTCCTCTCACTTCCTGCTGTTTCCAGCTCTGTGAACATCTTCTTCAGACTGTGGATACTCAGTCTGTCACCTTTGTCCTTTCACTGATGAATCGGGTCCTGACACATCGGGGTTTTTCTTCATCACACCTCTGTCCCCACGGTGCCAGCAGCTCAGTCCGCATCATCTCCTCGGCCTCGTCTGACCACGTGACCAAGTCAGACCTCAGGGTTTTCTGGACAACCGGGGAAGTGTAGTTTTGTCTCAGGTTCACCTTATTTCTCAGTAAAATCATTTCTGCCTTTTTGGAGGAGGAAGACGAGAAGACGTGTGGACGTGAGGACTTGGACTTGAGGACGGTCGTAGACTTAAGTGGCCTAAAGTTTGATCACAGACGTAACTGGATGTTCACTGGTGATGAACTGGTTCATTAGACTCATTGTGTCAAACTGAAGCAGGTTGACAACTGGATCAGTGACACTTGATCCAGTCACTACTGAGGTTTATCAATGTGGTTCATTGATGACTTTAATGTGTGATTTTGTTTAAAAGGTTATTATTGATTACTATTGTCTAATATCGATTTAAAAATGTTACGTTTGTTGGAGGATCATCAGGGTTTTAGGGTCAAACATCAGACAGAAGCAACAAACCTGATGAATAAAATCAACGATCATTGATAAAATCAACAGAATATCAGGCTGAGCTGAGCTCTGGGTGACGTCAACCCTGTCTTCTTCTGTGGTGATTTTAGGGCAGATAATCGATCACAGCTGGATACGATCAACTAACATCACAGAAACATCTGTAACATCTGGGAGAAACTGGACTGAACCGACACTTTAATCCAAAGTTTTACAACATGAGGTGTGAGAGGATTAAACGTTGTGTTGCTGACTGCGCGTGGCGCACGTGCACTTCGCACGCGTGCAACGCGAGCGAGCGACCTCGCGCAGAACAGACACACACAGAAACGCGGAGTTTCCAGACGGTCAATCACATCACGATCATTCACCTCATCGCTCCTGTTTCTCTTGTTCCCACAGTGTTGGTTTGTGTCTGAAACATTTCACGTTCACTCACCTCACGAGGCGTCTCCTGACGTCACTGCGCATGTCAGACAAACCGGAGCGCGAGGTTTCCTGCTCGTAAATACCTTCACTGCGCGAGACTTCAGTCACGTGATCACTGTTCTTGTTTGTATTTTCCTTCAGGCGATTCCTCTGAAAATTACAACAGTTTTATCTTTTAGTTTCTGAAACCAAAGATTCTGTTTCAGACTCTGAGTCTTTGAAGTTTCTGAACATTTCTCGGTGGTTTGATCCGTCAGGTTTTATATCAGCTGGTTTTTAGGAACTTTTTTTTCAGTTCAGGTTCATTCAGTCGCAGAGTTGTTAGTATCATCACTGATCACAGTTTAACTAAATGAACCATCACTATCAGTTTCATTATGGAGGAAAGTTTTTACTTGTCTCTGGACCCAAACTGGATCTGGATCCATCAGGGAGGATCCTGGTACCTAAAGACTGAACCTCCTGTCCTGGTCTTAGAGACTCTAGGAACCACAAGGAAACAGTGGTTTGTGATCACATCTCTTGTTATAATAAGCAGCTACATCTCAGGTGTTTTATTAAAACCTGTGATCAACTGTTTAGTCACAGTGAAGAAACCACCAGATGTTAGTGGTTCAGACCAGAAACCATCAGTACGTTATAAAATGGTGACGATAATAATAATAACAGTCTCACATCTAAAACCAGAACCAGAGTCGGTCCTGGTCCTGGACTCTGACTGATCGTCACTAATGTAAGTGATTGATGTTTAGTTGATTATCAGATGTAATCAGGATCATTTGTGACTGATGCTGACAGAAGTGAAATAAACACGTTACTGTCTCAGTCGTCGGTTTATCGTGTTCTTCTCAGTCATTTTCTTTTTGTTTCCTTCGCTGTGTTTGTCCTCTTCCTCCTCTCGTCGCCTTGACTTCATCCCCCTCCTCTTCTTTGAAGGCCTCAGTGTAACTGGAGCTGAAGAGGTCCGCAGCTTAACATTTCCCCTGACAAAAATAGCCTCGAACTTCAGAGGAAAAAACCAGACGAAAAGACCAAAAGGGTTTCATCTCATCCTCCCACTCTCCTTTGCTTCACTTCACCATTTTGCGTGTGTGAAATATCATTCAAGCATGACTGTGAAATGACTTTATCTTGTATAATTTTGGGCAGTTAAGAACCTGTAGTGGTTGAAAAGTGTGACTGATGAAGGAAACATGAAAAACAGTGTGCGAGCTGTCAATTCTCCTTCACAAGAGCAAACACATCCACGAACACCAGAGTCTGAAGGCAAATTGACACATTCTGCCATCAAGTGATTTATTCATGAGTCGAGTTTGGCTTCGTTGTCGATTGTCTGCTTAAGTAGTGAAAAAAGCATTTATCTGGGCTCTTTCCACAGATCCTTCCTCCCTCTCTGCTTTCATGTCGTCTCTCCGCCACTCTTCCTCCTCCTCCTCCTCTTTGTCTGTCGTTTGTTTGTCTCGCCCTCCCCCGTTTCCTTTTCCTTCTTCTGCTTCTCGCTGCGAGTGCTTATAAAATATTGATGACAGGGAGTCTGAACAATTGATTGTGTTACATGACATCTGTGGAAGCAGTCAGAAGTTTTCCCCTGAAACGTGGTGAGTCTCAAAGGGAAGTGTACATATGTTACTGAAATTAACGCTGCTCATTCACTTAAGTGTCAGAAATGTATGAAAAGAGCAGGAGACAGAACAATGGGACCAGAGAGTGAGTGGGTTGACCGTCACTGACTGAATGTAAAGGGAATAAAAAGTTTCATGTTTCATTATGAGAGTATGTGATTTCATGGTAGTTTCCAAAACATCAAGTTTTACACATGAAGATCAGGTTCCTCATCGTGGGAGCTTTAGTACAGGAAATATAGGACCCTGGTTGTTTAGAGTGAACATGTGAAATGTTCAGTAAATTCTCTGTGGTCTGAACTTTAGTTTCATTCTCACCTGAAACTACAGAAACTATGTCTCCTGCTGCTGTAAACTGAGGGTTTTCCTCTGTTGAACCGTCCAGACATGTTTATTATGAAGCTACAACGTGATTCTTTTAAAACTGTTTTAAACCCAGAGGAAAGACACGTCACAGTGAGAGTTAAGATGAATCAAACTGTCAACATGATGCTCATTATCTTCTTACAGTGATTCAGTGTCACGCAGGTCAAAGTAAACACCTGCTGTTATTTTAACAGGTTGTTTCATTGAACCTACGAACGGTTGGAAACTGAAGACTTTTCTCTGTTGATGGACTGTGACTGTTGTTTGGTTTTGGTCAAACAAAACTAAAACCTTCACAAATACACAAATGGATATTTAAAGAAATGTGTGTTTTACCAAGATGTTTAAGTTTCGTCATAGAGGACTGAGGACAGTCTGAGTCTGTCCTCAGTCTTCAGTTTGTCTTCAGTTTGTCTTCATTTTGTCTTCAGTCTGTCTTCAGTCTGTCTTCAGTTTGTCTTCAGTTTATCTTCAGTTTGTCCTCAGTTTGTCCTCAGTTTGTCTTCAGTTTGTCTTCAGTTTATCTTCAGTTTGTCCTCAGTTTGTCCTCAGTCTGTCTTCAGTTTGTCTTCAGTTTATCTTCAGTTTGTCCTCAGTTTGTCCTCAGTCTGTCTTCAGTTTGTCTTCAGTTTGTCTTCATTTTGTCTTCAGTCTGTCTTCAGTCTGTCTTCAGTTTGTCTTCAGTTTATCTTCAGTTTGTCTTCAGTTTGTCTTCATTTTGTCTTCAGTTTGTCTTCAGTTTGTCTTCAGTTTGTCTTCATTTTGTCTTCAGTTTGTCTTCAGTTTGTCTTCAGTTTGTCTTCATTTTGTCTTCATTTTGTCTTCAGTTTGTCTTCAGTTTGTCTTCACTTTGTCTTCAGTTTGTCTTCATTTTGTCTTCATTTTGTCTTCAGTTTGTCTTCAGTTTGTCCTCAGTTTGTCTTCAGTTTGTCTTCATTTTGTCTTCAGTTTGTCCTCAGTTTGTCCTCAGTTTGTCTTCAGTTTATCTTCATTTTGTCTTCATTTTGTCTTCAGTTTATCTTCAGTTTATCTTCGGTTTGTCTTCGGTTTGTCTTCATTTTGTCTTCAGTTTGTCTTCAGTTTGTCCTCAGTTTGTCTTCAGTTTATCTTCATTTTGTCTTCATTTTGTCTTCAGTTTATCTTCAGTTTGTCTTCAGTTTGTCTTCAGTTTGTCTTCGGTTTGTCTTCAGTTTATCTTCAGTTTATTTTCAGTTTGTCTTCGGTTTGTCTTCATTTTGTCTTCAGTTTATCTTCAGTTTATCTTCAGTTTGTCTTCAGTTTATCTTCGGTTTGTCTTCGGTTTGTCTTCAGTTTATCTTCAGTTTATCTTCAGTTTATCTTCGGTTTGTCTTCGGTTTGTCTTCATTTTGTCTTCAGTTTATCTTCAGTTTATCTTCAGTCTGTCTTCAGTTTGTCTTCAGTTTATCTTCAGTTTGTCTTCGGTTTGTCTTCATTTTGTCTTCAGTTTGTCTTCATTTTGTCTTCATTTTGTCTTCAGTTTGTCTTCAGTTTGTCTTCAGTTTGTCTTCATTTTGTCTTCATTTTGTCTTCAGTTTATCTTCAGTTTATCTTCAGTCTGTCTTCAGTTTATCTTCAGTTTGTCTTCGGTTTGTCTTCATTTTGTCTTCAGTTTATCTTCATTTTGTCTTCATTTTGTCTTCAGTTTATCTTCAGTTTATCTTCAGTTTATCTTCGGTTTGTCTTCGGTTTGTCTTCATTTTGTCTTCAGTTTGTCTTCAGTTTGTCCTCAGTTTGTCTTCAGTTTATCTTCATTTTGTCTTCATTTTGTCTTCAGTTTATCTTCAGTTTGTCTTCAGTTTGTCTTCAGTTTGTCTTCGGTTTGTCTTCAGTTTATCTTCAGTTTATCTTCAGTTTGTCTTCGGTTTGTCTTCATTTTGTCTTCAGTTTATCTTCAGTTTATCTTCAGTTTGTCTTCAGTTTATCTTCAGTTTGTCTTCGGTTTGTCTTCAGTTTATCTTCAGTTTATCTTCAGTTTGTCTTCAGTTTATCTTCGGTTTGTCTTCGGTTTGTCTTCAGTTTGTCTTCAGTTTATCTTCAGTTTATCTTCAGTTTATCTTCAGTTTGTCCTCAGTTTATCTTCAGTTTGTCTTCGGTTTGTCTTCATTTTGTCCTCAGTTTGTCTTCATTTTGTCTTCATTTTGTCTTCAGTTTGTCTTCAGTTTGTCTTCAGTTTGTCTTCAGTTTGTCTTCATTTTGTCTTCATTTTGTCTTCAGTTTGTCTTCAGTTTGTCTTCAGTTTGTCTTCAGTTTGTCTTCATTTTGTCTTCATTTTGTCTTCAGTTTGTCTTCAGTCTGTCTTCAGTTTGTCTTCAGTCTGTCCTCCTGATCTGATCATGGAGTCAGTGATTATTCAAAGTCCACAGAGGAGCTATGACAATTTAACACTAAAATCCTTAATTTGAGTTGATCCAACATAAAAAGGTTCTCGTCCACTCGGTCATAGCGTTTCCCTCCTGACACTGATCATGACAGATCATGGGCATGTGGACGAACTTCAACAGCTCTTTTCTGTAAAGTGAATGAAGATAAAGAGGTTGTTCATGTTCTGCAGACACTTGGCCTTCACCAACACCAGGAAACACATTTCTCCACATTAAGACAAAGTGGCAATTCACCCACCTGTCAGGTGAAATATGAAGTTGGATTAGAACAAAAGGTTTTTAACATTAGTCTGTGTCTTTGTCCATCTGCCGATTAAACCACAGTTATACAGTTTTATCATATGTCCTTCAAACTTAACTCTTATTACTAGAAACTATCTATGATCTATCAATCTATCTATCTATCTATCTATCTATGATCTATCAATCTATCTATCTATCTATCTATGATCTATCAGTCTATCTATCTATCTATTGAGACCACACTAATCCATCCCTGCTCCATCTCACCCATGAAAGATGAACCACAACCTTCAACATGAAGGTGTTGACCTTCATCCAATGTGTCAGTTCCTACTGAAGGTCAAAGTCTGATGGATGTGATACGATCGCGTCATCTCAACACAGCAGAGAATCAGAGCCCCTTTGAAACTGTATCCATGAAGATGACAGATAGTACTGGTGACGAGGAACCGCCGACTGAACCAACGGCCACTGAAAGAGTTTGACTTCAGTCACGGTTCTCCGTGGTTATATAAGGACCAGGCCGCTGGGAGCAGCAGCCCAGAAACATATATTCCCACAGGAAGTGTGGATACATGCACATATGCCACAACAATTTACAGAAGTAGCTGAAACACAACACAGACAGTGTCTGAGGCAGTGGAGCAAGTGAAGTAGCTGATTACATGATGACATACAGATGTATGACAATGAACTACAACTGGACATCAGGTCGTCGCAACTTTTCATGAAATATTTGTAAATATCCTGTAAAAGTCTGTATCTTTGTTGAGGTGTTTGTTGTCCTACAATAAAAACATAGTAAGTATGTCATAATTATGTATACCATCTACACCTGCAACACAAGGTACTGTGACTATAACGACTGGACTCTTTTTGGACGACTGGACTGGACCAGTCTGCACTGGTTTCTGGATCCACATCTGAGTCCTGTGATAGACCGGGGCCTGTCCAGGATGTAGTCACTTCCCTTCACCCAGGGACAGACGACAGCCTCAACGCTCCAAGGTCAAGATGAATTACTCATGTTTGGATGGATGATCTACATAAATGCATTTTAAGACGTTTGGAGGTCAAATACTGAATAATAATGGACTTTAAACCACATGAGTGGACAGGAGCATAAATTATCTGTCAGTCAGTGAAGCAGAAGAATCAGGTTCAGTGATTTTTGTTTAAAACATTGTAGATTTGAATCACAGAGATCGTAGCTCCAACAGTTGTTGGTGTCTGTTCATCTGTTGTCTGTGTTCTGTTAGTGTCACTATTTCTGAGTTATTTCCTGTTTTGAAGTAGTTTTTCTTTGTGTAGTGTCTCTGTTCTACTTCCTGTCTGATCACTGATCAAATCCTGATGATTTTCACCTGAGTCTCGTTGTCTCTTTTCTCTTCCTCTGGATAAAAACCACAGTCTGGTCACTGTGTTCATTTCAGTCTTTATCTTATTAAATCCTGGGTCCCAGTTAGTTTAGTTTTCTCCTCTATTTTGAGTTTTGAATCAACTCCTTTATTTAACCCTTCACACTTGGTCTTTCTGTTGCACTAAGATTATTCACGTCCATGTCATGTGATTGGATCTGAAATAAAACTGAAATCTGCTCCATTGAGCCAGATGTTCCCATGTTGTTGATGTTGAATCGTTCAAATCGTCCTCAGATCAGACAGAAGACGATGTGATCTTGAGGAGAGAAGGATCGTTATCGTGGAGGTGTAACTAAATATTTCTGTTCTTTTGTCATTTTATTTATTCACGACTGTGAAACGGTCAAACTCAGCAGCAGGAACCAGGACTTGACTTGGAGATGACGGACAATGAAATGAAAACACTGATTTATTTATGTCTAACGTGTTATTTCACTGTCCTTCGTTTCCCTGTTTATAATTATTCTCTGTACACGTGTCACCACAGTTTGTGGTGATGAAGTTTCTTCCCAGTTCTGAAATGTTGAAACACGAAGCGACGACCTCTGACCCAGATGAGACTCGTAACTGAGTCAGTAATGAACTCTTACATCGCTGGTAGAGAACCAACATTACCAAACCATTTCCTTTCCCACTGACCTCAACCAGTGTCTAATAGCTGTGTATTGATTTGCTATAAGTGTTTCAGCTCTCACGTCTCTTCACAACAGGAAGCATGTTAGAGGCACTTAGTGTGGCTGTGATTGATGGAGCCAGAGGCTGAGTGCTGCATCTACGTGATGGAGACTATTTCTACAGTCGACTGCATCTTCTGTACTTTAAGTAACGACGGAAATGTGACTGAATTTCAAATGTTTGATCATACAGTGACACATTTATCTGTCTATTATTTATTCATCTGAAATGGTTTTAATGCGCAAAGAAAAAGTAAAATCACAATTAAACCCTGAAGTCGAGTTAATCATCTCAAATAAAAACTCCAGGTTGAGTTAAATAATCTTCTTCTTTATAAATGACACGGTCTCTGTACCAGCACTTCTCATCCATGTTAATGAACAGATGACAGAATATCAACGTTATCACAGTTCAACTCGTTAAATCACAAACAACACGACCTCTGATAGTTTCACCTACAAACGTCTCTGAACGATCTGTGTGTTACATAAACCTGAAACTGAAGAGACTGGACATGTGATGTTTAACGTCCTGGAGAACCAGCGTCTCCTGGTCGTCACTTAGACCTCGGGTATCAGGACGACGGGGCATCTTCTTTAACGCTTTCTCTCTGTGACAGTGACATGTTAAAACTCAGTGATGACATGAGTAGCAGTGGTTAATTCATGTGGTAAAGGTTTTAGAACAAAGCCAAGGACATTTCCAGACACGGCAGCTTTTCTAATATTCAGTCTCAGCAGGATTTGTCTCACGTCCACAGTGGACTCTGACGGAGGCAGATGAGGCTGAGAGCTGAGATCAAAGTGAGAATAAACTGTATTAAACTCATATGACAACATGTGGTCGCTGTCCTGGTTTTGTAGCCTGTGATTTTCCGGATCACCTGCCACTTATTGTTGGTGTTGATCTCCTTAATGTGGAGAGATGTAGTCTAACAGAATAATAATAACTATAATAGCAATAACACACAAAGCTGCACTTTGTGTTACCTTAGTTTCCTTTTTCTATTTTCATGATGAATGACAGGACATGGTTTTTGTCACATTCATCACTGAATCTTCATCTCGGTAACTGGTATTTCTGTAAACGTACAGAACGACCATATATGAAGCTGTTTACGTCGACGTCTCCTCTCTCTCAGCAGCAGATCTGAGATCAGCTCCAGTGATGGAGACCGAGCTCGTCAATACTTCACAGCGTATGCACGGATGACTCTCCTATTAAACGTCTTCGATTGCCTCTCAGACTGAGATGAATTTCTGCGTCTTCATCGACTGCAGCCTTCATCATCTCAGCTGTAATGAATAGTAATTGACAGCTGCTGCCTCAGAAACCTGCCACTTTAAATCATTAGCTTCATGAAACAGCGATCGGGTGGTTTTTATCGGCACCTCGTTGACTTGGCCAAACACCTTAACGAGCTCAGGTTGTTTCCCTGATGAATCGTAGAGACCGAAGACGACTCTAAACTCTTGAACATGTTTGTTTTTATTGTAACAGTTACAGATCATTTAGTTTCTGTTTCAGTTGGTCTGGAGGGAGCGAAGAGTCGTTCACGTTTATCATCACATATAAAAACACATCTTCAGTGAAAACATGAATCCATGGACAGATTAGTGACATGGACACATGAACATCAGTAATAATATTCTGTAGCTGCAGGGACCAGCTGTCAGCATCAGTGTTAGCATTAGCTTCAGCATTAGCATTGGCATTAGCCGTGGATGTTAAAACTGTAAAATCTGAATAAATGATTTAAATTTAAAACAAAATGTTTGAATTAAACGGACGAGAAGAGAATTTCAACATCAACAAACGTCATGAAAATACTGAGACACTGGAGGATGTTTACATTCAACACACACACACACACACACACACTGCAGCACGTATAATGACCCGTCAACTTTCACAACACTGACACTGTCCATTACACCTGTAACACACACTTGTGTGTGTGTGTGTGTGTG
>CM028926.1:11762422-11827422 GCA_016801845.1 Polydactylus sextarius | reverse complement strand
AATGTCGACAGAGCAGAGTTATTAATGACCTCCACCGTGAGTAGGATGGAGCTGCAGTTAAAGTTATTTAGTTTGGATGTGACAGGATTTTTACCACTTTTCCACACAAACTGACTCTAAACCATCGAGTTTATCTGGACAATCTGACGTTCCTCAACTATTTCTGCTTCTTTTAACGACGTCAGCATCAACAAAGGATGGAAGCTGTTTAACTCACCAGCTGAAAAATAAACTGTCTGTTATAAACACATGATGCTCTACAGTCATCTATATCTTCTCAATGTTAATTCATCAAGGCGACAACCTCCTCTTGTTTCATCACTGGAAATTATTTTAACCTCAACAGTTTGTTTTTTTTGTCACTGCAGCTACACCGGAGGAGCAGTGTGTTCATCATTAACATCACATACTGTTGTGTTTGATTCAGGTTTTTAAGTAGTTGAACTGTAACATTTCATTTTTCTGAGCTTTAACTGAACCTTCAGCAGCTGATATGAGCAGAAATGTTTGTTTTCTTCATTTGAATAAAAGACTCAATGAACATATATGAGAGAAAACACTGAGGAGAATCTGTCCACGATACAGGACACAACACGAAGGTCTGACGCGCTGCAGGACGTCGTGGAGAGTGATGGCTTCAATCTGAGTCAATGTTACATGAAGGAGCTGTTTTATTAATACTGCTTTTATTAAATATCTCACAAGGGCCTAAGGAAACATAAAAACTCAGCGGATGCAGACGTTTAGAGAAACAAGAGGTTGTGTCGAAGGTAGAGTGAATTCAGTCGACACTTCCTCCCTTCAGCTGATGTGTTGTGGCAGGATGAGGAGACCGTGATGACCTTTCTGCTGACGAAGCCTGAACTCGCCTCACACACACGACAGAGCAGCACACACACCTCCGCCTCCATCGGAGAGAGATTACCTACCGCCGATGTGTTTGAAGTGAGCTCGGTTTGTTGTGATGGAGGTGAACACTTCTTTGTTTTCAATGTGGAGAAACAGAGAAATGTCACTGTTGTAAAAGTTTGACAGGATTTCATGAGTCTGCAAATGCTTTGTAGGAATTAACAGACCAGTAGCTTAAGTTCAATGAATAAAACATCCTTCCTCATCCTGCTCAGAAGCATGTTGTAAATCTCATGGTAGCTATTGTGTACGGCAGCAGATAGAAAAGGCTTCTATTGCTTTTAATCAAAATGTTTCTGCTATCTTTAATGTCAGAAATGAATTATTCACACAGCTGCAAATGCTTTCTCCTAATGGGCTCCAGTAATTTGTGAGTTTTGATGATGTTAGAATTCAGATTTAGACCAGTCAATTTTTAATAGCTGCTATATTTCTTTCTTCTTTAATATGCTATTTTCCAACTGACTGAGTTACGTGTGTGTGTGTGTGTGTGTGTCCGATAACATGGCAGAAAAACCAAACGACACAAACATGAGGCAGTTTGTTTCAGTCAGAAACAGGAAGAGGCAGCTCAGTAACAGTGGCTGTAGAAACGTTCTGGACTCATCGATCACTGATCCAACCAGACCAGTAGATTCAGCATCTTGTTTTACTTTAACAAACATGTGTTGGTGTTAAACAAGTTCATCTTTAGATGTTTGAAGATATGAAACAGAAGATGTGATCAAGTTAACATCACTTAGACCTTTAGACCTTTAGACCTTCAGACCTTTAGACCTTCAGACCTTTAGACCTTTAGACCTTTAGACCCTTAGACCTTCAGACCTTCAGACCTTTAGACCTTTAGACCTTTAGACCCTTAGACCTTCAGACCTTTAGACCTTTAGACCTTCAGACCTTTAGACCTTTAGACCTTTAGACCCTTAGACCTTCAGACCTTCAGACCTTTAGACCTTTAGACCTTTAGACCTTTAGACCTTTAGACCTTTAGACCTTTAGACCTTCAGACCTTCAGACCTTCAGACCTTCAGACCTTCAGACCTTCAGACCTTCAGACCTTCAGACCCTTAGACCTTTAGACCTTTAGACCTTTAGACCTTCAGACCTTCAGACCTTCAGACCTTCAGACCTTCAGACCTTCAGACACTGCGTGTCAGTGTTGCCAACAGGGGGCAGTGTGGTTCGTGTTGCAGAATAAAACTGCAGAAACAGAAACACTTGTTATCGACGTCGTCCTTTGTTTCTACAGGTCGAGTTTAAAACTTGTATAACGACATCGTGATGTTGTTTAGCATTTAAATGAAATGTTGGATCAGTGTTGAGGCCAATCAGTACATTTATGGTTTGTGAACAAGTAAATTGCTTTTGGTCGGTGTAACACTTTGATGCTTTCTTGAACATTATAAGCACTTTGAAAGGTTAGACTCTGCATTCTTATTAAGCTGACATACATTAGTTTAATATGCTTTTTATTTTTCACTAAGAAGGAGGTTGAATAAGTAAAAACACTTTCTCAGACAAACATCTGATTAAAGATTCATTAAGGATTTACTGAATTATTGTAACTGTAAATGTAGAAGACAAAGGACGAAAGGAAGGATCGTTTGTTGAAAATAAAACGAGACATTTACATTTAAAAAACAAAACAAAAAGAGGAAAAGTTTTCATTATTTTTCACTCTGGTCGAGTCTCTACGACTCAGTTTCATGCTCAAGTGAATGTTTGTTATCAAGTCTCCTAAACTCTGGATCAAAGTTTGACTGAAGAGCACAAACATTTCATCATATGTTAATTTAATACACGAGACAATAAATAAATTAAACTTCTGCTGATGATCTGTAAGACAAACCTCAGCCAAACAAGCCTGAAAACTAAAAACCTGTTTTTACTGATTTACTATAAATTATATTATAGAGCGTCTATAAATGTTGGACACATGATAGTTAATCTTTGATATTGGCTTTGTGTTTTTTCTGCTATATTTCCTATATTTCATTTCTCATGATGTATCATCGCACAATGTGCCATGAAAATGTTGTTTCAACAAAAACTCCAACTGTACATGTCTAAATGATTAAATACATTAATAATTTTCAGTTTCTGTATAAAATAAATGGTCGTTGATTGTTGCTCCACTCCTCACTGTTTCCTCTTCATGTTTGTCAAGTTTCCTCCAGACTAAAAGACAAATGAGAGAAATATATATATGGATTATAACATAATAGTAAAGAAAAAAGAAAGAAATCAAACTGTAATCGAGCAGAAACATGGTTGATACAATCAGTGAACACACACTGTGATGATTACAGTGTTTTAGAGCCAGATAATCACACAGCACTTCATTAGTGTGTGTTTGATTCAGTTTGTTATTAAGACCATCACGCTGGTCAGACGTCTCTCAGATTACATTTTGCACTAGGTCTAGTGGCTTGTGAAGAACACGCCTCTGCGTTATTACATGCATCCCTCACGAGTCCACAGAGAGCAGTGGGAAGAAATGAAGGAAGGAAAACATGATCACGATGCTGCAGCAGCTGATGAGCCGCCGCTGTGTCGATGTATGAGCTGCTCTGACGGACGGTGGAGACAGAAAAAGGGAGAGATGCGTCTAAAAAACACATCCAAGGTTAAAACTTCCTGTTTCGATCTCAGTCATTTCCAGTTTTTAGCTCCTACGACGTCGTCCTGACACCTCTTTCTTGTATTAACGCTGATGTTTGTTATTAAGAGTCACTGAACGTGTCGTCACTGTTTATCTCAGTGTAGCTTCACTGAATAACCACAAGCAAAAAGCCTTTAACTTGCACGAATGAGAATTTCATTCTCTCCTGAAATGTGTTGATGTTGTTACTCAGAAACAGCTGGAGAGCTCAGCTCCTGCCTACTTTCACACCCTCACACATCCACCAAACATAATATGTGTAAATTGGCTCAGATTGTATCAGATTGTTGGTGAGTAGACGTTAAGAAACAGATGCAGCGTTCCTCCACATCTCTGCATGAAGGGAGCTGGTTTCAGAAGCCGTCAAAGTGCAGGTACATTTCATTTTGGGTAGATTTGCTCTTGAAACTTTGTTGAAGCTAAAATATTTGTTTTCATGTTGGCAGAGACAGAAAAGGTACATGACACTTTGCCTTTGCAGCGTTGTTGAAAAGAAGATGGAAATGAAGCAGTAATACAATCTGTAATCTGGAAACCAAAGATCGTGCAACAACAACGAGAACCAGGAGACGTGTGTCTCACCAACAAATGTCCCCATGTCTCTGGTTTGTTTGAACCATCTCCACCACATGAATGCAGCGTCCTGTCTTCTGGTTCAGTCATTATCACCTTCAAGATGCTTTTTAAAAACCAGATGTTCTGTTTGTTAAATCCTTCACCTTCACCTCCACCCACAGTCCTGCCAGGTTCAGTGTTACATCACACTTTAAGACTGTTCTAGGTAACTCAATCACATGCAGAGCAAGAGTGGAAAATGCATTTGCTGCATGTGCTATTATGCAGAGCAACACAAGCATCCACTTCACCTCTGAAGGTAAATGTCTCCAGTCAGCGATGAATCGGGGGAGATTTTCTTTCTGTCGTGGCAGGAGGAGCCGGGTGGATGGGTGGAGGTGATGGAGGTTGAGGTGTGAGGAGGATGAGTGTTAATGAGGTGAAAGAGCGTCAGCGAGAGAAAGGTGAGATTAATTTCTCAAATTTACACCTGCGGCCCAGAGCATGAGTGAATACAGAGCTGTCATATTGAGAATGAAACAGCTCCGTCGTTCCCTGCTGTTCTCTGCTAAATGAAATTGGATTTTTCATTCTAATCCCAGCTAATCCAAATGATGTGAAAGACTAAGAAGCGCGATGCCAGTGACTCAAAGCGAGCTAAACTGATGCAGACAATGAGCGCCGCACAATGAATCCTGATATCTATTTACAGTTTATTGTGCAGAGATCTCGCAGCTTGTCGACATGTTGGATTTGGTTTGTGTTTGTTTCTCAAACAATCTTCACAACTACTGGAACGTCAAGGCCGTTCCTTTGTTTTTGATGAACACTGAAGATATTTGGATTTAAAATCAGAAGATGAACGTGAGACAAGACGAGATTTTCACATTTTTATTTCCTGGTATTTACATCCAGACAGAGCAGCATTTGTCTGTGACGGAGGGAAACAAGGAAATAGACATAGTTAGTAGTCTATAGTTTGTAAAGTAAATTAACAACATGTGATGTTTGTAATAATCACCTGAACAAATTCACACATTCATTTTTTATGATTTTCCAGCTTTTTGCTGCAGATTCTTTTATTTCTTTTGTTTCAGTTTGGTTCTTTATGATGAGTCAACTTCAGGAAGCGAAGGGTTAGTGTCTCTATCTGTCTTCTCTTTAAGGAGGTCGGAGCTGATGTCACTAACTGTTTTCTGTGTTTTTTCTTCACAGCATCATAGTGTTTCCGTCACCAGTCGCTGCCGTCCGTGGTCGACTTGTTCACCAGTAGCTTTGTTCATTTTGAGGACACTCCATATTGTTTTATCGGCTGTGCCCAACATTTCTGCAGGTCTCAGATCGATTTTTGCTCTTTTCTCTGCTTTAAAATGATGCTCTGGTCTTCGTGTTGGTTTAAAAGGCAACACCTGGGGAATACCAGGAAATTGAGGCTGAAACTGAAGCAAATATCTTCAGACAAAACACTATGTATGTTCACAACTATAAAACTATAAAACTCATCACTGACTCAGCTCTTCACTTGTCGTTCTGTTTGTTTCCACCAAAACCTCCATCTGGTCTGGTTTTAACTCTTTATAACATCGATGTTTGTTTCGTTACGGAGGAGTGATACTCTGATCCTGCTGGTCAGTGAGTGAGATCAATGAGCTCAACAATGTTAAACACTAACTACCTAACACATCTTAAAGTAAACAAGATTTCATCTTTGGTTGTAACTACTGACCAGTAAACTCTGGAGAACAGAAACACTGAGAAACACTGTGTCATTATATTATATATTATTACAAATATATATATATATATATATATATATATATATATAAATGTGTGTGTGTGTGTGTGTGTGTGTGTGTGTGTGTGTGTGTGTGTGTATTATATCATTATACAAGTGTCCTCTGTGTCAGAACGAATTCAGTAAACTTGAGCTGGAAAATAACACGTCACATACATGTGTTATTTGTCAGTGACAATAAGATGATGGTGCTGAGAGTGAATCTGTATCATGTTGTTGTTTATCTGTTTATTCAATAAACAGATAAACAACTCATATTAGCACAATTCACAAGCAGCTAGGTGGTGACGGGTAATACGGTCTGAGTAGTGAATGTTTTCCGAGGTATTTCAGACTGATGGTGATATTATCAAACTTGTCTGGGCTTCAACACTGTTGGATCGATTACATTGCAGATACGATGACGACAAGTTCAGACACGTGAGTAACTGACTGGTTGTAACTGAACAGAGCATCAACATCAACATGTACTGATTTGTCTTTTACCTCATACTTTCATCTGAGTAGAGACACAAATACACTTTAACTTGAGTAAAGTTTATTCTTTACATCTTTGTGAAAATACTAATCAATATCCACATCGTCCACAACTTCATGGTTTAACTGGAAACACAATCATCTGGTCTCAGTATCAGTTATCAGACGTTTTCTATAAAGACCAGTCCAGTTTCATCACAGAGGAATGTATGTTACACGTAGAGCAGTCGTACAGGACACATCATACACGACGCGGCCGTAAAGTAAAACTCCATTTGTCTTCCCTCTATTGATTTGTATTTGCTATGATTTTAGTATTTATGACATCTGGTCCTCTGTGCTGTGTTTCCTGTGAAGATGAAGGCCCTGTCGGCTCCGTCCACGTGGAAGGTTGTAATAAATGGGGCTGAGACGTCACCTCTGGCGACGGGTGAAGGACCCTGGGAGACGGTGACGAGCCCGGACTATGGCTTCCAGGAAATATCAACACGGTTCCACTAGGCTGCATTCAGTCCTCATTTATTTGCTAAGTGAAAAGAGCTGGGTGAGGAAGGACCGGGTCTGTGTGAACAAAAGCAGCGTCAGGGAGGGAGAAGAGGAACAGGAGCGTTACACATGAATACAAATGCAGGAGATGTATGAAAGGGTCGGACAGACCACCGGGCGGTGGCAGGTAGCGAGCCACAGAGGACGTCACTACATTAATTTAAACGTTCTCAGCACGTTCACATGCATCAGTGGACATAAAGCAGACGTGGGTTAAGCCACTGGAAAGTCCAGACAGAGACAGACAGCATAAATGAAGGCAGAGAGGAAGCTGTACTATGGCTTTTAATGAGGAGCAGGGAATCCTATTAGAGAGATAAGATGGACGCCCATCTCATAAAACAGCCATTCACCAGCCTCCCCGAAGAGCTCTTTATGAGCACTGCTCATATTATTAACGAGAGGCGGGGAGGGAGCGAGGCCTCGGCCTGCAGACGGACCCGTGAGGCGGCTGCAGGACCAGTCCACCTTCATATCTTTCCCTCTGAGGGATCACACATTAGGAAGCTGCCCGTCTTTGTCTGCTGCTGCTTCTAGACGCTCTTCTTTCTCTGTTCTCCTTCCCCTCGAGGCTTTAATTCAACCTTTTAGTAATGGAGCCCTGAGGTGTCCTGACTCTGCTCCACCATTTTTAATTATTTGTGCTGTGTTAGTGAACAATGGCAGACTGACTGAGGACGAGAAGAGGAGCCAATAAAAACCAGGAACCACACTGATTCTGACATTAACATTGTTGTCATGTGATGTTAAATCAACGATGTTTGAAACAAACTTATAAATCATAAATCCTGATGATTCAATATAAGTCTGATCAATGAATCAGTCAATAAAGAAATTACAGTTACAGCGAACATTGAATTCACATAAATGAAAATCAAATTAATGTCATGGAGCAGAGACTTTGGGATTGTTTTTGTCTTTTTATCAAAGTTTATTTCTTCAGTCTGTGGTTTTTGATTTGAAATGGAAACACATTTATTTAACTATCAGTAAAAAATGATCCAAAGCCAATGTTGTTGTCTTCACACGTCTTCACATTCACACATTTTATTCAATCAATTTAATGTAACTTTGACTTTCACATCCTAAAATCTAATTATTGATCCTTCTCTCCACACTAACATTTTTACATTCATGACCCCAGATGGTGTTTTAAATTAATTTGATATAAATCATTGAAATTCTTTAGAATAAGAGGTTTTATGGCGGTGGATTTCTCTGCTAGTCGAATTATTGCAACACTCGTCAGATAATCTTCTCCATGTTTCCTCTGGACCTCTGATGATGAGATGAGATGAGATCATCCTGGAACATCCACAGTTTTCCAGGAAGCCGGTGTCAGTTTCACTGAACTTCAACGTGTCTGCTCTGTCTTCTGCATCTGAACGGAGGTGAAAACTATTCACCTGTCTCAGATAACATGCTCATCTCTTAGTGTTTATACAGACGTTACTTGAATTTCACTGTTGGACATTTGATTTTTATTCAGGTTTGTCATTGTGGTTCAGATACATCAATCACACATCGAGTCACAGAGAATTAAGACAATTAAGAGACAGGACAGTCAACACTGTCATGATTTATCTGTAACGAATCATAAAACAATCAATATTATGATCAATCTTTACATTTCACCTTATTAGGTTACAACTCTGACTGGAAACATGATGCTGTCTGTTACTGAATGATAAAGAGGTGAAGGACAAACTGCTGCCATGAACATGATGAGCTGTTTGGATGAATGGACGGACGACGTGTTGACACTGACGTCTACAGACAAACTGAGGCTACAACCGACTGGCTGACAAACTGCACCTGTAAATTAGTTTTGTTATATAGTTTTCAAGTTCTACACTGCAACCCACCTTGTGTTATTCATCATCATCTGTCATGACAGAGTTGAGCATTGGTCCATTGTTAGTTCAGTCTACACTCCTTCTCCTCTCGTCCTTATCTCTCCTCCTAATCCTCTGTGTGCCAGCTACCGCCATCATCGGTCACAGGTGGTGAAAAAAGCCCTGCAGCAAACATATCAATAGCAACATTTGGCGGCATCTTAAGGGCCAATCTACCTGTTTTATCGGCTGCTGCGGTTACATCGAACTAACAAACAACAACAAGAGAAGACAGTCGTGTCTGCCTGAGAGGCATGTCATGTACCGTTCCCTCGGGGACACCAGATGTCCAGTCATTAAATCACCACCTGACAGAAACCTGCCTAATTAAATATCACAGGTACATCAGCCCTGATATACAGAGAAATGTTTTGATATAGGCGGTCGGATGAATCACACGTAAACACAACCAAACTGTGGCTCCAGCGTATCATCACATAACGCTCTCCGTCTGTTCCTCGCTTGGTTTGGTATCTGTGGGATTTCACAGTGACCTGTTGCTGAAGAAATGATTAGGTGTAATGAAATTGAGCTAGCATGTGTCAGCCTCAGCACACATAACAGTACCACTGAGCGCTGGAACCCTCTTTATTTCCCCGGACAGCAAATAAAGCAGCCAGGAAGTGACTGTAAAACGGCCACTTTGTTGTTCCATGAAGTCTGGAGGTAAAGCTCAGTCTGTGCTGCCCAGGGGGCTACTAAAACCAGACCACCCCCACATCTGACACAGACCTGCACATCCACAACAGACTGTGTGTTGTGCTCTGAGGATGTAGACGTTCAGACCTCAGCGTGTAGGGAAACATTTCAGCTGTGACTTTAACTCTGCTGCATGTGAGGTAAACCCAGAGGTTTAATCCCCCCCCCCCATGACCAGCTGAAGTGCTGCTTAAACCACAGGTTAAGTGGTGACTAATGGAGGAAACTCATGAGGAACAAATGTTGCATCCATTCAGTTTCTGCACAGCCACTCCAGTTATTGTTTGTGTCCAGATACGATCGTCAGGGGTCAGTCTGCAATTCACCAGCTCCATAAACAACTATAATTTTTATGAGTGGGAGGATTGATTATTACATGGGACCTCTGGTCGCTCTCTTGACAATTGTTGCACTGAAGAGCCAGAGTGGTGAAATACACTGAAAACTGTGATGAACACTTACTCTGCTCAGATATTTACACATCTAAAAATAGTAGAAGAAACACGAGGAGACGTCTAAACAACCGCAAAACTTTGTGTTGAAAGTGAAGGAGGCTCCAGAAAACAGGAGGTTAACAGAGCAGATGTTTCTGTACTCTGGTGTTTTTTAACAAAGGGTTGATTCATTTATCTGAATCCACTAGATGAGAAAATGATGGGAATATTTTAGGAGCTGGTGGTGAAGATAGAGAGCTTCATTTACTAATATCTGCATAGAAATGTTCTTATTCTGCAGAATCACCTCCACATTCACAGAACAAATTTTCAGTTTCACCTTGTGGATGTTGAAGAATCTAAATCGACAGGATTGTGTCTGAAGACATCGACTCTGTTTCTCTGGATGACGACATAAACACACAGCATCAGATTATCTGCTCACATCAAATGTATCAGCACTGGAGGATTCACACAACATGTAAAATAAATAGAGAGATGAACAATCATCATAATGATGAGATATTATCCATAAACATAATGATTGATGAAACGTGAAGACCTGTTTAATGAGTTTGTTTCTTACTAAATCAGTCATCATGGCACTAATCATCCTATAATCTCTATCTGTATAAATATAATCTCCTGAGGCCCAGAGATGTTGTGTTTATTCATCAGGACAGTTATTTAACAGAGACCTGACAACTCCTCTTCTCTAGCTTTGTTGGTCATTTTAGTTTAAGAGTTGAGTTATTTCCTGTTTTATTTTGAAGTTGGTTTTCTTTCCATTTTGTCTCTCGTTCTACTTCTTGTGTTTCCCTCCAGTTTATTCACCATCTCTGATGTGTTTCACCTGAGTCTTGTTATCCTCTTTCCTTTGATTTAAACTCGTTTCTCTGTTGTTGGTTGTTGGTGTTTCTCCTCCGTTCTTTGTAGTGTATCTTTATTCGATGGACTGGTTTAGTCTTTAGTTGTTTCTTTGTTTTGGGTCAATAAACTTTCTTTGTGCATTAATCAGCTACATCCTGTTTTGGTCCAGACCATCAGTGACTTGGTAATCTGGACTCTATGTAAACCTACTCTGTGTTGGAGGACCACATAGACCAATGTGGTTGAGTCTTGAAGCTGAGGAGCATCAAGGCCATAAGACATAACCAAACATTATTTGTGTAAAGGACACGGATTTAAAGTGGATTACTCAACAAACACCTGGTCTGACCTTGTAGTGACTCACTGGACTGTTGAACTCAGTCGTCAGGTTTGTTCTCTACGTCCTTCCTCCTGTTTGATTGTCTGCTCCACCCTGGTTCACCTGTGTCTCATTACTTCCACCCAACGAGCACATTTAATCCTTGTGTTTCCCTTCTTTTTGTCAGGTCAGCTGTCCCTGGTATCTTATACCAAGGATCCTGTTCCTGTTTGTTTTCCTGCCAGTTTTTTGATTCACCTGATGGCTTGTTCTTATGTTCACACATAAGCCTGTTATTTTTTCATTAAACGCTGCTTCACTGCATCACCCTGCCACCGTCTGGCGTCTGTTCCTGCTTCACTCAGACATAAGTGTTAGGCTGTTTTATGTCTTTAAAATAGACGATAGACGGACCGACATTTTGAACTAAACACTGATGTTAGTTATATTTATTATAAATATCTTAGATCATTTCTCTTAACAACCAACACTACACTATTACCACTACAACTAAACCTGTTTTTATTTGTAGTGAACACAGGTGAATTATCCTGCAGCAGACATACCTGAAGAGTTATTTCAGTTAACACAATAAAAGTATTTTGATAATGTAATTATTTGGACAAAACACGACATGTAGCGACAGCTCTAAACTTTAAGAAGTTGTATTTTTACACACTCAGATTATTGGGAAAATAATTAGATCATTAAGTGACACTTCCACTTCATGAACTGATTATAATCGATGCAATGCTCTTCTATTTTTAGTATATTGGTCCTGCTGGAGGCAGAGTTGTAATAACATCTGTTATCACACACGATGGAGCCAAACTTGATTCTCCTGAGGATGTTGCATCATTATTTAAGGCTTCGTGTCGCCTCAAGATTCAAGATTTAAGATTTAAGAGAAGTGGTGAATGAGCGTAGATGTGAAGGCCAGTTTAAACTTGAGGCATCACAGATAAACATCTGGATTTCTTCACAAAGTGCTGATGACAACAGACTTTCCTCAAAGATCCTTAAAAACAGATTATCTGTTAAATCTACTAAAACACGACGTAGCTGCTGGTTCACAGTGATTCAGACTGATGGTCTGACAACAAAACAACCTGGAGACTCAATATTGATCAACACATTTTGATAAGCACTAAACCTGCATCTCACATGGAGCAGTTTCACATTTAGACACTTTAATTCTTGATACTTAGCAAACGTATAAGTTGGTGTCATGTAGCTTGTATGTTCTTCATTATATCTGATGTGAAACTTAAATTCAGGTGAAGTTAAAATGAAGTGAAAATGAATGAGTGTTAATAAATTCAGCCTAACTGATGAAGAAGAAGACTGGGTCCAACTGTTTGTTGTGCATCATCTCCCCGATGAGCAGTGACAGTGACAAGTCTCTGAACACGTCGACCTGCTCCTCTCAGCCGTGAACCAAAGAGCAAAGGGCAGTTGACAACAGAGAAAAGAGGAGGAGAAAACAGAGCCGTGAACGGGACACAGACTCTCACATCTTTAAACAGAACAAAGACACAGCCCCAGAGAGATGCTGCAGTGTGAGGTTACAGAGATGGCCTTGAAACAGGGAGGGCAAATTCTCATTTGATCGATAGCCGAGCGCGCCGCCCCGGGCGTTTGCCCGGCCATTTTCTCAGCAGGACTGCTTGAGACTGAGTGTTGAGACCAGGACTGACTAGATTAACCAGAGGAGAACCTGCTGGGTAACGCGTCTCCCATCACTGAAACAACCTGTGCTCTACACGCCTCATTGAACCAGAGTCTGGAGCACCTACTGTGTTTAAGCATATTATCATCATTCACCAGCAATATGGGACAATAGTATCCAGATTCAGATGGGGAGCGGGGGATGTGGGTGGTGCGGTCGGGGACAACAGCATTTTATCTCTATATTTGTTGCTGTCTGTGCTGAAAGCAAGATAAAGTAAATACAAAAACCAAACAGAAGTTATGCAGAGAGGAAACGGGTGTGGAGTTAAACACAAATTGGATTGAAATCAAGTCAGAATAACATCTGTGGTTGTTGTAGTTCAACTCTTAATAAACTGCTCTGGTAGGATGTCTGAATAATGAAGAGATGAGGTTTGACATTGTGTTTGAATTGATCCACTGTTTGTTTCAGTTGCATGTAGACAGACTCCTGGAAGCGACAGTTCAACATTTACCGTGTTCTTACAAAACTGTGTTGTAGTATATATCTGAAGGAAGAAATGTTTATTTTATGTAGAGAAACAGATGGATAATGTCACAAACACATTGATATTCACCTGTAAAAGAACCCAAACGTTGGTCTTCACCAGGTCATGTGTCGATATCTGATGAAGTTGGTCATCAAACATTGTTCCCTCATTTCCATGAATCTACAGTTGGTGTTTTATTGTGACAGTCTGATTAGTTTAATGAGAAGATTGAACATCTGTTGTAGGAAACAATCAGCCGTGACCACTGACAGATGAAGTAAGTGACATTTATAATCTCATTACGGCACCTGTCAGTGGCTGAAATCAGCAGCATTTTCTCCTCAGTCTCTGAATCCTGACGTTCATGTGGTTGTGACTTTGACACGTAGCTTCGACCTAAACATTGCTACAGACCAAGTTTCCTGCACCGACCGTGGCCTTGTTCAGTTGGACAATGCACAGAAACACAGAAATGTTTCAGGAACATTTGATAAACACAAGTGCAGTGTGTTGACTTGACTCTTAATTATCCAGATCTCACGTCAGTCGAGTTTGTGTGTTGAGCTAAAACTTAGAGGATTTAAAGGATTTACAGTGATGGCTGTGATACCTGGTCCCGCTGCAACTCCACAGGTCCGGTGGCCGTCACGATGCTGCAGATGATTATATGTTAAGACTCACATCTTCAGGAAGAACCAGTGGATCAGAGAGCAGCAGTTCAACATCTGGTCCATATTTTCTCCTGGATCCTAAACTTGACGTTCACAGTGATCACTCTAACCCATCATGTTAATAGTTTCTCTAGACATATCTCTGAGTTTATCCACAAAAAATAAACACGATTGTAAAACTGTGATTCTCCACTTTGTCCCGAGGGCAGTGAAGTTTCATTACACATCAGTGTAATTTTAGTGACATTACAAATATAATAAACAGTAAACATCGGCCAAACTAGAAACTTCAGATAAATGATAACAGTAATAAAACTTGTCTCCGTTTGGTTTCTCTCACATTAGAAACAAACATCAAATCACTGTGATTCAAACGGAAAATATTAAAATAAATTAATATCATTAGTACCAGTTTTCTGTTGTAAAGCAGCAGAGACACAGAAACATCTGGACTGATTGAAACGTGAAAGTATCTGTTGGATGATTATGAAACATCTGCCTGAAAAAACTGATGAACACCAACGACTCGGCTCAAGATTTTAATTTTCAGTGTTTAATTAAAAAACATGAATCTCTGTGTTGAGTCAGTTCCTGTTTCCAACCGGCCACTGACGGGTTAATGATCTGAAATCACCGGTGTCGTTGCAGCTTCCTCTCCTGCTGACAACACAAGTGCACTTAGCTTCCTTCCTAAAGGCCTCGCAGGAATTATTACTCTCACTCCTCCTCCTCTACCTCGGCCCCAAGTCGCCCCAGGGGACCCATTCTCCTCCTTAGCCTTGACCACCAGCATGTTGCTGAATATAAATCCTACTTTCAGTTTGTTTCCCTTCAGCTCTGTGGCTCTGAGCGAACATGACGGTGCCCAACCTCCTGTCTCCGTCGTCCATCTTCTGCATCCTTTCTTTTTTATTTGTCTCATCAGAGTTGCTCCTTTTAATTGCACCTGTGATGAATCAGTGTGACGTTACTTCCTCGTGTTAACACAGAGATATGTGCTGCAAGTGTGTGTGGTGGATCTCGATCAGTCATCCACAGGAGAGTATGAAAATCTGATATTAACATTCGTA
The DNA here is from genome assembly GCA_016801845.1 of Polydactylus sextarius. Lineage (NCBI taxonomy): Eukaryota > Metazoa > Chordata > Actinopteri > Polynemidae > Polydactylus > Polydactylus sextarius. Next base: position 11,812,319 of record CM028926.1, on the reverse strand, counting down.
TATATATTCCTGCCCCGCTCTCTGCTCTTCCTCCTTTTGTTCATGAACCACTTTATCTTCTGCGCCACATTTTAATTTGTGCTGAGGCTTCAACAGAACCAGTCTAATGAAATAAAGGGTGTTAATGACAGATCGGCTGCAGAGTAACAATTTTAATTAGTGTTGCAATTAGGCTCTTTCCCCCTAAAACAGCATGTTACTAATCCTGCCATGAATATACAGCTTCAATGTAGAGTCTCTGTCAAATGTTCCAATTTACCACCTGGATTAACACATGATCAAGACGATCACACGATCGACACGATAACGTGATCGACATAATCTATGACATCACATGTCAGTTCTGCAGGTTTCTCTACAATATGTTCATGTGTCATCTCCTGTTCAGACTCTTGAGAACATGAGCGTTTTCAGATCAGACCAGGTCCTGATCAGTCAGACCAGGTCCTGATCTACATTCAGACCTGGTTCATCAGAGGTGTAAAGACCTGGTGACAACAAAGAATGATGGACTCAAATCCACGACTCAAAAGTAGGTTAAAAAAATAATTTATTCCAAGAAACAAAAAACACTTGCGAGGAGGATCAAACCTACTTTTCTGAAAGAAAACAAAGCTAAGATTTGACAACTAGATGTCGTGACCGTCTAGACTCTTTCACAGGACACATGAGACGCACGGGGACGAGGACTAGTCAGACAAGAAAAGGTGAATACAAAATAAAACAGGAAGTCCATGACCTGACTTAGCACAAATGACTTTAACACAACATATCCGGCGAGACACAAGAGCTTCACTGGATCGTCCATTAATCTGATGCTCACTGATGAATATGTGTGATAGTGAAGCAGAGTGTGACTGTGTTGAACACTTTAATCATGAAGATTAAAAATCATCTTAATGGATCATTTAATATTCACAGACAAAGACAACAACTCTTTACTAGTTCTAATATCGGACGTTTTGTGTTATTTTTCATTTGTAGAAAGATGCAGCTGGATTTAAAAACTGCAGTGCACGTTCCTCGATAACTCCACGCTGTATATTACCAGAGAAAATCATCCCCACAGGCTGCAGGGTCCAAACACATTATCAGTGAAGAAACAGACCATCAGCGCTCCGTCCTCCACACAAAACAACTACCACACTGCATAAAAACTGAATAAAAATGCTAATAGAGAGTATGTAGATACCTGGGGTGTTTTCCTGTTAAAGTTTATTTAGAGCAGCAAGTTCAGATGTGATGGAGACAATGAACCTAACTAATGTTAATTTTCCTTCAAGCATCAAAAACTGAAGATGAGATGAATCCAACCAACAGCAGGATCTGATCCTGGATCAGCAGCATGATGAATCACAACAGTAACTACAGATGTGAATACACAGCTGCATCGTCGACGAGAGAAATGAAACACAAGAGATAAAGTCAGAGAGCAGCCGGTGTGTTAATGCAGCATGGATCAGTATTTCTCAGCACACTGCTGCAGGAGGCATCGAATGAGGTTCAGGGTGTGTGTGTGTGTGTGTGTGAGAGAGAGAGAGTGAGTGAGTGAGAGTAAATGTACATCTCTGTGCACGTTGAATGGAAAATGTCCGTCAGCTGTTGTTACTGAGACAAACCTGAAAATGGCACAAGTCTGATGTCAACAGTGTGTGTGTGTGTGTGTGTGTGTGTGTGTGTGTGTGTGTGTGTGTGCTCCTCATCAATATGTTATAGGGCTGTAACTGGCTACACACACACACAGCAGAGTGTGAGGTGAATACAGGATGTATATTTTTACATGAAGTCAACACACAATGTTCAGCTACAAGTCACCGTGTTTACAGTCGGTGGTTGAGACAGTGACGTTGGAGAAAAGAAGAAACAAATCAGGATGATTTTATTTTGTTATTTTGTCAGACATTGCTGTATTTTATTTGATCACTGATTTCCTTCGGTCTAACATGTAAATGAGATGAATAAACGGATTCAAACATCCAGGAGCTGCAGATGTTTGGTGACTGAAACATTTCAAACAGTTTCCTGCTTCACTGTGACATCGTCTGATCTTCATCAGGTAAAAGCGTAACTGTGGAAACACCTTTAACGTAATGTTGATGCGTAGAAAGACGTGAAATGGACCGATCAGTTGATGTTCAGTGATTCAAGTTTAATTTAAAGACACCGGGTTCTTCAACAGAGTAACAGTTACTGTAGTAAACATTAATGTCAAAATGCTGCAGAGGAGCCGCAGGAAGGTTTCGCTGACACAGATGTGGTGGTGCAGCGTTCAAACACAAACAGTTTCTACATGAAGGAGGTTTCACCTGCAGCCTCACCAGAAACAGCAGCGTTTGAAGTCTGAGTCTTTGTGGAAATAAGTTCTGTGGAAGGATGAAGTTGAAACTGAGCTCAACAAAGATAAGAACAGAACAAGTCTCCATCTGTTCGGCTCGGTGGAAATATTCTGCCGCAGGTCGAGTGATGAAGAATATTTCACTGAATATCAACGTCCCGCCGATGGTCAGAGTTTCATTCCTACAAAGATTCAGGCTCCTGGAGGAAACACTTTCACTGCAGCTTTCACCACAGTGACTGTTTGTTTTGTCATGAAATAAAAGGACATTAACATGAAAGAAATGTAATCATCTGCCCGGGAGTTAACGTACTCTCATGTGAAAACCTTCCCCCTCTTTCTCCAAACGACATCGTCACCTTTTGCTCCCGTGACAATGAGCCTCTGACTCATCTGTGTCTTTTCGTCGGTCTTTTCCTCTTTTCTCTCTCATTGACTGAACGTCTCAGATGTTCTTCATTAACAATAACATCCTGCAGTCGACACCGTGTCTTCACTCGTCCTTTAAAGAGTCACAGTGGTCCAGCAGCTTATCGCCTCCCCCATCCATTCCCACACTCGCCCTGCCTTGCTGAACTAATTATCCAGCGAATGTGTGATTTATGTGTCTATATTTTTGCAGCAGGAGCTTTTTAAGCTGCTCTGTCTCCCACCACTTCCCTCTGCTCATCCTCTCCCTCTCTGTGCCCCAGAGATGAAGCAGAGAAGAATTTACTGCTGAATATTAATTAAAGATCTTCACGTTATCGTCTCATATTCAGATTTAGAAAGCCTGCGCTGGAGTAATTAGAGTGATTTCCATACATGAAATCGCAGAAACAGGAGGCATGTATGGTCGACCAATCATCGGAGAGTGATTTCCTGGCCAGCGCCCATAAATCCACTACCCAGTGTGTTTCACTGTTCGATGTGTTTCCAACGTTCACACACGTTCACTGTTTGACTGTGCTATAGGCTCCTATAGTAGCAGTGATGCAGTGTCTCTGCTGCAGATGAAATAACTGGTTTCTGAGAGAAAGTGAAACCACAACAGCTCTGGTTCAACGCAGCCTGAGGGTGTTTGTCATGTGTGAATCTTCTCTATGGGAGATTGACTGAAGATAAAATGACAAAAAATAGAAATATAAAGAACATAGTACAAAGTGACAGACATTCAGGTATTAACTATCAGTTCTCATCATGAGTCAATCAGTTAATTCAGGACTAACTTCAGTTTGTCTCAGGTTTGGTTTTGGCCTCAGCTCCTTTGTCATTTTGTGTTTCCAGTAGAAGAAGAAAAGTGTGTTGTTCATTATCTACTGCTGTGGTTATTAAATCACCACACAAACTGCTGAGCTCTTAGAAGATAAATCATTTCTTATCTGTGAAAACATTAAGTCGTAGATATATTCTCTCAGGTTCAGTGAAAACTGCCGGAGATGCTTCGTACACTTTGTTTTTCAGAGGCTGTTTCTTTTCTCAGATTTGTTCTCCATCTCTCACCACATAATGAGCTGTCTCATCAAATCAAACACTGATTATATGATGAGTGGCAGCTCAGACTGAGTCATACATCAGATGTGACGTTTCCTGCTACATTGATCTGTCACTTAGTCTTTTTCTGTCACTATTCTGCAGCAGTTTGGATTTAGTTTGTGGCCATCTTGTTCTGTGACTGTATTTACACAAACACGTTGAGATGAAACTGAACTCAGAGATTCACCTCGTACTCTGACGACCTGCTTCATAATGTAAACCAGCTGCTGACAGATAGAGTTTACTTCACATTATGAAGTCCTAGTGTCACTAACAGTGAACATGTCCGGTGAAATGATCGGAGAACAACGTTTTCCCAGAAACGTTGTTTGAATATGTAGCGGAGTCAATTAAAGTCTTTGTTTGAAGCACAAACCGACGTTACAGCTGTTTACCTGTTGGTGCCTCCTTCTCACCACCAACATAAATGCTTTTAACTGTTTGGTTTGGTTGGTTTGTCGGTGCTTTTTGTTATATCTGAACAATCGTGTCCAGTTTTCGATTGTCTTTGTGGAATGAGCCACAACACTTCACTTTATCTGAACTGACGAACCTTCAGGATGAAATAACATTTCTTTACACCTGAAGCTGATTAGACAATTACAGTCCAATCAGAGGGAAGGTGGTGGAGGATTTCATCTACGCCACAGGTCCTGAATGTTTGTTGAATCAGGACCACAGATGTTTGAGGCGGAGGTTAACCTGGGTGGTGTAGCAGGACGGTGCTGGGTAAGTACTACAGTCAGCACAGCTGGTGAATCTTATGTAAATGAGATGTAAATGTGAAACTGGTGAAGCACATTTTTGTTCCCACAGCTGCATCTGATTTATCAATGTGTGATCAAATCAGTGCTCATTTAGGTATTTTGTAACAGTTTGGTGAATCGGATCATCAGAGGTTTTTACATTTTTAAAAACATCCAGTGGATCAACACATGCGTCTCCTGACAACGTTTCTTTTTTCTTCAGTGAAATAGGACTGATTCAGTAAAAAATAGCAGCCTGATAATTTGCTTCAGAGGCTTTGAGATCTCATTAAAATATTGAGGTGAAATAATGTTTGATGATCCAGCTCTGATATTAAAAATGCAACTAATTTTCTTTGTACTTTTATTTGGCCCAGTTTGAGATTGTGCAGTTTGATTTCCCATGAAAACACAACCAGTGGAGAGGAAGAGATGTGTTTTATCAAAACTGCAACCATCTGTAGAGTTGGTGGAGAATATAAATGTGACTTCTATGACTTGAAAATGCGGTTGTTCTCTAAATAATCACGTTACTTTTCTAAACACTGATCAAATAGAACAAATGAGAAAAGAAACATTTTGTTGGGTCATCGCAGCAAAAAAAAAAATGTATAGACCACAAAGACATAAATAAAACACAGAAAAATACTGTTTATAACAAACTGAGGTTGATTTTTTCATCATGTTTATTGGAACAAATACAGAATAAAATAAAGATTGTGACAATAAGTGGCCTCAGTGTGAAGGAGACGAGGTGATGGAGGAAACAGCTGTTTGAGCCACGGACCGTTACCCAGGAGCCTTTGGGGCAACTGGAAAACAACTGTTTGCTTCCTCCTTCACAGTCGGTTTGAGGAGGTCATTCATCATCGTGTTAATAGCTGGTTGACATATGCGGACCTGTCTATGTCTTTTAAACATAGAGGTCACTGCAGCAGGAAGAGACCAAAATGGTTCAAATATCAGGTCTGAACGGCACCTCAGGAAAATGTTATACCATTCAAAAAATGTAAATGTGTTCATTATACTTCACATTTCCTGAAGTCACCTTCATTTTACAGAGTCAGAGATGATAAGAGCTTAATATATTTCACCTCAACTGGACGAGAATATCTGATGTTTTCAAGAAGTTCAAGTCGCTGGTCTGAACACCTTCACACCGTCACTGGAAATAAGACAAAGTAATGAAAAGTGTCCTCCACCTGACTCCGCCCTGTGTGGCTCCATATTAACAACGTCCTTTAAGTCTGGACAAACAACAATCATTACCACTGTGGCTGTTAGAGGATGCTGTCACTGGAGAGTAAAGACATGTTGTTTTCAAGGTTTTTTGAAGCCAGTGATGCCATTTTCTATCCGGACAGTTTGGTGTAGTGAGTCAGAGAAGAAGAGGAAACGATGACGTCAGGAGACTAAATTAAAGTGTAAACCAAACCACCTTCTAATGTGGCTCAGCAACAGATTCAGTATGTTCAGACTCTGTTAATGTCTTGACCTGAATCACATCCTAATTAACACCACGCGTGTCAGTAACAGCGGTAAAACGAAGGTATATTTATTTTATTGACGGCGTTGGAATGAGAGTTTATCATTAATCAGACAGAGGCAGACTCGTGTCGTCACATTGTATCTCTGAGAAGATGTCATCGCTTCATTTTTCTCACTGTTAAAACCGACCACAAATTGCTTCGTAATTATTGTATTTAAATTGGTGTAGAGATTAGAGCTCCCCTACAGGCTCACAGTGTCTCTGTAAGTGGTTTAGTGCTCAGACCGACTGCAGCTATGAGCAGAAACACACGTATAACCACACACAGCAGGCGTGTATGGTTATACATGTGTCCTCTTACATGAACAGCTAAGTGGTTCACATAAATGCAGTTAATTTGGGTGCTGCAGTTAAGCCTGGTTGAATTGCTTTTGTAAAAAGAAAAGCTCCAGCAGCAGGACAGATGCCTGGAACGACGCCATTGTCCTACATGTATTGTAAATCTAATCCTCATCCATCTCAATTCAGAGCTGCAAAAGAATTGGAAGTGTTGAGCGAACGGTAGAAGTGGTACATTCCTGGCAATAAGGGAGGAGAGTTTAGGTAATTAAGTGCTAAACAACCCCTCCATCCCCCATCACATCCCACCCCTCGTCAATTCACATTATAATTCTGTAGCTGTCAGTTCGGTTCCTCCCCGGTGAAAGCACCATGTCGCCGACTCCCTCATCATCTCTCTTCCCTCTCCCTTCCTCCATCCACCGTCTCGTTGTCAATCTCTCTCTCCACCTCATAAAGTGCAGAGTCAGTATATTCCTCATATATCCCCGGAGGTAGACAGAGACTCCACTTCACTCAGAAATAAGGCCTATTGCAGATTTTTCTGCAGCTCTGTGGAAATAAATGAATAATTCTGGTTTATTACAGCTTGGCTTTTATTTGTCTAGTAGATTCACCTCCATTTATGTGTAAAACAATAATAACAATGTACATTTGCTTCCTAGAAACTATGAGTCCAGTTGTCCAGATGGTGACACACTGAAGCACTTTGACCCTCAAACTGTAAGTGTGACTGACTTGACACTGGACAAACAGCAGCTCCATGTGCTCCACAAAAGCCTCCAGACACAAACATCCACTGTGGTAAAAGTCTGAGGATTGTAGTGATACTCTGGCGGTCGACATTATTCGGCCGTCTTCTCCTCTTTGTGCTGCTTTTATTAGTTTCTAAGAATGATTGCTCTCTACTCTCCTGCATTGATTTCAGAGAGTTGAATAACAACACTGTAAAGAGCCAACAGCTTCATCATCTGCTTTAATCACGTCTGCTTTTAAACCTCTTCAACGTGCTGCTGCTACCAAACGTGAATCACACAGAGGAAAGAGCTTTAATGACGAAGGCTCAGACTTGATGGAGACGTCATTCTGGTCCCACGTCGTTCTGGTGCCACTTGATTCTGGTCCCGCATCGTTCTGGTCCCTGACATCGTTCTGGTCCCACGTCGTTCTGGTCCCACGTCGTTCTGGTGCCACTTGATTCTGGTCCCGCATCGTTCTGGTGCCACGTCGTTCTGGTGCCACTTCATTCTGGTCCCACGTCGTTCTGGTCCCTGACATCGTTCTGGTCTGGTTCCGTCGTTCTGGTCCCCACATCGTTCTGGTGCCACTCGATTCTGGTGCCACTTCATTCTGGTCCCATCGTTCTGGTGCCACATCGTTCTGGTCCCTGACATCGTTCTGGTTCCACGTCGTTCTGGTGCCACTTGATTCTGGTCCCGCATCGTTCTGGTGCCACGTCGTTCTGGTGCCACTTCATTCTGGTCCCGCATCATTCTGGTTCCACGTCGTTCTGGTCCCTGACGTCATTCTGGTTCCACGTCATTCTGGTGCCACATCGTTTTGGTCCCTGACATCGTTCTGGTCCCACGTTGTTCTGGTCCCACGTCGTTCTGGTGCCACTTCATTCTGGTTCCACGTCGTTCTGGTGCCACATCGTTCTGGTCCCTGACGTCGTTCTGGTGCCACGTCGTTCTGGTCCCTGATGTCATTCTGGTCCCACATCATTCTGGTCCCACGTCATTCTGGTCCCACGTCGTTCTGGTCCTTGACGTCGTTCTGGTCCCTGATGTCATTCTGGTCCCACGTCGTTCTGATCCCACGTCGTTCTGGTCCCACGTTGTTCTGGTCCCACGTCGTTCTGGTGCCACTTCATTCTGGTTCCACGTCGTTCTGGTGCCACGTCGTTCTGGTCCCTGATGTCATTCTGGTCCCACGTCATTCTGGTCCCACGTCGTTCTGGTCCTTGACGTCGTTCTGGTGCCACGTCGTTCTGGTCCCTGATGTCATTCTGGTCCCACATCATTCTGGTCCCACGTCATTCTGGTCCCACGTCGTTCTGGTCCTTGACGTCGTTCTGGTGCCACGTCGTTCTGATCCCACGTCGTTCTGGTCCCACGTCGTTCTGGTGCCACTTCATTCTGGTCCAACGTCGTTCTGGTCCCTTGTTGTTCTGGTCCATCTTCTCTACAGTGATACTTGCCACTGTTCATCGTAACTCACTAAGGTCCTTTCAAGCCACTGACAGTTGACTCTATTAAACCAGCTCTTCCATCCACAAGACATTCGTGGCCTGATTTTAGACTAATGTCTGAAATGGACCCATAATTAATTCCTTGGCTTTAGAGGGTGTGTTGTCGGTCTAACGGGGCAACTGCTGTTAGTCTTCTGGTTTCTGCCCACAGTATAGTGAAGTGCTTTACTTCACAGTCTGTTGCTGCCACCAGTTCTTCATCCTGGAGCTCCTGTTAGTCTGAATTCATGCTTCTCATCTCTGGGATTTCTTCCTCTTTCATGCTCCCGCTGGTAAAGTGTAGTGTCAGTCCAACTGGCCCAGTTGCACCTCTGGATACCTACTTCTAAAAGAAGAATACCTACTCTGACACCAACATGTATCACAGATCATTAGATCTCAGCTTCAATTCAATTCAGTTTATTTCATTTATATAGCGCCAGGTCATAAAACATTAATCTCAAGGCACTTTACATAGAGAAACCCAACATTTCCACAATGAGCAAGCGCTTGGCGACAATGGAGGAAAAACTCCCTTTTAATAGGAAGAAACCTCCAGCAGAACCAGACTCAGAGTGGACGGTCTGATCTGCCTCGACCGGCTGGAGAGAAATGAAAACAGGGAAAAGAGAAAGAGAAGAGAAGCTTCAGAAAACTTCAACCATGTGCTTTTGACAACTGAACTCAGAAACCTCATCACGTTGGACCATTTCTTCTGGACTAGGATGTGAACTCTTCTACTGTTCTTGCCAACGTGACTAAGGTTCATACGGCTGTTCCTCCGTTCACGTCTTCCAGTTGAATCCAGCCTCGTTTTAGATGACTGCTCCGTCCGGTCTCCTCTGTTCAGTTTCCTGTTTCCTTGAACCATCAGACCTCCCACCCAGCACCTGTTCACCAGACTATCCTGTCACGGCTCCATCGATGACTTCAGTGTTTTCATGTGTTCCTGTTTTTCTTTCTGTCTCCCTTATTAACCATGATCACCCTTCATCTACTCATGTTCAGACTCTTCTGCTCCACTGGTGACAATTGTTTCTGCCTTTCAGCACTGAGGATACTTGAGTGTATCTTTCTTTATGCTCTTTGCCAAAGGTTTTTTTTTTTTTTTTTTTTTGTCCTGTGCTGAGGATCTCCAGTTCCCTCTGCTCAGCCAAGACTTCTCATCTGCCCACGCCACGTCAACCAACCGTCCAGCCTTTCTACTCTCCAGCAAACGAGCCATCTGTTTCAGCCGGACTTTGCCACTCATCTAACTCATCAGCCTGCCAGTGTCTCTGCCAACGACTGCCTCCATTTCACTTCACTTCTACCAAAACTAGTCTTATTAAATTCACCACACACACTTTTTAGGCCCAGAGTATCTTTTACCTTGAAACACTTCAACAAAGTAGCTTCTTCTCGTTTGTTTACAAAGTCAATATCATGCACATGGTTTATGTTTGAAGGTCATTGATTATTATTCTGACACACAATGTGAAAAATATACACACAAATAAGGACGCAGATAAATATATTTTGTACCAACAAACCACAACAAAGTGGTGTTGGTGTTTTGTTTCTGACATTTCATCCACCACAGGCTGCAGAGGTAATATTGTTGGGTCAGTCATCTTATATATGGACTCTGAGAACTTGGAGTTCTGAAATATGATATTGTGTTTTTCATTTCACGGTGAGTGACAGAGGTGATGGTCAGCACATCATAAATGATGAAAAGACCAGTGAAAGGTCTGTCCCTCTGAACTGAGCAGCAGTAGACTCTGAAACAAAAGAACAAATTTTAGCTAAAGCCTGAACTTATGTGTAGAAAGAAATACACCATAACCTGCAGGTGTAAATAATAGTATATGTGCATTTAAAGTATATATCCAACACAACCCTTTGATCGTGGCAGGGAACTTATACAGTCTGCAGCTGCTGTATCAGTGTTTTCATGTTTCTTTAAAAGTAAATCCAGAAAAGTAAAGATTGCAACATCTCACTTTACACAAACTTCCCCAGTCTTGGAGCCCGTGGAGATCGTCTGAAAGGTCACGAAGGAGGAGCAGATAACATTGTAGGGTAGAACCGCTGTCAATAGAGTGATGGCCTGGAGAGATAAGTGCATCCCTGCTCTTACAGCCAAACAGTAATCCAGGTTTTGTGTGTGTGTGTGTGTAACTGAACATCCTCCCACTCCGTTCTGCCTTTGTCCTGGTAAATTGGACACCACTGCTCAGAATAGAAGCTGAAACATGACAACAAGGCTTTGATTACAGGAAACAATTGATTGTGTGGATTGGAGGACAAGTATCTGTTCTCCACACAGGTGTTGAGACTGTTCTGGGCAGAATAATAACCTCCAAGTGTTTCAGGCTGACGTCTGACTGATTCTAAGTCAGGAGTGAAGTTTAAAGTGAGCTGGTAACACCAGGATTTACAAGGAGACTATGAAAGAAACATTCAGTTGTACTTTACTTTAGTTTGATTCTTCTCCTGTTTTTAAAGTGCTGCTATAGACAATGGCATCAAACTGAAAATGTGGATCTCAACCTAGAGGCTAAATGAATAATAGCATCTATCATTGAACATCTATCTATATAAATGAGTTTTAATTAAAATAATTGTCTCAATCCAACGGGATTTATTCTTCTGTCGACAGACGAGGTTTGTCAGATAAATCAGATCATAAATGTTGTTGCTGTCCGATTATTTTTATGTAACAGCATCAACAACAATAATCAACTAAAACTACAGTTTTAAATGATATAGTTTCTGATGATGTGATCTTATTTTGACACAAATCAAATCGTTGCTGCGTTTCTTTGTTGTTTCCCAGAAGATCGACTCTGAAACATCCGGACAAACCTGCAGCTCTTTGACTTTCAGAAGACGATTAACTGTCACTGAAGTTTGTGAGTAAACGTGAAGATGTTTTTTCTTTCACTTCTGTAAAATAAGTCTCATTAAAGCACAACAGCATCTATGATTAAATGGAAATAATGTCCGTTGCATTTTATTATACATAGTAGATTTTACATTACATATTAACAGTCACTGAAAAGTTTCAGTTAGAACAAGTTCACACTTCAGTAGACTACATATATTTTATTCAACAAAATTTCACAAACACCGGCGAGACCCGTGATTAAAGAGTAAACAGAATAATTCAAGTGAAACAAAGATGAATAACCCGACTGCAGTAATAACATTAACATCTGCTAATGCATTAAAACTATTAAACCTCCAGCTGAAACAATGATGCATGGCTCTGAACTAAACACTAGTGTATAAGTGATCGTTAAGACTGTGACCCGGTGGTTCAGGACCATCAACGGTTGGTTGGTTTGAGGTCTGAGGACGCCAGTTCTCCTTCCTTCAGGTGTTGCACTTTGTGGTGACAGAGACTTGTGTGGTGACATATGTGCATCGATGTCAATCATAACTGAGACGGAGACAGAGACTCTGAGGGGATGTGATGAAGTGACAGACAGACAAAGAAAACAGAGGGATAGGAGGAGGGAGAGGCAACGGGGGAGAAGAGAGGAGGCGGCAGAAAGAAACAGTGACACAGAAACAGAGAGTGGTGCTGAGTGCAGATGACGCTGGAAGATATAACGACGTGAAGAGAGAAGAGAAGAGGCTGCTGTTACCGGAAACCTCCTGAAAGCCTCTCAGCTTCACACTGTGACGTCCAGCAACGAACCAGAGGAAACGCTGCTGAGATTTTTCTAAATGCTGCAGAGGGAAGAATCACATCAAGGCCTCTCTGCTTTCACATCATCTCTCTGCTGTGCAGCTGTCCCTGCTCATTTATCTGCAACAACCGCTGCAAAGTATTTTACATGAATCACAAAGCATTTGAAGTATGACGTATCAGCCCAAACCCAGCTGATTACAGGTTTGTATTTGACGAGGTTGAAAACACTGTCGGTGTTGTTGTCTGGAGAGAAAATAGAGGAGGAGTCTGGTGTTTGTGACAGTGTTTCTGTACTGAGAGATGGAGCTGGAGGAGGTCAGTGTGTAGAAGAATACGGTTGTTTGTTTTTTTTAAAATCTGCATCTGATTGACATCACATTCTCATAAATGTTTGTTTTTTATTCGATGCATCGATTGTATTTGTGTTGAGCAGATTGTGTTTTTTTTTTCCATGAAAACTTGTTTCATCTAGTTTCATTTTTGTGCAACATTTCTACAACTATTAGAAAATATCTTCAATGCAGCAGCCTGTCGGTGTCGTTACAGAAAAGAACCTGAACTGAGCTTCGATCACGTGAACACAAACTGCCCCTGAGCTCAGGATTTCTGCAGGATGGTAACCACTGCAACACAGGTTGGTGAGGCCCCAGAATAAGTAGAATTGCAAGTTAAGCACTCGGTTATATAGAAACTACAGTATGTAGTACAAATGTCTATTATCTGTTATCAGGCTGTTCAATCCACTCAACATAACAGAATCACAGATACAACCAGTGATAACTGGACCATATAGCTTCAGCTTATTATAAAACATCCATGTTGACTGCTGATCAACTGTTTGTATAATATATTGTGGTACAACATGTGCTCTGTGAGTTGTAACCATAGACATCTTTGACTCCACTATCAGATGATAAAGACTCAACAATCGCTGCTGCTTCTTGATGCTTTTTGAGGTTTCTCTCTTTGAGCAAATAAAAGTCTGAAGGTCAGAAAAGGTTGAATGTTTTGTTCCAGGTTCATGCCGTGGTCAATAGAAATGTAACTGGAAAGTACCTGAAATATGTGACAAGAAATCTTTGACCCAATGTGGATGTGGATGTTTGTGTTTATGGTTTATTGGTTGAAGAAGTAAAACGTTCTCAATCATCAGAAGTCAGACGTCTGGCTGAGAATAAAGTACTAATTAATTTTAACTCAGATAGAAGAGACTGAACATCGGAGTTTGACCTCAGTAGTGAAGTATTTAACCTTCGACCAACGAGTAGAGAACTGTGAACATTTCAATTTCCTGCATCAACTCCTTGAACATTCAGACAAAGTGTTGCTCCGATCAGTTGAGAAGCTGCACAACAAACACAAGTCATGTTTCTGGCAGCTGAAAAAGAAAAGTGAGGACGTGGCCAAGCTTGTTCCCTCGTTGGCCAAGTTTCCTTGGTGACTTCGCTCTGATAGAAATAAAGACCTGCAGTGACTTACAGATCAGAGCATGAGTCAACGTCTATAATAAACTGTACAGATTCATTGAAACCACTGTGGATCTGTAATAAATAATATCATTAAATGTAACAGTCTTTATACTGTAAATACAGAAGCTGTAAACTGCAACAGCAGTTTGAGTTTGTAGTGAAACTGATCTAAACTCTTTATTTCTGCTGAGCATCTGTCATCTGACACATTTTTGTTCCCAATCCTGATGAAATTCCTCGAATACTGAATGAAGTGAATCATCCCTGAAGCCTGTTTTTATTTATTGATCGTCTCCTTAACACAGAGGTAGAGGACGTCACGTCGATCAGCGGTGACTAGAAAACAATGAGGAAGGTTTAGACAACATCTCCTGATGCATGATCAGAAACATTACAGGAACCTAGATCTATATAAACATGCTGGGAATGCCAACATGCTAACACGCTAACAGTTATTAGTTAGCACTAAATATATTGATTCTTGAAGCTGATGGACATTAGATTCACCATGATAGATATATGGTTATAGAGATATAGTTCAACACACCATCTAAGTCGTCTGTTCTTTATGTGACAAACTAGTTTCTCTGCTCAGTTTTCTGGCAGAGAAAACATAAATCCATCTGATGGATGAACAGTCATATTTACTCACAAATAAGAGAGAATAAGTTACAGAGGCAGCGTCTCTGTGTTCAGAGTGTGGGAGTAGAAACTTATTTACCCTTTATTTATAGGAGAGTGGGCAGCTGAGTGTCATTAGACTGAACATGAACAGCGAGGGCTGATCATGATCAGAGTTAATGTACATGACTGCTGTGATATAAACATGAGAAGAGACGGCAGGTTTCAGTGTAGCTGGTCTGGGATCAGTGCTGAGGGGTCAGACCATCAGTGTAGCTGGTCTGGGATCAGTCCTGAGGGGTCAGAGACCATCAGTGTAGCTGGTCTGGGATCAGTCCTGAGGGGTCAGACCATCAGTGTAGCTGGTCTGGGATCAGTCCTGAGGGAGTCCAGAGACCATCAGTGTAGCTGGTCTGGGATCAGTCCTGAGGGAGTCCAGAGACCGTCAGTGTAGCTGGTCTGGGATCAGTCCTGAGGGAGTCCAGAGACCGTCAGTGTTGAGGCTGGTTGGTTCCCAACAGACTCAGATGAACAGGGGGGGAATCCGACTTTGATGTGTTGAAGCTGAAACTTGTGTTTCCTCCGATGAGGAGACAGACAACCTCTGTTTACGTTCCAGACTTCAGACCACGACTGCAGGGACACACCCTGTCTATACTTGGTCCGAGGCCCTGGGGTATGTGCTGGTGGTATTTCCATATTTTAGGGCAACAAAACCAGCGTCATTACGCCCACATCATCCACTAAGAGAGAACACGATGCAGCTGAACGTCCAACAAACGGCAGATTGATGTGTGACAACTCTCCAGAAAAACTAGTGAGCAGTTTATATGAAACATCCAGTTTGTCTGTGGGTGTCAGATAAAGAAAGATCTGCTTTTCTTTCATGGATCCAAATCAGAGGACGACTCTCTGCTTAGTAAAAATAAAAACCTGGTTCTCCACAGGTAAATAATTCAAGTAAAGTTGAGTTATAACCTCAGAGTCATAAAGTCTTTATTTGTGGAGTGAAATAATAAAGGCCACAGTATCAAATGAGGAGCATTGTAGTGATTTGTTATTGTACTTCCTTTAATTTAAAGACTAGAAACTTACCTGAGAAGTTTGTAACCATTTTAATGAAATAATAAATCAACAGAGAAACACTGATTTGAAGTTCAGAAAGTCTTCTTTTCCTGTGGTGAAACTTCTCAGCATCTCTGATTAAACCCACCAGACTCATTATGACCCAAGTCAGATAACCTTGATATTTTCTCATAAAGCTCATTAACTGTCAGAGTAAAACTGGTGTTCTGCTTCAGTTCTATTATTGTTATTGTTTTAACACTTGGTCAGTTTCCATGTTTCATGTGATGGTGTCAGAAATTTCTTCTGCAAAAAAGACAGATGAATAAAGATCTGCTTTTTAATCTTTTATCTTATATCTACACACAAACCATGAAAAA
Source organism: Polydactylus sextarius (assembly GCA_016801845.1). Classification (NCBI taxonomy): domain Eukaryota; kingdom Metazoa; phylum Chordata; class Actinopteri; family Polynemidae; genus Polydactylus; species Polydactylus sextarius. Next base: position 11,796,448 of record CM028926.1, on the reverse strand, counting down.
TGTTCCATGAACTTTAAAACATCAATCAGGTCGTAATTACAGTTATTTAGTTTAGTTTAGTAACGTGATTAAATTAAAGTCTAAATCAGCTCTTTGACATTGTGTTTGTTTCTTCGTCCTCATCAGATGAAACATGTTTCTATAAATCATCTAAACTCAGATATAAGACGTGAATCACCTAACCGACATTCACGCAGCTACTTCTTCACCTCACACCTCCACGTTAATGATGTTCGTAGTTTTTTAACGTCTGAGGAAATGTCTCTGAACAGAGTGAAGCTTCATCTTTGTCTCAGCAGGAGATTAAAACATCACAGCTCTCAACTGGGCCGTGAAAATTAGGACTTTAAGACTTTGTTCCTCCACAGAAAACAAATTAATAATTTCTTTGACAATAGATTTGGAGGAAAATGGAGCAGTGTCTTATAAAGTAACTAAAACAATTTACAGTCTGAAAGTTTTCAAAGTGTTGATTGTTTCTTAGTGTTTATCCATCAACTGTGTTAAGGACTGATTCCAGGACAAGATGATAATTATCTTTATTATCTGTTAATCTATCTAAGGACTTTTATCAACTGCTCCATTTTACTATGAAGCTGTTTCCCACCTCTAACTGTACCAGACTCATGGTCTCTGATAAAACACGTGTCATCAGCGTATAAAGACTGTTTGACTCGGTCACGGTCCGTTGAATCAACATCAACCTTAACAACATCCTGTTTAGATCTAAACTGGTTTGGATAATTCATTTCTCATTAACATTTAACTGTGTAATAATTTTACCCGCGTGTTAAAGTTTTCCCTGAGTTGTGTGTGTTGAAGGACGTTGAGGGAAACAGAGAGAGGATGAAAAGATCCTCAGCTTTAAATGACGGAGCAGCAGCATCTCATTACTCCCTCTACCCTCTGATAAGTGAAACCCTTGGCGACCTTTAATAAACCCTTTTTGATCTTTCTCAATTATCCCCAGAAGTAAGCCCTGTAGCCTTTTCGAGAGAACTTTACATAACACCTTTAGGTCGGTGTTAAGAGACTGCTTACTGGTCTTAAGTCTCCATGGCGTAATGACGGAGGGCGGTGAAGACTTTCCTCCAGGGTGCTGAAAAAACACGTCTAAGACACAGGGTTAAACTTTCTACGGTTGTTTTCTTTAAGACTGCACAAGAAGCTCAACTTTCCCTAAAATGTCAAAAATTAAATGGTCTAATGTACGGTTGTGTTAACATTTCAATAACTACAAATGCGTTAGAACACGTTCATCTCGAAGACGAGTTCGTTCAGAATCAGCTACTTATCACACTGAGTCGACGCTGTTAACTTTTCGTATGTTCCCATGGCGCCGTTTTCTTACACGCTCTATGGTCAATGCATTTGATGTAGAAGCTGAGCGTCCATGCACTTCGATGGGACTGCATGGAACAATTTTTTTTATTGACTCAAAACTCATCATTGGATAAATGTCACGGCTTTGTCCCGCCCCCGGACGCTCAGCGTCTTTGGGGGTCAGTGGAGCTGTGGACGGGCCTCAGCTGGCCTGGACGCTGAGCGTCCGCGTGATGATTGGAGGATCAGTCGAGAGGCTGAATCCCAGTTTGATTGACAGCTATTTTGAGATGTACACCGTCACGTGACAGCTCAGCTCAGTCCCATCACGGATTTTGCAAGCGAAGTCGAAAGACAAACTGCAACCCATTGGTTAGTATTTGCTCAGTGAATTTACTTGTTCATTTCTTACACTGTAAATAAAACACACTCATAGTATTTCCTTTTTCGAGTTTAATATAATTTCATTTTATTGGTCAATCAGTCATATTGTTGGCTAGGTCGGAGTGAACTAGCTAGCTAGCAAGGTGCACACGCAGGCAGACAATGCTAATATTGTTGACCTGATTTTGACAAAGCCATTTGATCGTCTTTCTTACAAGGAGAAACTTAGAATTAAGTCAGACGACAATGAGCTTCCCCAACATTCACGTCTCATGATGAATACAGACACTTCACAACCAAACACCCAGTTATCACATCATTATTGGATTAATTGTCATTTATTTCATTATTCTCGTTTATTCTCACCTGTTTAGTGTTTAGGTCTGAGACATAAACAATGTCTGTTAACAAGTCTCTGAGTGTTTCATTTAAAGAATCGAGGCTCTGCTCCATCATCACATTTAATAATACGTGTGCTTCATTTAGTGTCAGGTGGTGGATATTCAGGTCAGAGAGGGAGGACGCTTGAGCCACAGTAAACAGTGTCTGGTGAAGAAAGTCACCAAATTAGAAAGATCAACAATGAAACTGTGACAGAGAGAGAGGCATTGTTGCTTTAACACTGGTCCTGATATAGAGACGGGGACGTGGAGAGAGAGAGGGGAGGTGGAGGAGGTGGGGGAGGTGGAGGGAGAGAAAAGGGGGAGTTGGTGATTTTCGGGAGCACTTTCTCCGGTTGCTGTGGCGTCAGCGAGCGAACAACCAGCTATGTCAAACAAGACAAGGAAATGTGGGCTTTCTGCACCATTTACTGAAAATAATGATAGTGGAGACAAAAATATGATTCAAAGGTCACTTCATCTTACCCCGTTGTTATCCAGCCACTCTATTTAAAGATCAAGATCGCTGGCGGGGACGAACATAAATCCTGATTGGAAGACGCTGGCAGGGATAATGGTGATGAAAAGGACTCACGTCGAGCTTGTGCTGCGCTTTTGTTGTTAAATCACATGAAGAGGAAAATAAAATGACGACGAGAATCTGAGTCTTTGAACTGAAGTGAATGAGACCGTCGGTCGAGATGAATCGGTGAAACCTCAACATGATGACGTCAAAGACCTCGTTGCTGAACGCATCCTGTTCGATTCATTAGTACATGAAATATTTACACAGCTCGACTCAGCTGATTCATTTCTTTTTGTAGGTTTTAGTTTTTCCTGCTGTGCCTTTGAATCGTGTATCACTAGAAATGATTCAGAGGAAAACATCAGTTTGTTCCTCAGACATTCACATTGTCTGACGTTTGTGATGAAACGAGGTTTAAAGTTTTGATTCCATCATCGCTCCTCATCTCTTTCATTAAACACGACGTAAACTTTTCTTTCTGTCCTTGGCTTAGTTGTAGTTGTAGTTGGTTGCAGTTGGTTGTAGTTGGTTGTAGTTAGTTGTAGCTGGTTGTAGTTGGTTGGTTGGTTGTTGTTAGTTGTTGGTTGTAGTTGGTTGTTGTTAGTTGTAGTTGGTTGCAGTTGGTTGTAGTTGGTTGTAGTTAGTTGTAGCTGGTTGTAGTTAGTTGGTTGGTTGGTTGTTGTTAGTTGTTGGTTGTAGTTGGTTGTTGTTAGTTGTAGTTGGTTGTAGTTAGTTGTAGTTGGTTGTATTTGGTTGTAGTTGGTTGGTTGGTTGTTGTTAGTTGTGGTTAGTTGTTGTTAGTTGTAGTTGGTTGGTTGATTTGTAAATAATTAATTTCATTAAGTTTCACTTTCACTCTATTTGAGAATCTTTTATCCTGAAACAGAAACAATTTCTGATGAAGTCTCTTCTTTAGTTTGTTAGTTTTAAAGTTTCCGTGAATCTTTTTCAGCCATTCAAGGTTTTTCACCAGACTTTATAAATATCAGGTTAAATTCAGAGTTTTCTCTCAGACCTCGAACGTTCAGTGTCAGAGACTGAAAGTTTAATGAACCCGACAGAACACGAGACGTTGAGGCTCCAACAGGAAACCACCGTGATGATCCTGATGAAGAGATAAGCTGATGGAGGCCGAGCTTTAGTCTGATGTGTCACGAAAAAAAACTACAATCGGATGTTTGAACATTAATTGGTCGATAGTTTGTCCTAATTAAACTCAGCTGAGTCTGTTATTTATTCAGATACATTGAGATGAAATGTCAATAACTATTAGTGGTTAATGGTCAGAAACTGCCCTCAGGTTAAAGTCTAAATCACCTGGAAACACTTGATAATTACACGATGTTCAGCTCAGAGTCTTTATGTTGTTGATCATTTGTCTGTTTGACAAAGAGACGTTTGGTTCCTGAACACAACAACATCACACGAGGCTGATCACTCCTGGATCAGCCTCGTCCTCGCGCTGCAGACGTTTGGCACCGACATCTCACATCTCACAGGTCCAAACACATCCTGCATAGTTTCATTCATCTCAGTCGTCAGTGAAGTTAAAACTCGTAACTTCAACTTCACATGAACATGAAGGAAGAAGCTGCTCTGAAGTTTTATCTTCAGTTTCATCATAGAAATAGGTTGAAATGATTTAATCACTGTCTTGTTTTATTCAAGACAAACAATACAAACTGTAACAATGTTGATCAGTTTAGTTTTATTGGTAAAAATGGAACAATAAATATAATAAATGATGATTGATCTCTGATAAACTGATCAGATCTGATTATACTTTTATTAGATCAATTATTTTACTTAAATTGATTCTGTGATGTGACATTAATATCATTATTATTATTATTTAGATCTTCCTGTTTTACATTTAACATATTATCAATAAATCAGCTCAATCAATCATTAACTGATTGATCGATGGCGTCATCGCGTGGTTGATATCACAGTGACCACGTGTCACTGGTCTCCATCATTAACCATCCGTTCAATAATTAAATGTTTCAGATTTAATTAAACCTCAGATATGTGCAGAGTGACCGGCAGGCTGCGCTGTGCCCGCGCACCGCTGCGCGCCCCTCGGTGCCGTCCGTCGTGAGCGCGCACAGCTCCAACAGCAGCAGTAGTGGAGCAGAGCGCGCGCGGAGCGGAGCTTCAGTCGGTATCGGTCGGTAACGGAGCGGCTCCGCTGCCTGGATGTTACTCGCTCACACGGACTTTACCTCGGCGGAGACCAGCGGACAGACCCGCAGCATGGCCCGGTGAGTAGCGCCTCATTCCAGGGAGGGAAAGTTAGAGGAGCCGGGGATACGCGCGGCGTGACTGCGGCTCTGAGCGGCGGAGAGCGAGGCTGCATCGGCGTGTTGTCTCAGTCTGAGAGACACTCAGCGGGAGATCTGCACCGGGACCTGCTCCGGGACCCGGACGAGGACCGGGTGCAGCTGCAACGGCTCCGGTGTTGAGACGCTGCAGCTGCGGATCCTCAATACATCATCCGGGACGATCTCTAACCCGGTCCCGCTGCAGACCTCCGGACAGACACACACACTGTGTGTGTGTGTGTGTGTGTGTGTGCGCGCGCGCGTGTGTGTGTGAAGCTGCAGCTTCGTTTTCTTCGCTCAGGTTGTTTGTGTAGAAGCAGGTGCAAATCTTCATCTGAACACTGGAGATGTGCTCCTACACACACACACTCACACACACACATTGTAGGTTCATGTAGCCGTGATGATAATGATCATGATGATGATCATGATGATGAGGCTTAAATCACTTTATTGAAAATGTTGTGTGTGTGTGAAGACAGAGCAGCAACTCTGTGTGTGTGTGTGTGTGTGTGTGTGTGTGTGTGTGTGTGTGTGTGTGTGTGTGTGTGAGTGAGTGTGTGTGTGTGAGTGTGTGTGTGAGTGAGTGAAGGTTACAGTGCTACAGTGTAGAGCTCCGTCTCCATCAGGGTGGAGCTGCTGCAGAAACCATCAGTGATTTCACTGAGGGAGGAAGAGGGGGGTGTTACCTGTTCAACACACACACACATGTTCATACATCTGTATGTGTGTGTGTGTGTGTGTGTGTGTCACCAAAACCAAACAGATGTTCATTCACTTACAGTTCAGGCCTTTTACTGCTGCTGATCTTCATCTTCATCACCTCCACTAACTACAAACACAGGAAACTGGATTAATTTAAAATCCTAAAGACGTTTCTGCAGTTGATCTGTTAAATCACTGTAGTAGTATCAGTAGTATCAGTAGTATCAGTAGTAGTATCAGTAGTATCAGTAGTAGTATCAGTAGTAGTATCAGTAGTATCAGTAGTATCAGTAGTATCAGTAGTAGTATCAGTAGTATCAGTAGTAGTATCAGTAGTATCAGTAGTATCAGTAGTAGTATCAGTAGTATCAGTAGTATCAGTAGTAGTATCAGTAGTAGTAGTAGTAGTAGTATCAGTAGTAGTAGTATCAGTAGTAGTATCAGTAGTATCAGTAGTAGTATCAGTAGTAGTATCAGTAGTAGTATCAGTAGTCAGTATCAGTAGTAGTATCAGTAGTAGTATCAGTAGTATAGTAGTATCAGTAGTAGTAGTAGTATCAGTAGTATCAGTAGTATCAGTAGTATCAGTAGTATCAGTAGTAGTAGTATCAGTAGTCAGTAGTATCAGTAGTATCAGTAGTAGTATCAGTAGTATCAGTAGTAGTATCAGTAGTATCAGTAGTAGTATCAGTAGTATCAGTAGTAGTATCAGTAGTATCAGTAGTAGTATCAGTAGTATCAGTATAGTAGTATCAGTAGTAGTATCAGTAGTATCAGTAGTATCAGTAGTAGTATCAGTAGTATCAGTAGTATCAGTAGTAGTATCAGTAGTATCAGTAGTATCAGTAGTAGTAGTAGTATCAGTAGTATCAGTAGTATAGTAGTAGTATCAGTAGTATCAGTAGTATCAGTAGTATCAGTAGTATCAGTAGTAGTAGTATCAGTAGTATCAGTAGTATCAGTAGTATCAGTAGTAGTATCAGTAGTATAGTATCAGTAGTAGTAGTAGTAGTATCAGTAGTATCAGTAGTAGTATCAGTAGTATCAGTAGTATCAGTAGTAGTATCAGTAGTAGTATCAGTAGTAGTAGTATCAGTAGTATCAGTAGTAGTAGTAGTAGTATCAGTAGTAGTATCAGTAGTATCAGTAGTAGTATCAGTAGTATCAGTAGTAGTAGTAGTATCAGTAGTATCAGTAGTATCAGTAGTAGTATCAGTAGTATCAGTAGTATCAGTAGTAGTATCAGTAGTAGTATCAGTAGTAGTATCAGTAGTAGTATCAGTAGTAGTATCAGTAGTAGTATCAGTAGTATCAGTAGTATCAGTAGTATCAGTATCAGTGGTATCAGTAGTATCAGTAGTAGTATCAGTAGTATCATCAGTAGTATCAGTAGTATCAGTATCAGTAGTATCAGTAGTATCAGTAGTATCAGTAGTCAGTAGTAGTATCAGTAGTAGTATCAGTAGTATCAGTAGTATCAGTAGTATCAGTAGTAGTAGTAGTAGTAGTAGTAGTAGTAGTAGTAGTATCAGTATCAGTAGTATCAGTAGTATAGTAGTAGTAGTAGTAGTAGTATCAGTAGTATCAGTAGTAGTAGTAGTAGTAGTATCAGTAGTAGTAGTAGTATCAGTAGTAGTAGTAGTAGTAGTATCAGTAGTAGTAGTAGTATCAGTAGTAGTATCAGTAGTAGTAGTAGTAGTAGTAGTAGTATCAGTAGTATCAGTCAGTAGTATCAGTAGTAGTAGTATCAGTAGTATCAGTAGTATCAGTAGTAGTAGTAGTATCAGTAGTAGTATCAGTAGTATCAGTATCAGTAGTATCAGTAGTATCAGTAGTATCAGTATCAGTAGTATCAGTATCAGTAGTATCAGTAGTATCAGTATCAGTAGTATCAGTAGTAGTAGTAGTATAGTAGTATCAGTAGTAGTAGTATCAGTAGTAGTAGTAGTAGTATCAGTAGTATCAGTAGTATCAGTAGTAGTATCAGTAGTATCAGTAGTAGTATCAGTAGTAGTAGTATCAGTAGTATCAGTAGTATCAGTATCAGTAGTATCAGTAGTCAGTATCAGTAGTATCAGTAGTATCAGTAGTAGTATCAGTAGTATCAGTAGTATCAGTAGTATCAGTAGTATCAGTAGTAGTATCAGTAGTATCAGTAGTAGTATCAGTAGTATCAGTAGTATCAGTAGTATCAGTAGTAGTATCAGTAGTAGTATCAGTAGTATCAGTAGTATCAGTAGTATCAGTAGTATCAGTAGTATCAGTATCAGTAGTATCAGTAGTAGTATCAGTAGTATCAGTAGTATCAGTAGTCAGTATCAGTAGTATCAGTAGTATCAGTAGTATCAGTAGTAGTAGTAGTATCAGTATCAGTATCAGTAGTAGTATAGTAGTATCAGTAGTATCAGTAGTATCATCAGTAGTATCAGTAGTATCAGTATCAGTAGTATCAGTAGTATCAGTAGTAGTATCAGTAGTATCAGTAGTATCAGTAGTATCAGTAGTATAGTAGTATCAGTAGTATCAGTATCAGTAGTATCAGTAGTAGTAGTAGTATCAGTAGTATCAGTAGTATCAGTAGTAGTATCAGTAGTATCAGTAGTATCAGTAGTAGTATCAGTAGTATCAGTAGTATCAGTAGTATCAGTAGTAGTATCAGTAGTATCAGTAGTATCAGTAGTATCAGTAGTAGTATCAGTATCAGTAGTATCAGTAGTATCAGTAGTATCAGTAGTATCAGTAGTAGTAGTAGTAGTATCAGTAGTATCAGTAGTATCAGTAGTATCAGTAGTAGTAGTCAGTAGTATAGTAGTATCAGTAGTATCAGTAGTATCAGTGTAGTAGTATCAGTAGTAGTAGTAGTAGTAGTAGTAGTATCAGTAGTAGTAGTATCAGTAGTATAGTAGTAGTATCAGTAGTATCAGTAGTATCAGTAGTATCAGTAGTATCAGTAGTATCAGTATCAGTAGTATCAGTAGTATCAGTAGTATCAGTATCAGTAGTATCAGTAGTATCAGTAGTAGTATCAGTAGTATCAGTAGTAGTAGTAGTATCAGTAGTAGTATCAGTAGTATCAGTAGTATCAGTAGTAGTATCAGTAGTATCATCAGTAGTATCAGTAGTATCAGTATCAGTAGTATCAGTAGTATCAGTATCAGTAGTATCAGTAGTATCAGTATCAGTAGTATCAGTAGTATCAGTAGTATCAGTAGTATCAGTAGTATCAGTATCAGTAGTATCAGTAGTATCAGTATCAGTAGTATCAGTAGTATCAGTAGTATCAGTAGTAGTATCTGGAGTATCTGTATTTGTAGTTTCAGGTTCCAACAGAAGATAATTCCTGACTTTCTAGTTGTTTATTATTAAGAACAATGTGGTGTGTGTGTGTGTGTGTGTGTGTGTGTGTGTGTGTGTGTGTGTGTCAATCCAGAACATTTGAAATAGTTGTTTTAGTGCAGAAGGAGAAAGTTTGCTCAGTTTTTCATTGATGAAGCTTCATGTTTTTAAATCAGAAGATAAAATGTTTAATAACTCAGTGACATGTTGATGATGTTGTTGATGTTGTTGTTGTTGTTGTTGTTGTTGTTGTTGTTGATGATGATGTTGTTGTTGTTGTTGTTGATGTTGTTGATGATGTTGTTGTTGTTGTTGTTGTTGATGTTGTTGATGATGTTGTGGATGTTGTTAATGTTGTTGTTGTTGTTGTTGTTGTTGATGTTGTTGATGATGTTGTTGTTGTTGTTGTTGTTGTTGTTGATGATGTTGTGATGTTGTTGTTGATGATGTTGTTAATGTTGTTGTTGTTGTTGATGATGTTGTGGATGTTGATGATGTTGTTGTTGTTGTTGTTGATGATGTTGTGGATGTTGTTGATGATGTTGTTAATGTTGTTGTTGTTGTTGATGATGTTGTGGATGTTGATGATGTTGTTGTTGTTGTTGTTGTTGTTGTTGATGATGTTGTGGATGTTGTTGATGATGTTGTTAATGTTGTTGTTGTTGTTGATGATGTTGTGGATGTTGTTGATGTTGATGTTGTTGTTGTTGATGATGTTGTGGATGTTGATGATGTTGTTGATGCTGATGTTGATGTTGTTGTTGTGTAAAGAACAGCTGGACTGTATTTATCATCACATTGATCACTGATGAACATCAGACGTCTGATGTTTGATTTGTCAGGTGATGATGTGGTTGTTTTATCGTCACGTGAGTTTGTGTGCGACTGCAGGTGAAAACCGAATGTTTTCCTGCAGCAGAGCAGCGTTAGCATGACGCTAACATGATGCGACTCGTGAGCATGTTCATTTCTAGTTTTACTGGAGGAAGAAGGAAGTTTGAGCTGTGAGGACGATCGTTATTTCACCTCTGACACGAAGCTGATGAGGCTCACGTTTACTGACGTTCCTCTGGAGTTCAGTCTGATTAATGTGAAGAATAACGTAACCAGGTGATGTTTCCGTAGAAACGCTGGTCTGCAGCTGTTGAGCTCATCAGTTTGTGTTTGTGTCGAGGACCTCGTTGTCGTCGCTGCAGATCACATGTGTGTTGCATTTTGCGGAGAAGCTGCTGTAGCAGAGGCCGAGCTGCTGATCAGACTGACGGGGTGGAGGAGGTGGAGGGTAGATGGAGGCCCTCCCCCTGTTCGTTTTGTTCTCCTTCTCCCCGAGTGCCTCGCTCCACAGGCTGCCTGCTTGGAAATGGCATCGCTGCACACCCCCCTCCCTCCTCCTCCTCCTCCTCCACCCTCCCCCTCACTCTCCCTTCATCTCCGGGGTCCCGGGGGCTTTGTGAGCGTCTGTTCGTGCCAAATGCCAGCACTCTGCAGCCCCCACCCCCCACCCCCCACTCAGTGAGCAGAGAGAAAGAGTTGGGGGATTTCTTTGGTTCCCTGTCTTCATCCAGGCTGGGGGGGTGAGGGAGGGGTGGGGGGGCTGCCTGTTATGTACTGGTGCTTCGCTCCTCACCGTGTGATTGGCTGCTGCATGTGTGAGTGGATCGGCCTGCTATTGTTCTCAGACGCTGCAGGAATGAAGCTCAGTGTGGTCGAGTCCAACAGATGCAGTTTGTCGTCTTTGTCTCGTTCAACGCTTCACTTTTTACTCTCAACAGCAGCAATGTGTGCAAACTGAACTGTCCACTAAGAGAGTCCAACAGAGTCCACTAACAGAGTCCAACAGAGTCCAACAGAGTCCAACAGAGTCCACTAACAGAGTCCGACAGAGTCCGACAGAGTCCAACAGAGTCCAACAGAGTCCACTAACAGAGTCCAACAGAGTCCGACAGAGTCCAACAGAGTCCACTAACAGAGTCCAACAGAGTCCAACAGAGTCCCGACAGAGTCCAACAGAGTCCACAACAAGAGTCCACTAACAGAGTCCAACTAACAGAGTCCAACAGAGTCCAACAGAGTCCACTAACAGAGTCCAACAGAGTCCAACAGAGTCCAACAGAGTCCACTAACAGAGTCCAACAGAGTCCAACAGAGTCACAACAGAGTCCACTAACAGAGTCCAACAGAGTCCAACAGAGTCCAACAGAGTCCAACAGAGTCCACTAACAGAGTCCAACAGAGTCCGACAGAGTCCAACAGAGTCCAACAGAGTCCACTAACAGAGTCCAACAGAGTCCAACAGAGTCCAACAGAGTCCACTAACAGAGTCCAACAGAGTCCAACAGAGTCCACTAAGAGAGTCCAACAGAGTCCACTAACAGAGTCCACTAACAGAGTCCAACAGAGTCCACTAACAGAGTCCAACAGAGTCCAACAGAGTCCAACAGAGTCCACTAACAGAGTCCAACAGAGTCCAACAGAGTCCAACAGAGTAACAGAGTCCAACAGAGTCCAACAGAGTCCAACAGTCCACCAACAGAGTCCAACAGAGTCCAACAGAGTCCACTAACAGAGTCCAACAGAGTCCACTAACAGAGTCCAACAGAGTCCAACAGAGTCCAACAGAGTCCACCGACAGAGTCCAACAGAGTCAACAGAGTCCACTAACAGAGTCCAACAGAGTCCACTAACAGAGTCCAACAGAGTCCACAGAGTCCAACAGAGTCCAACAGAGTCCACCAACAGAGTCCAACAGAGTCCACTAACAGAGTCCAACAGAGTCCACTAACAGAGTCCAACAGAGTCCACTAACAGAGTCCAACAGAGTCCACTAACAGAGTCCAACAGAGTCCAACAGAGTCCACTAACAGAGTCCAACAGAGTCCAACAGAGTCCAACAGAGTCCACTAACAGAGTCCAACAGAGTCCAACAGAGTCCACTAACACAGTCCACCGACAGAGTCCAACAGAGTCCACTAACAGAGTCCAACAGAGTCCACTAACAGAGTCCAACAGAGTCCACCGACAGAGTCCAACAGAGTCCAACAGAACAGAGAGTCCAACAGAGTCCACTAACAGAGTCAACAGAGTCCAACAGAGTCCAACAGAGTCCAACAGAGTCCACAGAGTAACAGAGTCCAACAGAGTCCACAACAGAGTCCAACAGAGTCACTGACACCAACAGAGTCCAACAGAGTCCACTAACAGAGTCCACCGACAGAGTCCACTAACAGAGTCCAACAGAGTCCACTAACAGAGTCCAACAGAGTCCACTAACAGAGTCCACTAACAGAGTCCAACAGAGTCCAACAGAGTCCAACAGAGTCCAACAGAGTCCAACAGAGTCCAACAGAGTCCACCGACAGAGTCCAACAGAGTCCACTAAGAGAGTCCAACAGAGTCCACTAACAGAGTCCAACAGAGTCCAACAGAGTCCACTAGCAGAGTCCAACAGAGTCCACTAACACAGTCCACTGACAGAGTCCAACAGAGTCCAACAGAGTCCACTAACAGAGTCCACTAACAGAGTCCAACAGAGTCCAACAGAGTCCACTAACAGAGTCCACTGACAGAGTCCAACAGAGTCCACTAACAGAGTCCAACAGAGTCCACTAACACAGTCCACTGACAGAGTCCAACAGAGTCCACTAACAGAGTCCACTAACAGAGTCCACTAACAGAGTCCAACAGAGTCCAACAGAGTCCAACAGAGTCCACTAACAGAGTCCACTAACAGAGTCCACTGACAGAGTCCGACAGAGTCCAACAGAGTCCAACAGAGTCCACTGACAGAGTCCACCGACAGAGTCCAACAGAGTCCACCGACAGAGTCCGACAGAGTCCAACAGAGTCCAACAGAGTCCACCGACAGAGTCCAACAGAGTCCAACAGAGTCCACTGACAGAGTCCAACAGAGTCCAACAGAGTCCACCGACAGAGTCCAACAGAGTCCACTGACATAGTCCAACAGAGTCCAACAGAGTCCACTGACAGAGTCCAACAGAGTCCAACAGAGTCCACCGACAGAGTCCAACAGAGTCCACCGACAGAGTCCACTGACAGAGTCCAACAGAGTCCAACAGAGTCCACTAACAGACTAACAGACCTCACCCTGACTGTTTGCAGCCTCTAAATATCACGTCAACATTAATTTTTAACCATTAACATCAGGTCATTTTGTTGCAGCACGAACCAGGAGACAGTTTGAGGTCAGATTTGTTTGGTTTTAAGTCTCAGACATTAAAACACATTGATTCAAAGACTCAGATGAAACTAGAAGTTGTTGAAATTATCTGTCACAGCTTCACATGAGGAGGAACTGGACATAAGAACCAGATATTTACTTTATTTAAGAAAAAATAGATGCAAATGATGTAAAATGTTTAGCTAACAGGTGCTAACAGATGCTAACATATGCTAACTCTAACCCTAGCTGATGCTAACAGGTGCTAACAGATCCTGACATATGCTAACAGATGCTAGCAGGTGCTAAAAGATGCTAACAGGTGCTAACAGATGCTAACAGATGCTAGCAGGTGCTAACAGATGAGACGTGACACTACAGATTCAGTTTGTTTATGTGATTCTGACAGTTTGATTGTGTTTATTAGTTTTATTTGAACATGAACAACTTCAGATGTTTTCTGAACAACTTTAATGACGACACATCAAGTGTCTCGGAGACAAACTGGTTCGGTGAATCAGTGAATTCATCAGACATGTTCAGATAATCTTCAGTCCGTTAATGTTTCATCAGCAGGTTTTAAACCCTGATCTCCGTCACATGTTTCAGGGTTGAAGGTGAAATAAACTAAAATAAAACAACATTAAAAATTCATCATGTTTGGTGTTGAAGACATTTTCTTTTACAGCGTCTTTTAGTTTTTATTCTAACGTCAACTCTGATGTAGCAGCTGTTTCATTGACCCATTGATTTTCTTCAGGTTTCATTGGACGTTTATTTCCGTATCAAATGATGTAAACCTGTAAAACATCACAGCTGCTGCTTCGTGACATTTTGACCTCGAGTTGCTCAAACAACTTTCACTTCGCTCATGTTTCATGTTTCAGCTTCAGCTGTTTTAAACAGCGAGTGTGAACTTGACTACTTCACGCTAATGCTAATGCTAATGCTAACGCTCACCAAAGAGTCACACACACATTTCACTACAGTCAGCAGTTGTTGTATCATGTCTGATCTGATGATCATTGATGAGTCTGATCATCAGTTGATTGATTATGTTTATTAAGATATAAACATGGAAACTTGTTGTTTTAGATGTTTGTTTGTGCACCGTCCCTCCTCGTCCAAAGCTGGGCTAACACTCAACTAACGCTGGTCTAACGCTGGGCTAACACTGGACTAACGCTGGACTAACGCTGGGCTAACACTGGACTAACGCTGGACTAACGCTGGTCTAACGTTGGTCTAACGCTGGTCTAACGCTGGTCTAACGCTGGGCTAACACTGGACTAACGCTGGACTAACGCTGGTCTAACGTTGGTCTAACACTGGACTAACGCTGGTCTAACGCTGGGCTAACACTGGACTAACGCTGGACTAACGCTGGTCTAACGCTGGACTAACGCTGGTCTAACGCTGGTCTAACGCTGGTCTAACGCTGGACTAACGCTGGTCTAACGCTGGTCTAACGCTGGTCTAACGCTGGACTAACGCTGGACTAACACTGGACTAACACTGGACTAACACTCAACTAACGCTGGTCTAACGCTGGTCTAACGCTGGACTAACGCTGGACTAACGCTGGACTAACGCTGGTCTAACGCTGGACTAACGCTGGTCTAACGCTGGACTAACGCTGGTCTAACGCTGGTCTAACGCTGGACTAACACTCAACTAACGCTGGTCTAACGCTGGACTAACGCTGGTCTAACGCTGGACTAACACTGGACTAACACTCAACTAACGCTGGTCTAACGCTGGACTAACGCTGGTCTAACGCTGGACTAACGCTGGTCTAACGCTGGACTAACACTGGACTAACACTGGACTAACACTCAACTAACGCTGGTCTAACGCTGGACTAACGCTGGTCTAACGCTGGACTAACGCTGGTCTAACGCTGGACTAACGCTGGACTAACACTGGACTAACACTGGACTAACACTCAACTAACGCTGGTCTAACGCTGGACTAACGCTGGTCTAACGCTGGACTAACGCTGGTCTAACGCTGGACTAACGCTGGACTAACGCTGGTCTAACGCTGGTCTAACGCTGGTCTAACGCTGGACTAACGCTGGACTAGCAGCTGGTCTAACGCTGGTCTAACGCTGGACTAACGCTGGACTAACGCTGGACTAACGCTGGACTAACGCTGGACTAACGCTGGACTAACGCTGGACTAACGCTGGACTAACGCTGGACTAACGCTGGACTAACGCTGGACTAACGCTGGACTAACGCTGGACTAACGCGCTGGACTAACGCTGGACTAACGCTGGACTAACGCTGGACTAACGCTGGACTAACGCTGGACTAACGCTGGACTAACGCTGGTCTAACGCTGGTCTAACGCTGGTCTAACGCTGGACTAACGCTGGACTAACGCTGGACTAACGCTGGACTAACGCTGGACTAACGCTGGACTAACGCTGGTCTAACGCTGGTCTAACGCTGGTCTAACGCTGGTCTAACGCTGGACTAACGCTGGTCTAACGCTGGTCTAACGCTGGACTAACGCTGGACTAACGCTGGACTAACGCTGGTCTAACGCTGGTCTAACGCTGGACTAACGCTGGACTAACGCTGGACTAACGCTGGACTAACGCTGGTCTAACGCTGGTCTACTAACGCTGGTCTAACGCTGGTCTAACGCTGGTCTAACGCTGGTCTAACGCTGGTCTAACGCTGGTCTAACGCTGGACTAACGCTGGACTAACGCTGGACTAACGCTGGTCTAACGCTCTAACGCTGGTCTAACGCTGGTCTAACGCTGGACTAACGCTGGACTGGACTAACGCTGGTCTAACGCTGGTCTAACGCTGGTCTAACGCTGGTCTAACGCTGGTCTAACGCTGGTCTAACGCTGGACTAACGCTGGACTAACGCTGGTCTAACGCTGGACTAACGCTGGACTAACGCTGGACTAACGCTGGTCTAACGCTGGTCTAACGCTGGTCTAATGCTGGACTAACAGCAGGCTAATGTTAGCCTGATATTGGCCTCATGTTGGTCTGATGTTGGTCTGATATCGGCCCAACGCAGGTCCTCCCCCGTCGTGAGCCAAACGTGGAGACGAAGGCTGAAATAATTAGAGCGCCGGCCTTCAGAAGCAGCTCTGTCTAATCATCCAGCAGAATAATTCACAGCAGCTCTTTGTCATGTTCGCTGCTGCTCATTTCTCTGACACACTTCCTGGAGTCTCTTTATATCCACATGAACAGAAGGAGAGATGAAGTTCTCATCTTTGTCTGCACAAAACATCAATTAAACATTTCTGTTCCCTGAGTCACAGTCACTCGTTACCGGAGAGTAATTGTGCATCAGATTAAGATGTGTCTTTATTTAACTAGTATTTTAGTGTGTGTTGTATTCACAGCTGATATGTTGTTAACATGGTTAAAGGATGTAACTGTGTCTAACTGGACTAAAAATCCAGCTCCACGTCCTGGATGAGGAGGAATGTGACCCGGAGGCCGACGGGGTCACGAGGTCACGTGTCCATATGTTCTGACGTTTTCAGTCGTTTTGACTTCTTCCTTCGTTCTTTGTGTGACTCACTTCAGTCCAGCTCCTCCTGCTGTGGAGCCGTCTGTTTCACTACGGTTCACTCATGGAAACATCAGATATGAGACAGCCACAGTGTTGTAGCTTCGGACGTGTTGTAGCTTCAGACGTGTTGTAGCTTCAGACGTGTTGTAGTGTTCACATGTGTTGTCAGACGTGTTGCTTCACGCCACCGTGTGTTCCTGACACTCAGCGCTGCCGCAGCAGATGGACTCTGGTCTCACACGTGGTCGGTTTGTGTCAGAGCTTCTGGTCAGAGTCAGAAACAGGACGACGCTGGACAGTTTCTGCCTCTTAACTCGACAAGATAAAACATTTGGTGTCACGTGACATGTTGTGCATGTGAACATCTGCACAGATGTTGATGTCATCTGTTGGAGAGATGGTGAGATGACGAAGTTTAACTGTTGAACGCTGAACTCAAACCGTTTGGTCTGAGATTAAGTTTCTTCACTAAAACAAAGTGAAGCAGTTAGAAACTTCAGCACCACAGCTGTTTGTTTTATTTAAGGAATAATTCATGATGACAACACGGAGCATTTTAAAATACTGGACTTAGAAAAGTATGTTTATATTTTAAAAAGTGTTGGTCCAAAAGTTTGCAGAGTTCAGATCAGCGTGTTTCTGTGGTAAATTATGAAACAACATCTGGTTTAATTGTGAGTCTGTGAATGTGAGTTTGTAGTAAAGTATATGAACATACATCCACCTGATAGTGACACGGCTGACGGGCCACACGAGACACACGTGTGTCTGGTGTACTAAGTTTGGTTTCACTGTGATGTCCTACTTTGTGTACTCTGCAGTAGTGTGTGTACTCTCTTGTACTCTGAGGTGATGTTATTACATAAAGTCTGTATGAAGCAGCTGCGTCTCGGTGAAATAAAATAAAGACTAAACGTCTGTAGCATCGTTTCCTTTGAGCACAGACTCATTGAAAATCTCAGAACTTGTACAAGCTGAGAAGATGTTCAGTTCAGTTCAGTTTAATATCTGAGTTATCATACCAGTGTCACACACACACACACACACACACACACACACAGCTGCTGCTGCTGCTGCTGTAAATGTTGGTGCAGCTGCCGACCAACAAACAGATCGAGTGGCAGCTCACTAATGCAGCATCAACAAAACTGCCTGAGACTAGATCTTTTTTTTCTGAGCAAAGTTTGTTGTCAGCACCAACTTCTCTGTCAGAAGCTGTCGACCAATCAGACGAGCTTCCTGTGACGGATGACGCCGACCTGCTCGGCAGGAAATGGAAAAGTCTCCGTTTAAAGAGAAACGTGGTGGCGTTTTGTGGATAGATCGCTGCTCAGGGTTCGTTAGATGAGTTAAATGTCACAAACTGACATATAACACACACACACACACACACACACACACAGAACAACTCAGAAACTGTTGCTGCTTTGACTTTGAAAATCTGAAAAAATAAAAGAGTTTAATTGATTCTTGTCTCCACTGGAAACACTGGTCTAATTATTGCTACAGGAAGTAATTAGTGTGTGTGTGTGTGTGTGTGTGTGTGTGTGTGTGTGAAGGGTAATTGTACTATAGTGCTGTTTCAGCAGAGTCGTGTCAGTGTTTTTGATGTTAAACTTCATTTTTAGAAGAATCAGTTTAAATCTGTAACTTTGTTTATTGTGAGTTATTTTCTATTTTATCACAATGTCATCAGTATATAATATAAGATAATATATATATAATCAATTATAATAATGTACAATACACCTCGTCCATCACCTGAGTCTGTGTTCACTTTTCTTTATATGTGACTGGATGTTGTTCTGACTTTGTTCTGTTTTGATTATGTTTCGATTTTTACATCGTTGCTTCTTTTATTCTTGTGATATCGACTGATTTGTTGCGGCTTCTTGTCCTTGGTTTGTTACTTTTACAGTTAAAAAAATAAACTTCACTCAGATAATGAATGATTGTACAAACACGTTCAATAAGTGTGTGTGTGTTGTGTTGAATTAAAAACCAAACAGGAGTTACAGTTGTTGGATGCTGATGTTTTAGTGTCTGAAGGAAAACGAAACAGATGTTTGCAGCTGTTGTATATTTGCAGGTTGTGGTTTATATTACATCTGAGTCATGAAGCGGTGCAGCCGCCAGGTTGTGACGTCCTTCCTCTTCACCGTGACCATGTGGGTCAGCAGCTGATACAGACTCAGACGACCGTGACCAGGAGGTTGTTGGTTCGTTTTTGTTTAAAACACGAAGCAGGTTGATTTTTAAAACTCGACGCAACTGAGACAACATGAGGTTCACTGCTGCTGCACAGCATCGCTACGGGTGTGACGGATCACTGCTGTGTGTGTGTGTGTGTGTGTGTGTGTGTGTGTGTGTGTGTGTGTGTGTGTGTGTGTGTGTGTGTGTGTGTGTGTGAGAGAGAGAGAGAGACCTGTGTGCAGCTCTAACCAGGCTCCAGGGACTGCAGCGCTGCAGATGTGACTCCAGCGTGGTCCAGCCTCTGATAACAGTAATTACCTTTTGTTGGATCCTGAACATCCTCCACTATGACACACACACACACACACACACACACACACACACACACTGACCTGTTTTGAGGAAGAGGCCCAGCTAACAGCCCTTCACATTAAAAGCGCAGTAATTAGTTCGGCCACTGAGTCTGTCAGAAAAATAAACATATAATTTAGAGTGAAAGTGACGCTTGTTAATGTGTTTAATTACATTAAACACCAGTTTCTTTACACAGCGTCGTTCACTGATCATGGTATTAATTATGGATCATTAATTATTGATCTCTGTTGTTTTCTGACGAGTGAATATTCACATGAATGTGACACAGTTCAGGTCACATAACGAACATGTAGAAACAGTGAGTGAGTGTGTGTGTGTGAGTGTGTGTGTGTGTGTGAGAGTGTGTGTGTGTGTGTGTGTGTGTGTGTGTGTGTGTGTGTGTGTGTGTGTGTGTGTGTGTGTGTGTGTGTGTGTGTGTGTGTGTGTGTGTGTGTGTGTGTGTGTGTGTGTGTGTGTGTGTGTGTGTGTGTGTGTGTGTGTGGGTGGTGTGTGTGTGTGTGTGTGTGTGTGTGTGTGTGTGTGTGTGTGTGTGTGTGTGTGTGTGTGTGTGTGTGTGTGTGTGTGTGTGTGTGTGTGTGTGTGTGTGTGTGTGTGTGTGTGTGTGTGTGTGTGTGTGTGTGTGTGTGTGTGTGTGTGTGTGTGTGTGTGTGTGTGTGTGTGTGTGTGTGTGTGTGTGTGTGTGTGTGTGTGTGTGTGTGTGTGTGTGTGTGTGTGTGTGTGTGTGTGTGTGTGTGTGTGTGTGTGTGTGTGTGTGTGTGTGTGTGTGTGTGTGTGTGTGTGTGTGTGTGTGTGTGTGTGTGTGTGTGTGTGTGTGTGTGTGTGTGTGTGTGTGTGTGTGTGTGTGTGTGTGTGTGTGTGTGTGTGTGTGTGTGTGTGTGTGTGTGTGTGTGTGTGTGTGTGTGTGTGTGTGTGTGTGTGTGTGTGTGTGTGTGTGTGTGTGTGTGTGTGTGTGTGTGTGTGTGTGTGTGTGTGTGTGTGTGTGTGTGTGTGTGTGTGTGTGTTTGGAGGTTTGTTTCTGTAAAAAGTGAAGAAATCATCTGTTTGTCTTCGTTTCTCTAACGTGGGTGAAAACAGAAGGACGGTGAATCTGGAGATTTTCTCAGGTAGAAACAGTTTTGTGTCGTCGACGTCGTTATGTTTCCATCTTCTCCTGTTTATTGATCATGAACTGACAGATCTTTCTACCAATGATCAGAGCTGTTGGAGTCAATAAGAGCCTGAGATGATCAACATGAAAGTTGTTCATGTTTGATTGTGACCAGGACCAGACTGATGTTACTGAAGCTGCTGATGATGTAAACCAGAGGAATTATAGGTAATATAGATTATTGATTATATTACAGATCAGGCCAGTGGAGGCTCTGTTACTGTGTTTGGTGTCAATCATATAAAACAGAAAAGAAACCTGTCACTATTTCTGCTCCGTCAGTTGTGATGTTGTTAAAGAAATCTGAAGGATTTTTCCACTTTCTGATGTTTTCATTCTAATTAAATCTGCTCTTCACAATAATCGTACAATGATTCAACCTTTGAAAACAGAGACTCAGGCTCAAGTTGCCTCTCTGCTGAAGAGTCCTCGTGAGGACAAAGAGACCGTGTCTCTGCTCCGACCTCCGACTGGAACAAGAAAGGATTTAATATATTTACCCGTTCGGTGTCTTTGGGGAGCAGAGATAAGAGCCTCTCTGTCGTCAGGAAAATGGAAATGAAAAACAGTGTTGGGAGGTTCAGTGGCCGTTTCTCTGAGCTGTTGACATTTCAGTCTCACCTTCACACAGAAATAGTACAGACAGAGAAAAGGACGTTATCGTCTCCGAGTCTTCGGTGGAGACGGAACGAGACAAGAGAGCAACATCAAACCTGAGAAGACGATCGGTCTTTGTTATCTGTAACGCGACGGGGAAGACGAGCTGCGGCAGGAAAACACTGACGGGAAGTAGAGTGAGTCACATGGTTTCTAAGTGACAAACATGGGGGATTAAAATCAGTTGAACCAGAAAGTTAAATTAACGTCATAGCGACACTTAGACTTTATGGTTCAGTGAGTCTGTTGAAGTTGAAGGTTGAAATCTGGCAGATTCACCTCCAACATCATCAGAGTGATGCAGCAGAGCATCATGGGAAAATATAAAACCAGACTTTACTCACACATGTGGTGACTTCCTGTTTCTGTGTCTGAGACCAGAAATGAACAGTGAATAACTTCCTGATGTTAGTGACAGTGACAGTTGATCAGGACACTGATCAACGTTACTGAGGATTTGTCTCCGAACCAGCAGAGTTCAAACTGTGACAGATGTTGTAATGTTGTTATTTATAGTTCATATATATATATATATATATATATATATATATATATATATATATATATATATATATATATATATATATATATATATATATATATATATATGTGTATAAAACGTCGTCAGGACTGAAGATGATGTCCGATGGTTTTTATTTAAAGTTTGAAGAAGAAGAAGAACTGGACGGAAACTAAGATTCATGTTCACAGAGAAACAGTTGAATTATCAGAAACTCAGACTGAACTGAAGATCAGGTGATGATGATGATGATGAAGATCATCGTTCACAGCTTCAACACAGTCTGATCTCAGAGGGAAGAGTTAAATGAGCTGAATGAAAGAAGCTGGAATAACTGACACACACACACACACACACACACACACACACACTGAGCTGGGTCATCTGTGTCCATTTATATTCAGATTGGAGAGTTTGACCCCTGAGGCTCCTGTAGCAGCTTCTCTGTGTCTCTGTCTGGTCTGAATGGATTCATCAGGGTGGAAGCTGTTTGTTCACATCCCACTGGCCTCATTAACATTTCACTGCCTCTGTCTCAGTCTGATGGTAACCATGGACCCTGAGTGTCCAACAACGCTGCAGGATCACTTCCTGTCCTCCTCCTCTTCTCTCTGTAGTCGCCGGTCGAGAACAGTTTATTAACGACTCGGCCTTTTATATTAAAGGTACAAGCACTGAGTCGGTGTGTGTGTGTGTGTGTGTGTGTGTGTGTGTGTAAAGACTCAGCAGCAGTTCACATCCTCATTACATTCGTATCTTTGAGTCTCTACACTCTACTACTGAAACTGTGACTGTTCATGTGATCACAGTGACAACACCTGTCCACACACACACACACACACACACACACACTCAGAGTGTGTTCCTCAGCAGGAGTCACATGATCTCACACACACACATGAACTGAAACTGTGTCTTGGTGCTTCATGATGTCGACTTCTCTGGTAGTTATATCAGTGTGTGTGTCAGAGTTGGTCAGCTCCTGCTGCTAACGGTGTGATGACACACACTCCCAGTGTGTGTGTGTCTGTGGTGTGTGTGTGTGTGACCTGCAGCGTCAGCGCGTCAGACGTTAGATGTGTTGTGATGGTCGACTTATTCACAGCAACTGAGACTGTGAAGTGGGTAAATTGGTCATTTCTTAGCAGAGACTCTGGTGAAATGACATCGGTTTACGCTGCAAAGTGAAGAACATATGTAGATAATAGAAGTGGGAGTGGATTTGGCTGCAGTCTTCAGTCCTGACCGACGTCTCCTGAGGACGAAGCTGCTGCTCGTAACAAGCAGACCGAGTCACAGGAGAAGTGATGGAGGTTCAGACTCTGACTCTTCGACTACAGTTGATGTTCAGACGAGACTGACTCAGAAAACACCGGATGTTTATATTCATCAGGTTTTAATCTGTGACTGAAATCAGTAAGATTTATAGTTTTAATAACAAGACGTTTGACGTCTGGATGTTTCCAGCTGCTCGATGTTAAAGCTCCTGTTTCTCTTCAGCCTAAACTCTGCAGATGAGACAAACCTCTCGATCTCTGAGCTGCTGATCATGATGCTCCTTCTCCTCCTTCACCGCGGTGCAGTCCTCGTCGCCTACAGAGACAGAGGCTGAGGAGCAACAGAGGAAGGAGGCGACCAACCAACAAACCCCCACCGCCTCTCGGCTGATGGAGACAGATTAGGGCGACTGGGACGAGTGGAGCTCAGAATATAAATGAGATATTTAAGAAACATGAAAAATTGGCCCCAAATTGCAGCAAACAGCCGGTGGTGGGCCCTCGCTTCATTTCACAGAGGCACTTTATAATCCATGTGATGCTGCAGGAGGAGAGATAAGGACGAGCGCTGACCTCTGACCCCTGGACTCTCTGATGTCAGTCTGCTCACAATGAGATTTCCACCGTGTACGACTCGGTTGTGCCGTTATTAAGACGTGGAGTAAATACAGTGTGTGAAACAGAGTGAGGGATTAGAGTCACTTCACAGCTTTTATGTTTCGTCACGTTGTAAATGTCGTTCACTCTGCAGGATGAAGATCGACACGCTGCATCTTCACTCTGCAGCTACTGAGCAGCCGACGTTGAAACTCAGACAAACATGAAAATATTAGCAGCCTCAGTTAGACACAGAGAAACACGGCCAGTTGGATTGAAGCAAGATGGAGAAAGAGGATCTGGTTTCTATAAATTCAGTTTGTGCAGTGACACAGGTTCAGTTTTCTTCAGCTCTACAGGACGAGTCGCTGCTCTTTAATAAAACCTGCTCCACTAAAACACCACAAACAGCAGCTGACGTGAGGCTGTTTGAGAATCTGATGATGGTGAAGAGTTGATCTGTGATGTGATCAGCCACGTTCACACGTCAGGTTTTTAATGTGACGCAGGTTTAAACTCATCATTTCATTTTCATCATCATCAAATCATCAAACATGATCTTCACCGTGTAGTTTGTTGCAGATTTTATTTGAGATCAAAAGTCTGAACGTTTCTGTAAACTCAGCACATTTAATGTTAATGTTAATGTTTCACATTAACGACGTCAACGTTGTGAACTGACGGGCAGGAAGGGTGCGCTAACTGTTTAGCAACAGCTAAAGTTTCAAATTAAAATACATCGAAGACAAAGACTTCTGAGTGATTGTGACTCAGACACAGTTTATTTAACTTAAATAAACTTCAGTCAAACATGTCAACGTGCCAACGACCTGTCAAATAAAACATTTGTTCTGTATTTTACAGTGAAGCTGATTCATCAGACTAATCATAGAGCCCTGTCAGGCTTTTATTTTGAAACATTAGGAGCAACTGGTTTCTACAAACTGCAGCTCTGCTGTTTGACACATGCATCAACTTTATGTCAAAACTTTGGAAAAATTAAACAAAAACCTGACAATGTGAAGTTAGGGTGAGTTCAGAGACGAACAGGAAGTGAAACATGATCCAAGTTCATCAGTGACGCAGAGCTGCAGCTGAAGCAGCGTTTATATTAACAGCAGCAGCCTCCGTCCATTAGGATGCAGCCGCTGCGCTTCTGAATAACTGAGTGAATGGAGCTGAGCAGGAGCTTTGATGTGAATCAACACTCGGCTGCCATGCCACAGCTCAGCGCGTGGTCCTGAATACTAACCGGTCTTCACTGTGCAGCACAGGTCACCTTCTCCTCCTGCAGCCTGTTATACTGATCAGACCGAGGCCTCCAAACGTTTCCCTCGGTCCTGGTGCTGACGACGGAAACAGAAGGACTTGGTTTAAAAACATCGAGTCCAGACGTGTCAGAGAATCAGGTTCTGACATCGACCAGATCTGAACTTTCACACACTAACACGTCCCAGATCCTCAGATCTTCTTCTGCAGGATAAAACCATCAATACGGCCACTTGTTCTCTGAAACCTCCAGACAACAACCTGCTCTATTCACACACTGAATCAATCACACATCACAGCCTCGGCCCCGGAGCCTGGACAGTTCAAGTCATGTTCAGCTTCTCCAGGTGACGTCGGGGTTAAAGTTCTGGTCGCGTGAACTAACGTGTCCTGTTCGTAATGAACGTGGTCCTGGTGACAGGGTCCGGTCAGTACCAGGGACCGTTGGACCAGAACTGTTCTCAGGTGGACTGGACATCGTTAACTTCAGCTGGAGACGTTTTCTGAATGAAACATAATGTTTGTAGCGTTTCTCATTTATCTCAGCGTCGGTGGATTTTCTCAGTTTTTTAGTTTGTCATTGTCATCATGAGAGTGAGACAGACTGAGTCTCAGTAGAAATGTTAACGTTTCACCAACTGCTACGATCGGTTGACGACAGACTGAATGTTTAGTTTTTAAATGTTTCAAAATAAAACGATCAGTTTCTTTATGAATGAACTGGGAACATGATGTGACAGACAGAAGGATCGTGATGGTGTGATGATGAACCTTTGAACGTCTTTACAGACTTTCTCTCCACATCTGTCTAACGTCTGTACGGTTGACGGTTGGTGTGAGTGACGGGTGAAGCAGCTACATGTTTATTATAACCCACAGTCTTTAACATTAGACCAGAGGTCGAGCTCAAACTGACCTGATCAGTTCAGTCACGTGAAGGTTTTCATCCGGTCCGACTGAGTGGAGGTTCAGGTTGTGATGTTTGTGATATACACAGTGTGAGAAATACACACATTTATCTGTCAAATCTGACTGTTTTATTTTTAACCTTCAATAAAAAAAATCTAATTAGTTAAAAATGATTTAAATTAAAATTAAAAAATTAAACTAATTAAAATCGTTTTCCAGTGAAAACATTTCCAGGGTTGTGTGTGTGTGTGTGTGTGTGTGTGTGTGTGTGTGTGTTAGCTCTGTCAGCACCGTGTGATCCAGACCCTCGTGTCCTCGTGTCCTCGTGTCCTCGTGTCCAGGCCCGGTGATGAGACGCTGTGTCGTGATGACGTGTCAGGTGTGTGTTTCCACTGCCATGATAGTGGAAACACAGACATCAAACCGTAGAACAGGAGGTGTCGGCAGCACAAACACACAGCGTCGTGTTTCTCATCCAACCATCGTAACGGAGCCACGTTGTTCATGTTTTCACAGGTTTAATAAGATTCATATAAGATCCGTTTATGAAACCGAGCCGGGCTGTGAAAGCAGCCACAGGAAGTCTGTTTTAGTCATAATGAGGTTTTAAACTACAGTGATGTATATTACTGCTGCTGCAGAGCCGCTGTTAATCACTGGAAACCTGAGGATTTATATCGTTATGTTTCTGTGGCGGCTTGTTGACTCTGTTCGTCAGGTTATTATGAGACTGAACGTTTGTGTAGCTGTTTAACGTTTTCCAGACGCGTTGTTGTCGGCTCCTTTCACAAACCAACGGTCAGTCCTGAAATCTAATAATCACTAATTATTTTCCTCATAACATCGTCACCTGTTTCCACGGAAACTGACGACTGCTGACGGACAGATCTGTAGTAAATGTGTTAAAACACTGATATTGTTCAGTGTCTCCACCTGCTTCACGTCAACTTCACCTGCTTCACGTCAACTTCACCTGCTTCACGTCAACTTCACCTGCTTCACGTCAACTTCACCTGCTTCACGTCAACTTCACCTGCTTCACGTCAACTTCACCTGTTTCACCTTAACTCCACCTGCTTCACGTCAACTTCACCTGCTTCACATCAGCTTCACCTGCTTCACGTCAACTTCACCTGCTTCACGTCAACTTCACCTGCTTCACATCAGCTTCACCTGCTTCACATCAACTCCACCTGCTTCACGTCAACTCCACCTGCTTCACGTCAACTTCACCTGCTTCACCTTAACTCCACCTGCTTCACGTCAACTTCACCTGCTTCACGTCAACTCCACCTGCTTCACGTCAACTTCACCTGCTTCACGTCAACTTCACCTGCTTCTTGCCACTCAGACCGTCAGTCTGATCAGTTTGGTTGAAAAGAATAAACTTTATAGTCAAATGTTGAATAAAAAGCTGCTCTATCGTCAACATCAGATGAAACCTCAAGGTTTGTTATTTTTTAGGTAAATCATGTTTTTATTTATATGTATTTATATTCGTCACAGTGTAAAAGTCCCGATGAGCATTAACCTTGTATGTTTTATATTAATGTTGCGTTTATTTATTAGTAAAAAGCTGCGTGAGAAAGATTTAATTCATCTGTTTCAGCCACAGAAGAGAAACAAGTGAGAACAAGATATTAAATTCACGTCTCATCTATAAAATAATATTCTTCCAAAGTCTTAAACTATGAGCAGCAGTTTCTCTCTGATTTCTGTCCGGGCGACGGTTTACTGCTTCTCACGCCCGATTCTTTCCTGTCACTTTTATTTAGTTCGTTAAACATTAAAACACAGTCACAATGAGGATATTTCCACTATATAACCGGGCCAGAGGTACTGGTAGTTTCTAACCAGCGTCACGTCCAGACTCCTGTCGACTCATGAAGTCGATGATGTCATCGTTGAACCGTTAAACTTGGTCCTGACTGTTATTGCAGTTGGCAGCAGCAGCCGTGTTAGTGTTTGTAGGAATTCAAGTCAGAGGCAGCGGCCAGAAGAGTCCCGGCATTCACTGCCATGGCAACACCCCCCGACCGACCAGCCCCCCCCCAGAGAGACGTCCATTTATAGCTGCAGACTGAAGAAGGTGGAAGAAAAAACAAAAGGCTGATGGACAGACTGAGCAACTGATAGAGACAGAGGTAAAATAACGGTCACTTTGTTCGTCCCTCCCACACTCTTACCCACACAGAGATGTGTGTGTGTGTGTGTGTGTGTGTGTGTGTGTGTGTGTGTGTGTCCGTCCGTCCGTCCGTGTGTGTGTGTGTGAAGCTGTGCAGCACTAAATCTTCTCGGTCTTTTTCTCGGCCGCTGAGCTGCCATTAATCTGGGATGTTTGCCTGTTTGTTTGTGACGGATTATACGGCGCCAGGACTAATGAGTTTCAGACCTGAAGCTCAGACGGATGAAGGGACCTGAAATGAAACTAAAATGAGAGAAATGGGATGAAGTCGGGAGCAGGTGTGTCGTCGTCGGTGGTGAGTTCGGGTATTTAGAGGAAAAGGAAACTCCTCAGACAGGAAGTAAAGAGACTGAACCGGCAGGACTCAGAGTCCTTGACCCTGTTGTTTCCAGTTAACGACGTTTCCATTCAACCAAACAGAAACGTGATCACATCGACGTATGTTCATTAAAGAGACAGAGAAAGTGCTCAACCATCACATCCTCAGTCTGAGGTTGAACAGCTTCTCCTCGGGGACGAAGCAGCAGCAGCTCAGTTTATTTATGTTGTGTGGCTCAGTCAGGATTCACGTATCTGACACGACCCTGTTGTCACATGATGTCTCAAACAGAAACATCAATCTTCAACATTCATCTCCCAGAACAAACTTATCAAAGTTGATCCGAGTCATTTCTACAGATAAAATAACTTGAAGAATCAGATCCATCTGCAGGAAGAATAAAACCTGATCCACTTGTTGTTTCCTCCTCAGATTCATGTCCAGACTCAAACCTGTTGAACCGGTTTCTTTTCCCTCCGGTGACAAACTCCATGATCAGCGTTGATGCTTTGTTAATGACCAGAGCTCGTTTCAATCGTAACCAGTTAATGTTTAACAGTTTGTGCTTAACGAGGCGTCAGATCAGATCATTATTAAACCATCTACGTTTTAACTCACCACTTGTGTTATATAAAAACTACTAATGAATACCATATGAGCCACGGATGGATGGACCATGTGTTTATTTAAAGTGCTTACAGTTGTATATAAAGGTCAGACCTGCAGAGGAACATTTCCTCTAATGACTTGTTTGGCTCTAACGTCCACTCTGCAGATGCTTCAGCTCATTTTCCTCTCGCTCTCCTCTCAAGTGTTTCTCTGCAACGACACTGGGAGGTTTCACCACCCCCACGCCGGCTTCACAAACCCTCCCCTGGAGGAAGACCGCGGTCACGATGAAACAGGCCAACAGACAGAGAGCGGCGCAGAGCGGCATTAATATTCATGTTCACGGGGAACATCTATGATTCATGAAGTGGAAGCTACAGCAGAGAGATGGAGACGGACTGAAACTGAGAAACTGAGATTGGAAGGTGGATGTAGCTTCATGATGGTGGATGTAGCTTCATGAAGGTGGATGTAGCTTCATGATGGTGGATGTAGCTTCATGAAGGTGGATGTAGCTTCATGATGGTGGATGTAGCTTCATGAAGGTGGATGTAATAATAATAATCAATAATATTTTTAATATTATTGATATATTTGAACACGTTGGATGTCACTGCTGACATCCAGAAGTTTGTCGTATCGACTTTCCCGCCGTGAACGTGTGCGTCTGTCAGATAAATGAACTGCAGCTCAGTTTCATTTGTTTTTCTTCCAGACGTCGTCCTGCTGGACACGCTGCTGGATTCATCATCACAGACTCATTATAAACAACTCGGCCGCCATCAAACGCGTTTAACCAGCATCTGTAACGTTTCCTCACAGTGTTTATGAGGCGACGGCACTTATCACCCAGAATCCCTCACATCTGTGCTGATTGTTTGACAGCGTCACATGTGTTCGCTGCGACGCCGACGTCCTATAAAAGCTGCTCTGCACAGATTGAAATCTTCTCTGTGATTTGTGCAACAGTTTGTTTAAACTACATCCAACATTCAGCTCCGCGTATTTACTTTGATTGGAAAGTCTGAGGTCTGAAGCAGAAGAAGATAAAACGTGTTTGAACGTCGTTTGGCTGCAGACGAACTGAGTCTGAACTCAGGACGTCGTTGGTGGTGAAGCGATGGAGTTTGTGGCGTTTGTGTTGACAAATGTCTCATCGTTGTGTGATGTGACGTTTAAGCTGCTTCAGCTTTCAGACGACATGAAGGCAAAGTGAATCTGAAACAGTCTGAAAGAAAGTGGAGGATTTTTTACCTGCAGTTATGTTCCTGTCCAGATGTTCCTCCTCATTATCCTCAAAGGAAACAGCTGTGAGCACGAGTGTGTGAATATATGTTTTATTATTATGTGTGTTCAGCCTCAGGCCATGACTGAGAAACAGAAGCTCTGTGCTAACGATAGCTGCTCCTTCAGGTCAGGACAGGAGTGTTTTTGCTATAAATACTTGCCTGGTTGTGTTTTGGAGGCCTGGTCTGCAACCTTCAGCCTCGGCACCGTCCCACGGGGGAAATCCCTCGTTACTGCCGAGCCAGCAGTTATGGTGATGGCTCTAATTTACACCCAGGAGGATGTCAGACCTCAGATCTGCTCTGAATGCCTCATGGTTGGTTTAGATTCAGTTTCTAGCGAGAACCAGACTCAAGAGTATCTTGTTCTCCTCCGTATTCCTGCTGCCTGTTCACTAACTTCATCCATCTTGCGTCCAGTCGGTTGTCAGCCAGTCTCGGTCGGGCCTCATACATCTTGTCTCACCTTAACGCACTGTGGCTGCTGCGGCTTCAGGCGTCTCTTCTGCACCAAGCGACCGAGTCACAAATCCACCCACACTCCGCTGAAACAGGCGTGTTATTGCTACATGCTCGGCTTCTCGGGGGAGTCTGATCTTTTTACCCAAACTCTGCCCACTTCACTGCCTCCTCCTGGAATCCAACAAAATACGAGCGTCACATTCTTCATCTGATTTCAGGGCGAGTTGCGGGAGCCAAGTTCAGGCGCCGCTCAGGAGTTTCTCCTGGTATTTGTAGCTAATGCATGTTGCATGTGCTGTCAGCAGGTCGCCAGCAGAGTTTTAAATTGTGATTAGTAAAACAGACGTGTAACTCGATGTCTCCAGTCTGTGTGGACCAGGGGCCAGCGGGAACCGAAGAGGAGCCATGAGAAAAGTTCAGGTCCTCATTAGTTTCAGGTGCAGGAGCCGTCAACACTCAGAGTCTCAGATCCAGAACTGAAGCTACCGAAGCTCCAGAAAACAGGTTTGTTGGTTTGAAATCTGAGACTTTTAGAGGTGATGCTGACACCAGGAAGTAAAAACCAATCAGGTCATATTCTTTATATGTAGATACAGATTATTCACTCAAATGTGGTTCAAACCTTTGACAACATGGTAAATAAATTAGTTTTATAAAAGAAACGACGGGGTAGTCGTCCAACATGTATGATAATCAACTACAATGCTTCTCAGTTCTTCTGAGCAGAAACATTTTCTTGTGCCTGTGAACTTTGCTGCTTCAGGAGTTTCAGCTGAAGCTGCTGAGTGATGTTCACTGTGGATAAGATGCCACAGATAATCAACCGCTCACACCTGCGTGTTTGGGCTGAAGGGGGAAGTTAAAGACACTGAGAACATCCAAACATAAAGGATCATCTGTTGGTATCACACGTTTCCCTTCCTGCTCCGACATGATCGTATCAGCAGCTTCTACTCACAAACTTTACAGTTGTTTTGAGGATGAGTAAACAGCTGTTATTGACAGCGATATGCTGATTTACCTTCAGCAGCTGAGAAGTTACACTGGCGGGATCATCTTGTATAAACTGCAATTTGATGGCGTCAAGCTGTTTTAATTAATCTCCTGCATCTAACGAGCCACTGCCAGGTACCTCGTTAGGAGGCAGGTTCAATATTTGTAGTGAACAAGACGACGTCAGTCAACACAGTGACATCAGTGTGTGTGTGTGTGTGTGTGTGTGTGTGTGTGTGTTACACTCAGCTCTTCACTGTCATCATTGTTATTACCAGTGTCTCCATCTGTGACCAGAGACACATGAATGTCACAGTCAGAGACGATCAGCATCACAATGACTGAACCTGTGAAACCTCAGCGGCTCGAGTTCATGTGGGAAATTGGTCGGGTTCAGTGTGTGTGTGTGTGTTAGTTCAGTGTTTGTGTATGTGTGTGTGTGTGTTAGTTCAGGGGGTGTG
Source organism: Polydactylus sextarius (assembly GCA_016801845.1). Lineage (NCBI taxonomy): Eukaryota > Metazoa > Chordata > Actinopteri > Polynemidae > Polydactylus > Polydactylus sextarius. The sequence continues at coordinate 11,764,483 of CM028926.1, read as the reverse complement.
TGTGTGTGTTGAGGCCTATAAATAAGTCAGGTCTACAGACTGTGACTGACTGATGTTACAACACCAGATACACAGATCTCTGGGACTCTGTAGCTGTTAGCATGCTAATCTGCTCCCTCCCATTCATATTCATGCTGCTTTTCTATTCCCACAACAGTGTGTGTGTGTGTGTGTGTGTGTGTGTGTGTGTGCGTGTGTGTGTGTGTGGAAGCAGAGAGATAAAGACAAAAATCTATTTTCAGATTAACAGAGGAAACACATGAGTGTGTGTGTTCTTGGCGTTTCTCTGAATGCGTCACTCACATCTGTGTGTGTGTGTGTGTGTGTGTGTGTGTGTGTGTGTGGATTGATATCACCCTGTGGTGTTTGTGTGGCAGAGCGTCAGATCCCTGGATAAATAATTCATGAAATTAGATAACACAAAGATTTAAATAGAGTAACAGAGCGATGGATCCAACATCAGCTGAGACTCAACACTTTCCTCAACTCAGTTAAAGACTGACTGCTCTGATTTTAAGGTTAGTGTCAGGATAGTCAGGATAGTCAGGATGGTGAGGAGGTTAGGAGTTTTAGGAGTTTTAGGAGGGTTAGGATGGTCAGGATAGTCAGGATGGTGAGGAGGTTAGGAGTTTTAGGAGTTTTAGGAGGGTTAGGATGGTCAGGATGGTCAGGATGGTGAGGAGGTTAGGAGTTTTAGGAGTTTTTTAAAGACCAGTTTCAGTCTAGTCCTGGTCTGGAGACACTGGATGTGTCTTAGTTCTTATGAGAGTTTTGATCCAGGTCCTCATCTGATCCATCAGGTTTCACTGTGACAGACTTTGGTCTGAACCAAGTCCAGATCTCTTCTTCCTCTAATCTGCATCATTTTGTGTTTGTAACCTGAAGGACGAAGTTGTGTCAAGTGTCTGTTTAAACAGAGAAACAACATGAAGGACACTGATGTTTTTAAGGTTTTGTGGATTCAGACTTGATGTGAAAACATCTTGTGCTCAGCTCAGATGGTCTTTATTGTCCAACACTAACCCTTTAAACACACATTTATGACTCAAACATATTTTATCTTTGAGATTTAACTACATGCATCGGTTCCTTCACCATCGGCTCTTTCTGTGAAGAACCACAGATGTTCGTGAGTACTTTTGCAGAAAGTACACTTGTGTTTTATGAGCAGGAAGGACTTTTCCTTCTGATGCGTCCTGGTCCAGTTGACATGAAATTAACCATAAAATGTGCCTCCCTGATCTTGGCGTGTGAAGTTTAAGACGTTTTCTTCGGAGACGTTTGATGATCAAAGTGATTTTCTTCTCTGGACAGTTATAGTTGGATGTTGGATGTGACTTTGCCTCCAGATGTTTCATCCGTTCATCCAGTCTCAGTGTCCAACAGTAGATGAGTGGTCAAGTGTCTCCTGCTTCGATATCAGTGTTACAGCAGAACAGATAAATTATTGAGCAGCACATTGTTTATTGGCCTTAGGAAGAAACTAAAGAAACTAGATCAGGGTCAGAGAAACCAACTGATTCACACTCTTTTAATGTCTGATGTCTGATCTGTGTGAAGACAGAAACGATCAGTTCGTGGTCCGAGAAGCGTCTCGTGTCTGAGACTCAGTAACGTCGTAAACATGTTGGCTTTTTTCTTTTCTTGTTGACGTCTGTGATGCTGAAGGAATAAACCTGCTTGTATTTATCTCCACTGACCAGATAATCAGTGTGTTGTGCATGTTAGCATGTTAGCATTAGAATGTGAATTAGCCTCAGGCTCCAGTGACATTTCTCACTATCGACAGCTCTGTTGAACAGACACTAACCACTTACATAACAACAACACCGGAGCCTCGGTCAGAAATACACGTCACATGTCTGAGAGTTGAAAAAAAAGATGCTGTTGTCGACCTCAGGAGGAGGCCGTGGATTAAAACTGCTTCAGCTCCTGTAATTAATCATAATCAGTCGCTGTGACAGGCTGTGTGTAGAAAACTTCATGCCTATTAGTCCTCATGTTTCATATTTTGTATTTTATGACCTTTTCTGCTTCACATCAGCGTCTGAAGAGAAGAAC
>CM028926.1:11692422-11757422 GCA_016801845.1 Polydactylus sextarius | reverse complement strand
TGACAGAGTGAGACACTGCTTCAGTCTCTGCAGCCATTTTGTCCTTGTGGCTGCATTATTTGATTAGTATCAGTGTGTGTGTGTGTGTGTGTGTGTGTGTGTGTGTGTGTGTGTGTGTGTGTGTGTGTGTGTGGGATTCCCCATAATGCAGTTGTGTGGTTTGTGACAATACACACACACTCTCTCCCACTCTGTGGTTGAACTAAACACAGACTTTCACCACTGAGACCGAAGGTATTTTTAAAAATAGACGATGGTTTTCACTCAGAGTCTGTTTCTGTTTCTGCTGCAGGAACATGATGATGATGAACGTGTGAATGTGTGAATGTGTGAACATGAACACATGATAATGACGGTGATGACGTTTGTCTGCACAAGAACCAAGTGAAGATGATGATGTATGTGGTTTAACTTCTGATCCAGGTTCATTTAATCATCAACATGTTCATGCTCACAACACATTTTAACACTTTACTAATTTATTCATGTAACAAACCTGGACCAGTATAAACACAGTGACTGGACCAGTATAAACACAGTGACTGGACCAGTATAAACACAGTGACTGGACCAGTATAAAACTAAATAACTTCAGTTAAAGTCGGTGCAGCTGCTGCAGTTTGTCAGTTTCAGTTCACAGAGAAATTTGACTCTGCTGCTTTTCAGCTTCCTATTGATTCACACACACACACACACACACACTCACTCACTCACACACACATACACTGGGTCAGATTTCTGTTACTGGTTGTGTCGATGCTCAGACAGAAACCAGTTAAAACCATTAGATCTGGACCTGATTTACATGTTTACATGTTCTCTGAGTTGAAGAACACGTTCATATCACCTCAGTTACTGTTGTATTAGTGAGTGTGTGTGTGTGTGTGTGTGTGTGTGTGTGTGTGTGTGTGTGTGTGTGGTCTAGTTTCCAGGCTCCTATTGGCCGAGAGCAGGTTCACACTAAATCGTTGTCACATATTTTATTTTTTTTTATTTTTTAGTTCCAGATTTAAATGATTTAATTGTAACAGTTTTTCACAGTAAGTTTATACATTTTACATGTAAAAGGTCAAAGGTCAAACACACTGTGACATCTTGGCTGTTTATCACCACGTTTCCTTTCACTGGACGGTTTGATGGAGACGCAGCTGTGAGGCAGTAAATCTAGTTCCTGTGTCGTCAAGGTGAAGATTCAGGTCGATCACAGAAACACACCAACTGTGAGGAAACTAAAGGGTTAAACTGAGACATGTTGGACATGTTGTTTGTTGTGTTAAACTCTGTCCTAGATAGATGATCAATAGACAGATGATCAATGATAGCTGATAGATCGATAGATCGATGATTGATAGATAGATGATCGATAGATGTAGATAGTGTATTAATCCCAGAGGGAGGCTGGGACGTCCAGTATCTTATTCCCAAGATATTATAGAAACAGTGAAATATAAAATCTGACTCGACGTCAGCAGCTTGTGTCTCATTTGTCAGTGATTGAGTTTTCGTCACATTGAGAAGCCTGATGTGTTTTAAACAGCGCATGTTATTACCGTTGAAGTGATGGATGCTGGGTAATTGAGGCGTCGCCGCTGATTGATGTGTTAACCAGAGCTGACGGCGGCGATCGTAGGCGTCATTGTGCTGTAGTTTTCTGTGCAGACGAGATAATTCAGACTCCTCCACCTCCTCATCCTCTCTGCTCTTCATCGTCTTCTCACCACATCCACATACGAGAGGCTGTAATTATCACAGCAGGACACAAAACACACCAGTGTTTTGCTGAAAAGTGGGATTTGGCAGCGAAGCCTCGTAACTGACAAAACGCTTTTTTCTGTTGGTGCATATTTTAGCGTCTGGTGTCGGAGAAGCTGAAGTTACGTTGAGCATCAAACCAACAACAGACTGTTGCAGCTCTGCAGAGACGACCAACATCACAGCAGTTTGTTTAACGAAGCTGTGATTCACCAGACAAACGCACATTTTTATTGGACATGGTCTGAGTCTGAGGACTGGAAATATCAACCACCATCAGTTTCTAGCAGTTGTTTAAGCTGAGAGACGCTCAGAGTTGGTGGTTATGGTTCAGTCACATGAAGCTGTGACTAAAACATCCAGTTTCATAAACAACGTGGTGATGGAGGGAAACGAATGACGAAGAGAAACTGGAGCAGTGAAGGCGCCATGTTGGATCAACAATGATCAATGACAATCGGTGATAATCAATGATCATCAGTGATCATCACTTCTTGTCGTATTGATGAATTTCAGCAGAGCAATGTTTTCTCTGGTCAGAGTTTATGTTGGTGAGCAACTATTTTCAGCTCAGCTGTGTGTGTGTGTGTGTGTGTGTGTGTGGGAGTGTGTGTGTGTGTGTGTGTGTGTGTGTGGGTGTGTGTGTGTGTGTGTGTGTGTGTGTGGTGTGTGTGTGTGTGTGTGTGTGTGTGTGTGTGAGTGTGTGAGTGTGTGTGTCTCTTCTCGTCACAACTCAAGGCCAATTAGCCTGTAATGAAACCTAATGAGAGGCTGTTAGACTCTGACAGTAAGTGGAGAAGGGGTGTGTGTCGCTGTCCCTGTGTGTGTGTGTGTGTGTGTGTGTGTGTGTTGAACATGAACACACACACACAGCCCTGTGGGTTTCCCTGTATAGAAGCAACATAGTAATTATGCACTTAAAAGCAGAGACAGAATTTAAAGGACTTCAGTTTCCAGAGTGTCGGTAGTTTTTCTTCTTGATTCTTCAGATTCAAGTCTTTACTCTGTGATTCAATATAAAACTAAAAGTTGTAGTTGTTTGTCACAGAACACATTGTTAATTAACTTTATCAATTAAAACACTTGGTCATTCAAACAGAAATATTCATTAGTGTCAACACTTTATTTATCACACAGGAAGAAAATGTCTGAACTGATGTTGAATTAAACCGAGGCCTCGTGAATCTGAGCAGCTGTGACCTGATCTCACTGCTACCTGTTCATTTATAATAGACACACACACACACACATTAAACAAACACACGCCTTGGTGAACACTGAGCATGTGTTCATGTTCAACCTGCTGCTCTGTTTCCTCCAACCAGACCTCAGGGCTCAGATCTGCATATGAGAACAGGAGTGTGTGTGTGTGTGTGTGTGTGTGTGTGTGTGTGTGTGTGTGTGTGTGTGCAGGGAGACTATAACAGCTGACAATATCAGCAGGATAAAAGAAAGTTATGTTTCTGCAGCCTGATGAACATTTGACACAAACAGGAAATAGATAGACAGTTAGACAGATCAATAAATCAATAAATCGATAGATAGATGTTGGTACATAGAAACCATCTAAGGTTTCAGCTGCTGTTTAAACCTGTTCATCATAAACCTTTTGTGTGTGTAAAGACACAAATTATCAGGACATGCTGTACATTGAGGAAACGTCCCGTAACAAAGGAAACGGACGCGTCTGTCAGAGTTTCACCAGATGAACTAAACGCTGTCTGACTCTAGTCAACGAAGTTGATCCCACAGGATGTAAAGTTCCTTTCACTTGTCAAATAAAGAGGTTATCAGTGAGGTTTGTCCCTGCTGGTTTGAGTGTTGTTAAGACAGAGACGTAGAGATGAAGTGACCAGGTATAGATCATATATACACTGACAGTGAAATGACAGTTTAAGGTCGGAGAACTGAAGTGTTGTTTTTGGCTTTTCACTCAGGCAGATTATAGACTCGTTCCTGCGCGGCGGCTGGATTGTATTTAAATGCAGACTTGGTTTGCATTGTTTCAGTTGAGGTGGTTTCTGGTCACGGTCATGAAGCCAAATGTCTTTTCTTTCAGCCTTTCAGTCAGAGGTTAAGACTCCACTTTGAAACAAACAAGCTGATATTCTTGCAGGAATTGTGTGTGTGTGTGTGTGTGTGTTTGTGTGAGTGCGTTCATGTAGCCGTAGCCTCAGCAGTGTGTTCGGACGTGGTCTGTCTTTTCCCGCCCCTCGCTCCATCCCTTGTGGTGGAAAGAGCCGAGTCATCAAACTGCAGACCACTGTGGCACTCCTACGGCCACAACATGGCTTTTACCGGATCAGGCTTTACCCCCAAAGCCCAGATTGGCACATATTTGTGGCTGCTTACTTTTCTTTCTGAAAGAGAAGAAAATCTGAGCGCAGCAGTTACTCGACTCTCAGTTTCACAACCATATCTGGTTTGCCTCTGGACATATTACATGGTTTTAGACACAGGGCTGCAGTCATGTATTTCAGGAAAAGGGTTATGATGGGGTCATGGTGTAGCAGCCCATCATTTTGTCCTCTGCAATTATTTCCTGTAGTGTTTGTTTTGGTGTTGCTACACTCCTCTTCCGAGCCGTACAATTATTTTGTTCCTTCTCAAACCACCTTTGGTTTTTCAGAAACTTGCAATTGACTGTCAGGGTCCAGAGACCACACAGAGATGATGTCAGCCTTCATTTCTGTTGCCAGGTAACCGAGCCCCCCACCCCCACCCCCTCACCCCCGTCCCACTTTCAATCAATCTCCGTTGTCCGACACATAATTAGTAGCCATCGAACCCAGGGGTTGAAAGGTCAAGTCGTGGATATGCTGCTTGTCTTTTGTTGCTGTAAATCCTCCTCCTCCTGTGGCTAACCCTTCCCCTCTGTCTCTGTTTCAGGATGGAGTGATGATGGGATGGATGTGAATATGGGCCAGTGGGCAGGCATGAGAGCCTCTCTCCTCGGCCTGGCCCTGCTGCTGCCACTGCTGCTCCTCCAGCCTTCGCCCTGCTGCAGCCAGTCGACCCAGGGGGCCGCTCAGGATGGGCCTCGCTTCAGCTTCACTCAGGCTGTTTACCACGCCACAGTTTACGAAAACTCAGCAGCACGCACCTATGCCAACAGTAAAGTTAAAATGGGCATCCACCTGGCCCAGCGCCACTGGGAGATCCGCTACAGAATCACCTCAGGTGACGATGAAGGGCTTTTCAAAGCAGAGGAGTTCATGTTGGGCGACTTCTGCTTCCTGCGTATAAGGACTAAAGGTGGAAACGCTGCCATCCTGAACCGAGAGATTCAGGATAATTATGTATTGACAGTGAAAGCCTCTGTCAAGGGAGAGGCCCTGCTGGAAACCTGGACCAAAGTCAGCATCCAGGTCTTGGATATGAACGACCTCCGACCCTTGTTCTCACCCACCACTTACTCCGTCACCATCGCGGAGAGCACACCTCTCAGGACTAGCATAGCACAAGTTACTGCCACTGATGCAGATATCGGCTCCAATGGGGAATTTTACTATTTTTTCAAGGAGAAAATGGAGATGTTTGCCGTCCACCCCACCAGTGGAGTGGTGTCTCTCAGTGGAAAGCTGAATGTTGATGAACAGGACCGGTTTGACTTGGAAATCCTGGCAGTCGACCGTGGCATGAAGCTCTATGGAAATAATGGGGTCAGCAGCACAGCCAAGCTCTTTGTCCATGTAGAGCGTGTGAATGAACATGCCCCAGTGATGAATGTGGTCACCCACAGCCCCTCGTGGCTCGATAAAAACCCTGTGTACGCCATAGTCACTGTTGAGGACCTAGACGAAGGCTTAAATGGAGAAATAGACTCCGTGGTCGTCGTGGGTGGAGACCCTTTAGAGCAGTTTTTCATAGAAAGGTCGGAGGAAGGAGAGTTTACCATCAAGGCGTCCGAGTCAGTGAACTGGGACAGTTATCCTTATGGCTGTAACCTCACATTACAGGCTAAAGACAGAGGAACTCCACAGAAGTTCTCTGCTGTCAGCGTTGTCCACATAATGCTGAGGAAACGGCAGACAGGGGCGGTGAAGTTTACAAAGGAAGCGTATGAAGTTAGTCTGAATGAAGTTTCACCACCAGGAACAATTGTAGAAGCAGTTAAAATCGACCCAGAGCCCGATGATGCAGAGTACATCCTGACTCCTTCTGCAGACTCGGCCTTTTTCCAGATGAACACGCTAACGGGCGTCATCTCCACCGCTCGCTGGTTCACTCAGGTGAATCAGGACGTCTTTAACCTCGAGGTGCTGGAAATAGACAGCGACCTCAAAGTTAAAGTGCAGGTGACCATTGAAGACGCCAATGACAACACGCCGACGTTCGCTCAGTCCTCTTACGAGGTGTTTGTGAATGAAAGTGTCCCAGTGGGGGCCAGTGTATTAACCGTCTCTGCAGTGGACGAGGACGAAGGAGAGAACGGATACATAACTTATAGTATTTCCAACCTGCAGCCGTTGCCGTTCAGAATCAACCAGTTCTCTGGTGTCATCAGCACCACCAAAGAGCTGGACTTTGAATCGTCACCGGAGAGCTTTGTGTTTGTTGTCAGAGCGTCTGACTGGGGGTCACCTTACAGACGAGAGAGCGAAGTCAATGTAACGATCCACTTGGAAAATGTAAATGACAACCAGCCGTTGTTTGAGAAAGTGGCGTGTCAGGGGGTGATCTCCAGGGATTTCCCAGTTGATGAGGCAATTACCACAATGTCAGCGATTGACATAGATGAGTTAGAGTTAGTGAAGTATAAGATAATTTCAGGGAATGAATTAGGCTTCTTCGACCTCAACCCAGATTCAGGGGTCCTTGCACTACAGCGTCCCCTCACCACAGCCAATCCAAAGAATGGAGTGTTTAGTCTTAAAATAACGGCAACAGATGGTGAGAACTTTTCCGATCCGATGTTTGTCAACATCTCGATTGTACATGGAAAATCTCCTCCACGAGCTTTTAACTGTAAAGAGACGAGGGTAGCCCAAAAATTAGCTGAGAAGTTACTCAAAAAGTCCAAAGCCAGCACCAAGCCCAAAATTGAGGAAGGATTCATCGACCTTTTCTCTGTCAATCGGCAAACGCCCCAGTTTGACAAAGCTTTCCCCACAGACATCGCTGTGCGTGAAGACCTGAAGATCGGCTCCAGTGTCTTTAAGGTGAACGCCTATGATGGTGACACTGGTTTCAACGGTCAGGTTCTTTACACTATTTCAGACGGAAACACTGACAACTGTTTCAATATTAACATGGACACTGGCCTCATCAGTGTCTTCCTGCCCCTGGACAGAGAAAAGAGAGATCGATATCTCCTCAACTTAACGATCTATGACCTCGGCCTGCCTCAGAAAGCCGCCTGGCGTTTACTTACCATCTACATCGAAGACGCTAATGACAACACACCTCAGTTTTTACAGGAAGGCGGATACAGAATCGTTATACCAGAAAACACTGCCATAGGTACTGACGTCATCCAGGTGGAGGCCACTGACAAAGACCTTGGAGCCAATGGGGACATCGTGTACTCAGTGTTGACCAGCACCACCCAGTTCAGTATCAACTCCACCAACGGGATCGTCTATGTCGCTGGGCAGCTCGACAGAGAGTTTGTCTCCACTTTTAACCTAAAGATTGAAGCTCGAGACAAAGCAGAGAAAGGAAGTCAGAGGTTTTCTGTGACCACGTTGAAAATCATGTTGGAGGACGTGAATGACTGCCCCCCTCTGTTCATCCCCAGTGTGTATAAAGCTCGAGCTCTGGAGGATCTACCGGTGGGAACTGTTGTAGCCTGGTTAGAGACCCAGGATCCAGATCTGGGTCTGGGAGGCCAGGTCAGATATTCTCTAGCCAACGATTACAACGGCTGGTTTGAGGTGGACCGAGCCAGCGGGGCTATTCGACTGACGAAGGAACTAGACTATGAGACGCAGCAGTTTTACAACCTCACCGTGAAGGCCAAAGACAAGGGAAGGCCTGTGTCTCTTCTTTCTGTCACGTTTGTGGAGGTGGAGGTGGTGGATGTGAATGAAAACCTCTACGCCCCGTACTTCTCCCACTTCGCTCTGACTGGATTAGTGAAAGAAAATTCCCGGATTGGAACTACTCTCCTCCAAGTCACAGCTAATGACGATGACTCTGGCAGAGATGGAGAGATCCAGTACTCTATCCGTGATGGAAGTGGACTCGGACGGTTCGCCATCGATGAGGAATCAGGTGAGTTTTCTTTGAAAACTGCTTCATGTGTTTTGTGTTTCTGAATATAAAACTAGAATAATTGAGTATTTAAGACGCCACTGGACCTGACTGGTGTTTGATCAGAGATATCATTCACCGCTGCGTCAAACTGACCTGACTTTTTTTTGTGTCGTGAACCTTTTTTCATCTTTCCGGTTTTGAGTTGAGGTTTAGTTGGATGGAGCGATGTGAAAGTGTCTGGGACTGTCTGATGTTTCACTTTAACGTATTATTGAAGGCCTGAGGTAGAATTTACAGTAGAAATGTGAATATCAGTATTATTACTATGTTGTGTGATCTACTTCATGTTGCCCCGTGAGCTATGGAGCTTTTTCTGTTTGTCCTTGAAATGGGACATTTTCATAGAGATCTGAGTTTGAAACCCTGTAGGAAGACAGGAGATAGTATCTGTTAGTGTCTAATGGAAAATGAATTATCATGTCTTTTACTTTCCCTCTGATCCTTTCACCTGGAAAATGAATCGCTGTGATTCTCAGACTGAGGTGAAACATGAATGATTGTATCAGTGTGAATCAGAGGCCGGTTTCATGGCTGGATGCAGCATGTTGACTGTTCACTGTGTGAATATGAGCATTTAATACTGTTGTTGTCTACGAGGAAACACAGTGAGGATCATACTGTCAAACTCAAAATCAAATGTCATTTTATCAGTGTAATATCATATTATTGGCACTGTCTCCTCACAGCAAGAAGGTCCTGGGTTCGACTCCCGGGTCGGGTCGGGTCGGGGTCTTTCTGTGGAGTTTCATGTTCTCCCCATGTCTGTGTGACTTTCCTCCGGTTTCCTCCCACCACCAGAAACATGCACCACTGGTGACGGTGACCTGAGCGTGGTAAATTGCCCGTAGGTGTGGATGTGAGCGTGAATGGTTGTTTGTGTGTATGTGGCCGTGTGACGAGCTGGTGACCGTCCAGGTGAACCGGCCTCCACCTGAAGCAGCTGGGACAGACTCCAGGCTCCATGGTTTTAACTGGAGCATGTGAGTCTCTGACAGAAACTTTTAATCATATAACTTCACCTGAACCTGTGAATCAACCTGTAGATTATGAATGAAAACGCTCTGAACCGATCTTTAGACGTTTGACTAGCTGCTACTAAAAAAGTACAAAATGTATGATATGCAGTTTGAGAATGATAGAAATCACACACCCACACAGGGTTAGTGTTTTATAAATCTAACACACTGCTGACCGTCGCTACACGAGGTCAGGTATCATAGTGAAGAGAAAATCTCCTCTCTGCTCATGTTGAGTACTTCACCAGCCCCTGAATAAAGGTGGCCAATACTGCAATTTTGACTTATTATATATCTGACACACACATAACACAAAGACACGTACACACTCTCTCACACTCTCACACACACACAGTTGATAACCCGTAGCGCTTGTCCCAAAGTGATGAACAAGAACAGAGTGGTGGGAGATTTATGGCCCTTGTTAAGTTCACTTTGGCAAGCCTCATAAATCAGCCCCAAGCTGCTGAGAAACTACAAACACAATTACAACTTGAAGAGAATTATTCTGGCCATAAGACACACACACACACACACACACACACACACACACACACACACACACACAGAAACACGCTGATCAGCTCTGTGAACCATAATGTCGAACAGGGATTTAATGAGAAAACCCTCATTTGGTCACAAGGATGAATGGAGGAAAAACTGTGACGTATGAAACACCTGGTAATTCACGTCTGTTTGGGATTAATAAGGTATCTGATCAATTCATCATCATCATCATCATTATCTTCATCATCATCATCTTCATCATCATCATCATCATCATCTTCATCATCATCATCATCATCATCATCATCATCTTCATCATCTTCATCATCATCTTCATCTTCATCTTCATCATCATCATCATCATCATCATCATCATCATCATCATCATCATCATCATCTTCATCATCATCATCATCTTCATCATCATCATCATCTTCATCATCATCTTCATCATCATCTTTATCATCTTCATCATCATCATCATCATCATCATCTTCATCATCATCATCATCATCATCATCATCATCATCATCATCATCATCATCATCATCATCTTCATCTTCATCTTCATCATCATCATCATCTTCATCTTCATCATCATCTTCATCATCATCATCTTCATCATCATCATCATCATCTTCATCATCATCTTCATCATCATTATCTTCATCATCATCATCATCATCATCATCATCATTATCATCTTCATCATCATTATCTTCATCATCATCATCATCATCTTCATCATCATCATTATCATCTTCATCATCATCATCATCATCATCATCATCATCATCATCATCATCTTCATCATCATCTTCATCATCATTATCTTCATCATCATCATCATCATCATCATCATCATCTTCATCATCATTATCTTCATCATCATCATCATCATCTTCATCATCATTATCTTCATCATCATCATCATCATTATCTTCATCATCTTCATCATCATCATCATCATCATCTTCATCATCATCATCATTATCTTCATCATCATCATCATCATCATCATCTTCATCATCATTATCTTCATCATCATCATCATCATTATCTTCATCATCATCATCATCTTCATCATCATCATCATCATCATCTTCATCATCATCATCATTATCTTCATCATCATCATCATCATCTTCATCATCATCATTATCTTCATCATCATCATCATCATTATCTTCATCATCATCATCTTCATCATCATCATCATCATCATCATCATCATCCATCCTTCCAGTTTCAGAAGATGTTGATGTGTTTGTTGATGCATTCTGGGTCTGGTTCTGGTTCTAGCCCTGGCTCTGGTTGTATTTCTAGTTCTGGTTCTGGTTCTGGTTCTGAGGGGGTGGTCGATGTTTCAGGAGCAGATAGAGAACCACATCATGTGTAGAAACTCAGGTTTAAACATCAGGAGGCTGCATGGACCTGAGACCACATACAGAGACTGTAAGTTATGGTCCAGGTGAAGAACTGAATCACAACCACGTTAGATGACTGACACCTGAACCCGGACCCATAGTAGATGATGGACCTCAGAGACACGGTCAGAACAGGAAACAGTCTGAGACGCTGACTCGACTGTGTTAGTCAGTGATCTGTAATTGTGTCTTGAACAGCAGCGTATCATCATCTTTAAAGTGCTGCTTGTTCAGTGTAACATAAACCTCTTAAAGAGTCGCTGACATTTAATCATTAGCGTGACGTTTTAGTGTGTATTTAGTGTGTGTGTGTTGACTGATGTTTCCGACCTAAAATAACTCATTATCGTACAGTAGCTGCAGAGTTAAACGTTAGTGGGAAGTGTAACCTCTCGATGTCGTTTTCCCGCCCTCTCAGTTCAGCCTGAACCTCTTCACATCAAGACTTCTCTTAATCACAGTGTCACTTCTCCCTGGGAACTGTTGTTTTGGTAGAAAAGGAAAGAAAAGAGGTGGAGGTGAAGGAGAATTCATGGCTCCCACTTCTCCAGTGATTAATTTCTAACAGGCGGGGAGGCCCCCTGCTTTGTTTCCCAACAAAACCAGCTTTGTGGAGAGTCTTGAATGTGCAGCCAGGAGTTAACACAGAGGCAGAGAGTCGAGGAAACACACTTGGTAACGACCGTTGCAGGCTGACATCTCTGAGCTCATGAGGGAAATACCAACATTGAATTACCGACCTGGTTTATTCTCTGGTTGTTGAAAACCCTGGTTGAACTGTGGTTGAAGTAGTCATGTAACAGTGTAGAGGACAGAATATAAAGGTCTGAGCTGCTCACATTGAACTCTGACCATTAAAAAACGTATTAGTCTCAAACGATCGCAGCTGATTGTCGATGTGTGGTCACAAAGTGTTTCATGCTTCACATTCAACAAAGATTAAAGTGAAAAAGCTGCAGAGGCAGAAAACTCACTTTCATCTCCTGAAGCAAAACCAGAAACATGCACGACAATAGCATGAAGTGTAAATAAAAAGGAATAAAAGACACAAAACAGACAAGTGTTCAAAGAGTTCAGTTATAAAAAGATTCAGAAGGAGAGATTATAAAACTGAACTCATCTCTGAGTTCAACGGCATCAAACGTTCACCTAAAGAAAGTTGTCACATCTGGTTGTTACCACAGAGACCACACATACATGGACCCGTTTAACATCCGGACACCGACACCAATATATCGATAGATATTATTTATCTTTATATGGTATTAAAATACTTTATTTATATTTATGCTGCATTAATATAAAGAAAATGTTTGACCATCAACATCAATACAAACTAATCTTCATCTGCTCAGACTCATTTCCATAATTAGTGAATTAATGACAGTGTTTAACATAATTGCAGGCTGAGAAAGAGGAGCAGTCTGAGTGTGTGTGAGTTCATGGTAGAAAAAGATCGTGAATTAATTAAGTGATGATGTTTTGTTTCTTATTGACCAAACTCATATTTGACGTTAAATTTAAGTAAAAAGAAAAACTAGATGTTTGTTGATGTGCAGGTGAAACTACTGAACTGTGACACGTTTTAATCCAACCTCAGTTTCTACAACATGTTCAAGAATCGGAGACGTTTTATCTCGTCCATGAGTCCAACAAACCATCAAATCATTAAATCATCAAATAATTAAATTATTAAATTAACAAACCATTAAATCATCAAATAAAACTTGTATTTCCTGTGCTGTTAACGGATCTGATCAGACTCGAGGTTCTTCTGCTCACGTCACGTGTTAGTGACAACATATTTATATTATTACCTGTTTAGTATCAGTGTGTTTGATCAGTGACCGAAGTTTCTGATTGTTAGGAACAAACAAGACACCAGAAGGTTTCACTGGTCTCAGGTCAGATTTCACTGAAAATATCCAAGATCATTTGTATTTAAACAGGAAGAAGCTTCATATCTTCAGTTACATGTGTTTGCTGCTTTGGGCTGAGGTCACACACACACACACACACACACACTGAGAGAGAGAGGCTGGCTCTCAGCTAAGAAAAAAAGCTGGTAATAATAGGCTGTGTTTGCTTTCACTGCAGGGGCAGCCAACACACACACACACACACACACACACACACACACACACACACACACACACACACACACACACACACACACTGAATAGCAGCTTGAAAAAAATCAGTTTAAAGATTAAAAATGTGTGAATAACCTGCAGACATCATGTTCATCACAAAACACAGATTCATGACGAACGTTCAGACTGAAGTTCTGAGTCTGACCACACACACACACACACACACACACACACACACACACACACACACACACACACACACACACACACACACACACACACACACACACACACACACACACACACACACACGCACACTCACACAGTGTACTGTTGTGTTTCAGCCAACAGGATTTATTTTTCTTTTTTGAACTTGAGACATGCTTTTGTCCTAGTTAGAGAGTGTGTGTGTGCGCGCGCGTGTGTGTGCGTGTGTGTGTGTGTGTCTGTGTATGTGTGTGTGTGTGTGTGTGTGTGTGTGTGTGTGTGTGTGTGTGTGTGTGTGTGTGTGTGTGTCTGTGTGTGTGTGTGTGTGTGTGTGTGTGTGTGTGTGTGTGTGTGTGTGTGTGTGTGTGTGTCTGTCTGTGTGTGTGTGTGTGTGTGTGTCTGTGTGTGTGTGTGTGTGTCTGTGTGTGTGTGTGTGTGTGTGTGTGTGTGTGTGTGTGTGTGTGTGTGTGTGTGTGTGTGTGTGTGTGTGTGTGTGTGTGTGTGTGTGTGTGTGTGTGTGTGTGTGTGTGTGTGTGTGTGTGTGTGTGTCTGTGTGTGTGTGTGTGTGTGTGTGTGTGTGTGTGTGTGTGTGTGTGTGTGTGTGTGTGTGTCTGTCTGTGTCTGTGTGTGTGTGTGTGTGTGTGTGTGTGTGTGTGTGTGTGTGTGTGTGTGTGTGTGTGTGTGTGTGTGTGTGTGTCTGTCTGTGTCTGTGTGTGTGTGTGTGTGTGTGTGTGTGTGTGTGTGTGTGTGTGTGTGTCTGTGTGTGTGTGTGTGTGTGTGTGTGTGTGTGTGTGTGTGTGTGTGTGTGTGTGTGTGTGTGTGTGTGTGTGTGTGTGTGTGTGTGTGTGTGTGTGTGTGTGTGTGTGTGTGTGTGTGTGTGTGTGTGTGTGTGTGTGTGTGTGTGTGTGTGTGTGTGCTGTAATAAAAGTACCAGTCTGCAGGTTTGTTCCTCTGCAGTGAATCAGTGAGGAAGTGATTTTAGTGATTCAGGTCTAAGCTGGTGATGATCACTGCCAACGATCAGCTGATCTTCTACAGACATGTGACAGTGGCTAGCTAGCATGCTAGTTAGCATCACTAGCATCACCATCATTTATACCATGAATGACACTACAGAGCCACAGCGGTTTCCATCTGGACCAGGTTCAGACCAGCTGACAGTGAAACATTCCCAGGTGTCGTGAACTGATCAGCTGGACGTTAAACCGGCTGCTCTCTGCTAACGCTCGCCAGGACACGGACATTGACTCGGACATGGACTCGGGGACTCCGGGGTCCTGTGTTGACTCTGGTAGCAGATGGTTGTTGTGGGTGAAGTGGATCTGGTGTGTGGCAGCTCGTCCAGTCAGACTGGAGTCAACGGTTGTTAGTTGTTAGTGTCTGATGGTTCAGAGTTGAACGTGTCAGATAAGACGAAGGTCAGGACATTAAGTGACCGCGACGCTTCTGTTTCCTACTAAATAAAGTTCTCAGGGATCAGATACAGAAAAACGATTCATTGCATCTGTACTTTCCTTCCTGAATATCTCTGATGCTCCTCGTCGCTCCTCGTCTCTGTGGGAAAACACCACTTAGATCACAACCTGCTGACAGGCTGAACGAGCTCAGAGGGGAGATGATTAGACTGACGTGGGTCAGTGGAGGGAGGCGGCGCTGCAGTCAGAGGAGCAGGTGGAGGAGGAGGTGGAGGAGGAGGTAGAGGAGGGGGGAGGAGGAGGTAGAGGACCAGGTGGAGGAGGAGGTGAAGGAGGAAGTAGAGGAGGTGAAGGAGGAGGTAGAGGACGAGGTGAAGGACAAACTCAAATCATGTGACTGATGTTGTTCGACAGAAACATGATGAAACATGATTTTTGTGGTCAAAGGTCAAAGGTCAGGGTCAGGTTTAGGTTTAGTCCTGTTTGATGCGAACTCTTTGAAAAAGTTGCTGAAAACTGGATAATAACGTTCACTTGGACTTTGAAGATGGTGGCCAGAGATTATTGATGAGAAGCTCCAGTGAGCTGATTGGTCAACGACTGCGCCTTTTAAATTAAAAGCCCACCAGTAAAGGAGTGTACCCTTTTAATCTTCTGGAAGGCTTTTAATGTGAAAGGGCAGGAAGTATTCATGGTAGTGTAACAGCTACACAGAAGACTTGTATTGTGAATGTGATGTGTCAGCAGACAAACACTTTTGTCAGTGAGACGATGAAACGTGGAGGTTTCTAATTAAAACCGGATCCAGGGTCCGGTGAAGGAGACATGTTGGAGCTGTTTGTCGTCTCCTCATCCCTCTGGTTTCTCAGTTAATCCTCATTCCACATTCGTTTGTTTCCCGACAGATTGATTCAACACGTCGTCTTTAAAACACAGAATCTCAACGACAAAGAAACAGAAGCTGAAGAACAAACACGAACCTTTAATTTCATTTTTACGTCTCTTTTCATGTCTTCACCTCCTCGTTGTATCACTTAATGTCTGAATAAAAAATGTCTGACATTTTCATTTTATTGCTCCGTCTCTTAATGACCCCCCCACCACCTACAAATCACCGTGGCAACGGGTAATTAACATGGCAGCCACGAACCAGGTCGTTTACCTTCACGAAGACGGAGCTGAGGTCAGGTGAAGGACGAGTACAAGCCTGTGTGTGTGTGTGTGTGTGTGTGTGTTTAATATTTTAACAGATTCCTTCACAATATCAACTGTTGGAATAAAAAGTTTAACAGGTAATTAACAGTATATGGGCAGTGAAAACTGACATCAGTGTGTTTTCCAGCTCAGGTTTGTTGATACGTGATCAGATAAAACAGTTTGAAATGTGGTCGATCGTCTCGTTAACAAAGATCTTGTCCAGTTTTTCCTCTGAGTCGATGGTTTATTGTTTTTCATCCCTGCTCCTCAGAGAGACGCTGTGTTTCTGTTCAGTATCACAGGATCGGTAGTTTTCTGTCTTCCTGACACAAGCTGCTCTTCTGTCCACGTTGTGTCTCTGTGGCCCTGATGCCGGCTGGTTAATGAGGGTTTTACCTGTGGGGTCTCAGGTGCTAATCTGGGCTCAGAGCTGAGGACTCATTATAACCCTGAGAGTGGGCAGAGTAACAGGACTGTGATAAAGACTTCCTGCTGCTCGTTTCTCACTAACAGCCTCCTCACAGTCTGTCACGTTGACCTCTGACCTCTCTCTCCTCCAGTCACTTGTGATCCTGAACTTTGCTGTTAAACTGCTCAGAAACATGAGGTCATTTAACCGCTGCAGCTTCAGTTTGTTTCAGTTTAATGCTGAAAGCAGCAGCTCTCAGTTTTCAGCCTCCTCCTCCTTCTTCGGCCTTTTCCCGAATGATGAATGTGGTCGCAGATATAAAAAGCTGACTGTGTTGGAGAGAGAGCGACGCTGTGAAACAGGACAAAACCACTTCCCTGCAAACTCAGAGTTTGTCCTCAAACACTTCAGTGTACTTCAGCAGTAGTAGTAGCAACGCTGTTGTAAACGGTACTGATGCTGAGAAACTTTATATAAAGACGTGTCAGACTTCGTCAGTTTAGATGTAATCTAACGTTGCGTTGTTTCATCTGTAGTTTTATTTCCTTCACCACCGTCCTGTGACCTTTGACCTCCGGTCTGTTATCTCTTTATATGACCTGATTAAAGGTTATCAGCGTCGTACTGACCTGGTGTCTGTAGACCAGCAGATAAATCCGATTATTCTCTGGTTCTGCTTCTTTTACTCAGAAGAAGTTGGTTGTTTATGTAATTTACTGCTCAAACATCAGTAAAGAAATATTTAATAACTAGTCTGGGACTAGTTAATAACTAGGAAACCGTCTGTAACCTGAGGACAGAGTTATATGTCTCTGACTATTTGTGTGATTGTTGCTTTGTGATGAGTCTATGAATCGCTTCTCCAACGAGACAAAGATCAGTAAAGTTCATGTAACATCTCTGTGTTTGTTTCCTGTCTGAAATCTCAGAGTAAAAACCTGTTTCTGTCGTGGCCACGCCCTCCGTCCGACGCTGCCTTTCTGTCTGTTTCCTTTTCTTCTTTTGTCGTCTCCAGCTGCACACATGAAGGTGTGTCTGCGGTGGATCAGCTCGGTGTTTCAGTCTTTGTCTCTGCTGCGGTTTGAACAGACAGGAAGTCAGTTGACTTCAAATGAAGCTCAGACAAATAACTGAACACAAAGAATTACAACGACCGATGAGATTCAAACAAATTCACAGAACGAGTGAAAGACCTCAGAGATGCTCTGAGGAAACTTTGACTTGGAGAGAAAGATGAACTGAGTATCTGTGTCAGAGGTCAAAGGTCACTGTGATAACACGATGTAAAAACACTTCTCTGGCCACTAAACCTGTAACTCAGGAACAGACGGAGGCATCGTGACCTGAAGAGACGTGTAGTCACAGGTTGTTTTCAGTCTCTAGAGGATGAATGTTTCCTCTGAAGCGTTTCACTGAGGTTAAAGTGTTTTTAGGTTTAGTTTGATCTGAGCAGGACGGTCCTCTGGTGACAGGAAGTCGTCTAATAACTCGGTGAATCTGAGCGGTAAAGACCAGATGGACAAGTAGGGCAGATCACCTGGGCTCAGGGTGGATGAACCGCAGCTAAATATAAAAACAGAGTGAATGAACGAAGGCAGAATGATGGATGTTATCAGGGCAACACATCGAGAAGACGCTCACACACCGACACAGGAAATGAGCCTCATTGCTTCTCACTCTTCAGCCGTTTGAACACGAGGATCTCTGTGCTTTAATACTTGAATACAACGGATGTTTCCTAAACATGTGAAACAGCAGCTGTTGATTTGAGCCGCTTGTTAGAAAACGACAGTGAAGGAAGGTCATGAGAGGAAGTTTAAAACCTAACACAAATATTCAGCTCATGAGACTTTCATGATCCCAGTTTGAAGAACAAACTGACTGAGTAACGGTTTCTATCAGTGTGTTCATAGACACAGTGTCACAGTACTGTGAATGTTGAGGAGATGAACATAAAAACATCAGTCGTCGTTGTGAAGTAGGTCAGACGGTCATGTGACTCTCTGAGTGAAGGAACCGTCCAATCAGACGGTTGGTTGTAGTTTGGTGGTGATAGCAGAGTTAATGTGATTCATGTCTGTTTGTTGTCGATCACACTCAGGTTCAGTTAAACAATAGGAGCAGTGGTTGTTGTTGTGTATTCAACACACATACAGTCATTTACACTTCGTTAAAGGCTGATTACTGAGATCATCCTAATAGTGTCTGAACTCACTGTTTATGTGAAGAAATGCTGCAACTGGCTGCGTTTCCCTCCAGTTCATCAGGGTTTAACAGGAACACTGAAGGCACTGAGAGCTTTCCTCATAATAACAAAGAACCTCCACTCTCGGATTAATGCAAATGCTAATCGCTGCCTTAATGAATCTTCTCCTAATTCCCAATTGAGCGTGAGACTCACTTGGTCTGTTGAGAGGCGTTTTCCCCAGACGCCCAGCGGCCTCACGTCGGCTCAGAGCAGCTGCAGCTTGTTTCATCACACTGGTCTCAGTGTGTAGAGAAGTAGAGTCAGTGTGTAAAGATGTGGTGTCAGTGTCTAGGGGTGTATTGGTGTCGGTTACAGTGAAAACATCATGTACTTCTACAAAAAAACTGCAGTGATAAGTTTTTATTCCATCAAAAATAAACATCTGTATTTTAATTCAACTTGTGGTAATGACTGTGAAGTGATTTCATGTGTGTTCACCAGTAGATGCGTCAGATTAAACGACAACATTACTGATGTTCTCATCCAGGACGAGACAGGAACAGACTGAACAACAATACAAAACCAACATCCTGGAGTATTTAGTCAAGAAAACATGGAAAATGGACTTTAAGGTGTTTTAGTTGTGTTTATGTTGTCAGTAGCTTTTAGGTACAAACTCTGTTTGTGTCAGCATCTTTTTTGACTCTTAAATAACAATGAGTCGTGGTTCTGATCAGACTTTGGATATAAAACTCCTGCCTTATGTCCCTTTGGGATCAATAAAGTACTCATCTGTCTATCTAGCTCTTATTGTCTTAATAAACCATAACACAACGTCCATGTTTCCAAATCTGATCTCAGCAGTTTGTGTTTGTGATGAAACTGGACGACAGTGTTTTAAAGTCCAGTTCTCCGGTGACATCAGCACTTAAACCCAGACTGTTAATTGGAGAACAGGCCGGTAGCAGCAGCGTGGGCTATTAAAAGCAGCGTTGCATCCTGGTGCAGAGCTATTAATTGTAGTGAAGCCGAGGGGCCAGAAGGAGGCAGAGATGAATGAGACACAGCGCAGGGCAACGCTGAATTAATTACAGCTAACCTTCACCGCTCCTCGTCCCACAGGACAACGCTGACGCACTGGTGTCCTGGGTCTGTGTGTGTGTGTGTGTGTGTGTGTGTGTGTGTGTGTGTGTGTGTGTGTGTGTGTGTGTGTGTGTGTGTGTGTGTGTGTGTGTGTGTGTGTGTGTGTGTGTGTGTGTGTGTGTGTGTGTGTGTGTGTTTACAGTAGCAGGTTAGTCAACAACACGTTGACCAGAATCAGATCAAAGTAAGTGAGAATAAAACTTTAAGAGGCAGAAGTTGATTCACTGACGCTGGTGGAAATCCTCATTAGTATTTTACTATGAACACAACCGTAACACACACACACTAATAACACACTCTAATAACACACACTAATAACACACACTCTAATAACACACACTAATAACACACACTCTAATAACACACACATTTAAATACACACGTTGGTCTGTTCAGGGTCATCAGGTCGTTTCAGTCTGAACTGAATCAGTCAAAAATCTGACAGATTTTTCTTCTAAAACAACTTTCACCAAATTACAGTCAGGGTTTGTTAATACACACACACACACACACACACACACACACACACAGCTCATCCTGCTCAGCGTCACAGTGTGAGTGTGTTCAGATTAAAGTAATAAAAAGCTTCATTACAACATGTGAACTCCCATGTGGCTTTTTGCTGGAGACATGAGCTCAGCGCTGAGTGATAACAGACGTGTGTGTGTGTGTGTGTGTGTGTCTCCATCAGTTTCCATGTGACGTTATGTTTTGTGAAGAATCACTTTTCATCTCAGACGCTCCCACTGTGTCTTCAATTAGTTTTAATTATCTAATTATTATTGTAACAAACTTTCTGTTGAGGCTTCAGTGTTTATAAAGACGGCCGCTGTCTGACTGAATCAATAACAATGATTATAATAATAATGGTCTATAATTCTGGTTATGACGTCAAGCTGAGCAGCTGTAGGAACATAAACACACTGTCTGATTTATAGTTCAATGTCATGTTTCTTCCATTTATCTCTCAACAACAAGCGCACGTCAGATATGATCGGACCGTATCAGAGTCAGGCTCGTTGTTTCATGAAGCTGCCAGATGTTGGAAAGAAAAGATCATTCATGTTGAACAACGTTTGTTAGAAAGTGGAGGAATCACCAACAGTCTGTGAAGTGTGAGGTGATTTTAACTGATGGAGGAGGTTCAGTGGTCACGACGCACCATGTTGGCGTTCGGACGGTCGTTGACGTGTTGATGAGTTTTCACTCCTGATCGGTCATTTCCTGTCGCTGGGTTTCTCACCGTGTGACTGATGACAAAACACTGAGGTGACATTGTGATTATTAACATCTCAGACTCAGATCGGTGACTGGTGTTTGCTGTGTTGTCCACCAGGGGTCATCTACACCACCGATGTGTTGGACCGCGAGACCAAGGACTCTTACTGGCTGACGGTGTACGCCAGCGACCACGGCGTGGTTCCTCAGTTCGCCACCATCGAGGTGTACGTGCAGGTGGAGGATGTGAACGACAACGCGCCCTTGACCTCGGAGCCTCTGTATCGACCCTCGGTGCCTGAAAACTCTCCACGTGACGTTTCTGTGATCCAGATTCAGGCCCAGGACCCCGACGCCACGCCGCCTGCCGCTGCCGACCGTCTCAGTTACCGCATCGTCAGCGGGAACCCGCAGAACTTCTTCACCATCAACACTCGAACCGGTGAGTAACGATGTGTGTTTCTGACAATTCAGCTGCAGGTCTGAAGGATCAGATAGAAACTGTAGAAACATGATGGACTGATCTGAAGGTAAAAATCTGAAAGATAAAAGAGACAATGTTCATCAGGTCATGGATCAGGATCTTGGATCAGGTCTGTGTCAGGTCTGTTTCAAGCTTCTAGCCCTTTCTAACACGTTGAATTGTATGTTGACTCTATTTTTGTCGTTTTGTCTCGGCTCATTTATTCTCCTTCATGTGAACTTCCTGTTCGTGCCTTCGCCCCGTGGACGAATCGAAACCTCGTCCACACGACAGGAGACATTTTCTCTCAGAGTGCGACGTAAAACACAATGAAACAAATGAGCAAACGATACATATCATCACTGTGCACGGCCCTGGGCCAGATTACATCCAGACATTGTTACAGCAGCGGAGCAGTCGGGAGGCGATCGGGTGTAAAACAGTGTTTCACCGCAGACTGAGGTTGAAGGAACGTCAGGTTTTTATTTCTCTGATAAAATATTGTTGAGACAAAACTAATGATTTATTTATTATTGTCATGTTGCTGTAACAGTTTTGTTGCTGCAGTTGGTTTTTTCACTCTGATGGAGATGATTTGACAAACTTTTAAACCTGTAGATCATCAGATCATCAGATTATTAAATCATCAGATCATTAGATCATTAAATCATTAGATCATTAAATCATCAGATCATTAGATCGTTAGATCATTAGATCATGATATCGTTAGATCATTTAATCATCAGATCATTAAATCATCAGGTCATTATATCATTAAATTGTCAGATCATTAAATCATTAAATCATCAGATCATTAGATCGTTAGATCATTAGATCATGATATCGTTAGATCATTAGATCTTTAAATCATCACATCATTAAATCATTAGATCATCAGATCATTAGATCATTAAATCATTAGATCATCAGATCATTAGATCATTAAATCATCAGATCATCAGATCATTAGATCACAATATCGTTAGATCATTAAATCATCACATCATTAAATCATTAGATTATCAGATCATTAGATCATTAAATCATCAGATCATCAGATCATTAGATCACAATATCGTTAGATCATTAAATCATCACATCATTAAATCATCAGATCATTAAATCATTAAATCATCAGATCATCAGATCATTAAATCATCAGGTCATTATATCATTAAATTGTCAGATCATTAAATCATTATATCATCAGATCATTAAATCATCAGATCATCAGATCATTAGATCATTATATCGTTATATCATTAGATTATTAAATCATCAGATCATTAGATCATGATATCGTTAGATCATTTAATCATCAGATCATTAAATCATCAGGTCATTATATCATTAAATTGTCAGATCATTAAATCATTAAATCATCAGATCATCAGATCATTAAATCATCAGATCATCAGATCATCAGATCATCAGATCATGTGACGCGTCTCTTCTCGTTGTGTCGTCGTCAGCCGGTCCACTTCCTGTGATGTCGTGTTAAAACACAGCCCACAGATGAGATCATGTTGTCATAACAACAGTGTTCGTGTGAAGATGATGAACATGAACACGATCACATCTTCTTCAGCAGCTTCACAGTTTGTTGTTCAGATCAGACTCGTGGAGACGAGCAGATATAATTGGCTGCTGCTATTTTTATCTTTTTTTCAGTCGACGTCTCTTGACTTTGTTTCATTTGATATTTGTTTCCAGTAACAGCTCATCTCTCTCCTGTTCTTCCTTTAATAAACTGATCTTCATCTACCTCCTCGTACTGAACACGATAATAATGAAGTATTAACGACGTCCTGCCGATCATCTTCTTCTCTGTTTTACATCTTTGTGTTTTCTTCTCCTCCTGACTCGGTCTCATTATACTGAACTCACTTGTTTTACTGAAGCTTTTTACAAATACACATATTGTTGAGTCAAACAGCTGAATTTCATATTAATCTGCTGTTGTCACGTTCATTCCCACGTCCAGTTCACTGTCATTAACCACCAGTGCTTAAAGGACATGTATAACTTTAACTATTTGATCGCCTTGGTTCCAGTTTTTTAGCCAAACTGAAACTTGTTCATGAAGCTGTAAGTGTCTTCCAGCTTCCTCAGTGTCCCAGTGTGATATGGATCAGATCCAGACCAGATCCAGTTTATCCATGGTGATTCAGCCGATGTGGAAGTCGTCTTCACTGAGACGAGGTGTCGATCTGAAAATAGCTGCTGTTTCTCAGCTCCACAGAAATAAAACCAACAATGATAAAGTCTTTTCTCACCTTGGTGACTGAAGCAGCAGGTGAAGATTAATGAGCTGTGACTCATTAAAGAGAACGAACTGATCGTTCTCCGAATCTGTCTGGTTTTAGTTTTGGCAATTGAGTCAGTTAATTCATCGTCTCTGTCTCGTGTTGATCGTTAAAACATCGTTCATCACCAGGTTCAGGAAACATGTGATGATCAGCTCTGACCGACGTGCTTCACTGTTTGACTGTTTAATTATTATCAGTCGTTCCTCAACATCGTCATGTTCCTTTATGTTCCTCGTATCTTCTTCATCTTTAACTGTCGACATTCAGCTCACCTTTATTTCAAATGCAGCAGTTTCACTCTGATCTTTAGATACTGAACATTGTTGCTGTGTTTACACAGAGACCTAATCTGACACATTAAACATACTGACACATATTGATCTTATCGATCTGATCAGATCCAGTTTAATGTGGGTCTAGATCACAGGGTCCTGTACTACGAAGCAGGATTTGTTCTTATCACGGTAACTTCAGGGTTAACTCTGGTCTCCGTCCTACGAAGGTGGTTCACTTCTCACCGGGCTACGTCTCCATGGTAACTGATGCTGAACTAACCTGCTCCGGAGCAGGTCATGTTCCAGATCAGAGGTCGGAGCCTATAAAAGCTCCGCCCTCCGACCAATCAGTTCTCTAGAAAATGTCTGGTCCTTTTATTGAAGATCCGTGGAGCTCGGTGTTGGATTGAGAGAGGGTCTCTGAGGAGGACCGGGGTTTTTAGAGACCAGAACCCTCTGGTCTTTCACATCATTATTTATTGGAGCGTCACTTATATATCTGTGATCTCCTCAAACCAAGCACGTTGCCAGTGACACAGTGGAGCTGACTGTCCCTCAGACAGTAGCACTGCTGCGTTATTGACTCCTACAATAATTAACTAGGATATTAAATAACTGCATTTTATTATCGACACGTTGTACAAATGCTCCTGTTTGGAGCTGCCAGGGTCCGACGACACACCCCCGTCACCTTCATTAACTGAGCTTGTCGTCCTAAACCAGAGACTGACTGACACTGAAACTGGACTTGGACGTATCAGAGATGAAAGTTTCCTACTGACACTTTGAATCATGTTCTTTTATTTAGTTGTATTGTTTTGTGGCGCTAGGGTTGCAGCTGAACATGAAGGTTAAAGTTGTATCAGTCTATTCACCTTAACAGTCTAGATTTCAGCAGTTCATTGATTTGATTTTAATTTAATTTCAGTCACATCTACTTGTCTCTGTGTTGCTGTGAACTTGCGCGTTTACACAATCGTTGATCTGTTACCAGCTGTTTTTTTCGGTTTTTAGCAGCTGCCACCGTGTTGCTTTTTTCCTGGATTATCGGCCGGTTTTCCTCATATTTTTGTAAAATTATAGTTTGCTCTTCGGCTGTGAAATCTCCACTCCGCTACTCGTTTCCATGTTTGTGATTGGACAAACGCCGCCTCTTTTATGTGAACGCTCACATCTAGATTGGAAAAACCTGGTTGACTAATCAAGTTGATAACCAGCTTCGTGGTACCGCTTGGCCAGACTGCGATTGTTAGGGTTAGTGAAGCCGGATAACTGAAAGAGATCCTGGGTAAGTTGAACTTGCTTCGTAGTACAGGCCTCAGGTCTTCATGAGATGTTGTGACTTTGTGAATATTCAGTAAAATAACTGTAAATCAGGATCAGTTGGTCTCTACTGATCATAACATGTTTTAAAGAGGAACCAGAGGTTTTAACTTGAAGGTTTTTAGCTCAGTGTTGTGACTCATACGTCTCCATCATCTCCATCATGTGTCTCCAGCATGAAACATCAAACTCTTTAACCAGAGACAAGCTGCTGTTGTTTAGTGAATCAGAGTAACAACATCAGACAGATCATGAACCTGCAGACATCAGTGACTTGAAACTGAAGGTCTGACAGTATGTAAAGTACAGGATGTATGACAGATGCTTCACTACACATCCTGGATTAATTCTGTTTATTTAGACGTGATTGTTGGAGAATAGACAAGCAAATAATGAATCAACTCTGTCCATATTTTAACGTCACAGATCAGAGTTTGTGTTTTGTTCTTCCTGTCTGTCTCCTGTCGTCTCCTGTAGGTGGTGCTGTGTTTTATTTGTGAACACACTAACTCCACCCTGCAGTCAGCAGCTGCAGCATGAGGCTGAATGAAGGAGGTGTAGTCAGGTCGATGTGGTCTATGTGGTCTACGTGGTGGATGCGGTCTCAGGGGAACCGCTGGTTTGAACCGGTGGTTTCAGTTTGTGCTGAATGTGGCAGCGTTCTGCTGATGCAGCTGTTATTGAATTGTTGAAGTGTCTTTGAGTTTGTAGCTGATTATTTTTCTGCTGCTGCTTCTCTGTCTTTTTAATAATCTGTTACTTGTTTGCATGTGTTTCCTGTTACTTTACACTTGGTTACTTCCTTCAAGGAAACAGAACAATCTCTTGATCACATCGACTCTGTTCAGAGCTCATTTATATAAGAAATGTTGAAGGAGAATATGAGCTGCTCTCTCTCCTCTTGTCTTCTGACCAACATCTCCATCCTAACTCCTATTCACAGTAATTAAGCTTTTGGCTGCAGATTGTTACAGATAACGTTGTATAATGACTTCGCTAAGAGGCTCCTGCTTCATTCATAACAGGAGTGTGTAAATAAATAAACATCCAACTTGAACCTCAATTTCTGTTTCTCCTTCATTACTGAGGTCATGTGATCAACTGATCTGTTGATAAATATCAGTGACTGAATGAACCTGTCAGAGTTTAGTATCCTTCACTGAGCTTTGTAGATTAAAGACAGAACAACAGAGGCTCTAACAGGGAGACGTCAAGTCTCTGAAGAACAAACAGTTGTTGAGTTAAATGAACACATTTCATTTCCTCTGTAATTTCACATAAAACAGGATCAACTGAGACTCATCAGTGACTCAGTTTTCTTCTGGGGACTGCAATGTTTCGTTGGATTTAATCACATATGAACGTTAATGTGAACGTTTCCTCCACAAGCCTTCAGCTTCTGTCAGAACAAACTGTGACTAGATCTGAATGTTACCATCACAAACTGTCAGGGGAAGAAACAGGAAGTAACAGCAGCAGACAGACTGGTTCATCCTGCAGCAACAAGGGTTAGAAGACCTTTATATGATGTCAGAGAAGATGACAAACAGAACAAATTACAACCACCGTTGAATGAATCACAACTCAGATTCAGTTTGGTCAAACTAAAGTATCCGGATGTTTTTTTTTTTTCTCTCTGTTCTAACAGAATCTCAGCAGCACTGATCTGATGAAATATGATCATGATGAAATATGCTCATTTAAAATGATTGTGAATTCATGTTGTTGCACAAGGACTTTCACCGTGTAGATGAAGGTGGAAACAGAAAGTCACCGAAGACAGAAAAGAGCAAAAATTTTACAAGTTGATTTTTCCGTTTCTCTCTCAACACAGCTCTATTACCATGGTAACGATGCTCCATCACCATGGTAACTGATACTACATCACCATGGTAACTGATGCTGCATCACCATGGTAACTATGCTCCATCACCATGGTAACTGATGCTGCAGACCGATCCAGGTCCTCAGCAGGTTTTTGTTGGATCTTGGTTTGGTTCTGGTTTCAGTTTGATCTGTGGATCAAACTGATGAATGAAGACTTGATGCTGGTTTTGTCTGTGATGAGCAGTGGTTTTATTGTGACTTCTCCAGTCTCATGTTTCATTGTGTCACACTGTGACTGTGATTTACACGACCAGTGTTTATCATGTGTTTATCTGTGTTCGTCTCGTGTTTTATTCATGGTGACAGTTTTCCTCGTGTTGTTTGAACTCCTTTAACTTCGTAACCACATGTTATGTTTCTGGGTGAGTTTCTCTGTGTTTTGTGAGGACGAACCGTCAAATGTCCTTTAATGTGAAACGTGTTTAAAGAAGAAAGTCAGAATTGACAGTCGACAAACATCTTCATGACTTTGTGGTTGTTTGTTGAGACACTCAAACACAGAAAGCTCAGTGATGTTAATCCTTCAGAAAGGGTCCCTCATGTCCCTCCATGGGCCCTTTATGGTCCCTCATGGTCTTTTATGGTCCCTCATGACCCCTCATGACCCCTCATGGTCCCTCTTAATCCCTGTTGGTCCAGTAATGGGTTGTAATATAACGGGGATGGTTTTCCAGGAGTTTTATGTTGACAGACTAAATAAACGACCTAAAGTTGGCGCAGCATCAACATCTAAGTGACTAAAATGTGACAGGTCTCGTTTGATTCTCTCTGTGTTTATTATATTCAAATGTCAGAGGAATATTTTGGCTCAGACTCTGAATGTAAAGTATCTCATTAAGCGACTGCAGGTGTCTCTGCTGTCACCTGCTGCTTCTCTGGTTTGGTAGTAGAGCTTTTGTGCTACAATGATTAATGTGTCTGATGAACCTGAGACACCTGGACTGTTAAAAATGTTTCATCCCAGAGTCGTCTTCAGCTCTGATGGACAGAGGTTGTGTCTTTGTCTCTTTGATAAAAGCATCTGTCACATGACTGGATGTAAATGTAACAGGAACCCTGTTGGCACACAAATGTAAACTCTTCTTTTGTGTCGGGGACAATGAAGTATTTCATCAGTCAGACGTTATAACTACAAAGGCTTTGAAATCTATTTCTCTACAGATGAATGATGATGTTTGGTCTTTACACTGGAGATGTGAGTCATTCATGGGTCTGCAGGTGATACAACAGGAAGAGTCCAACTGTTTCTGATTCATTCATCGGTCTTTTCTTTTCTCCTGTTTAAATGTTCGGGAACATGATGAAGTGCTGCAGCTAAAAATCACTGAATCTACGTGTATTCACAAACAGTATTCAGTGTAAATAAAAGTCAAAGTCAATACACTTTGTGTGTTAATGTGTTGTTCTGGACATCATACAGATCTCAGCAAGCCTCCTCAGCTACTTTCAATGATCTCAACGATCTTTTCTCATCTTCTTCAAATTAAAGGTTTTAGTTTTTTTGAAGACATCGTATGAACATGAGGAGTTTTCAGAAAACAATCTTCATCTGCAGTTCAACTGTAAAACATCTCAATGATGTGAAACTCAAAGAGATGAATCATGTCTGGATGAACATGGAGGTTAAAATCTGTCACTGAACATCAGAAATGTGATCAATCATTTCATCTACTGATCGAAATGATTGAGATGATCTAGTTGATCTAAAAGATCCAGTTGATCCAGTTGATCTTCAGATAAACCTGGTTGTGGTGACATTTCTCCTCAACCAGATGAATTAAACTCAGAACATCGTGTCATGTTGTCGTTCTCACATCTGGTGTTTTGTGTTTCCTGACTCAGGTTTGATCACGACGACTTCCAGGAAACTGGACCGTGAACAACAAACCGAACACGTCTTAGAGGTAAAAACATTTAATCTTTTCTTTGAAACAAGTTTCATTTTCTGTTTGTCAAGGAATCAGGTTTAGCTGAAAATGAGCTGAATCTATTATCCCTGGATGTAACAGTGAAGAAGTATCAATGAATAATTCTGAATCAGTCAATAATCAGTTAATTAACGTGATCGCAGACCTTTAATCAAACGTCTCCAGCTGTGAAATGAAACATTGATTTTCCTGCTTCAGTCAACACAAAACTACAATTCAGCATTTCACAAGTGTTTTTTTTTCTCTTTTTGTCACATTAGTTGTCAATTATCTATGTTGAATGTAACTAATTGATCAAGTGATGAAGTGACTTGTGTTGTAGAGTCTGTGAGATTTACACATCGACGACCACAGACACAAACAGAGAAACATGTTGTTGAGCTTCAGGCTCGTGAAGAAACGTGCTCATCCTAATCTTTCAACCTATTTTCCATCATTTGTTCCCTCCACGCCCCGTTGGCCTCCTCCGCCAGCGCCACAGCTTTTCTTTACAAACACTGCTGCTCCTCACGTCAACTCCTCTACGATGACGGATGGTTTCCTTAAACGAAGCCAACCATGAGCAAAGGGGAAATGAGCTGCTGCAGCATCTTAACACCATGACAAGCTGAAGAATGATTGCACTTGTAGCTAAATTAAAATAAATTTAGGACAAGGGACGAGTGTGTTTGTTGCTCTGAGTGTCTCCACCTCTCAGAGATCAGAGCTTTAATGAATTAGACGTCAAAGTTGAGGACGGACGTTTCCTCTCCATCACTTTAGTGACAAGTTGACAGACAATTAACAGACAGGTGCTGGAAACAGTTCAACTCGATGTGTTTTACATAGTAATGACTTCATGTTTTTATTCAGGTCATTTATTTGTCTCAGAGTTTAAGGTTGAAACTCGTGATCAAACAACAGTAAAACATGTTGGACGACGTCTTCACACGTCAACACTCAAACATGTTGACTTTCCTCTGACATGGTCGAGTTTTTATAGTTGAATCAGCCACAGAGTTGAATCCACAATATGTGGACTGAAGTGGACCAGGTTGTCTCATATACTTCAGATTTTAAAGAGAACCACAATGCACCGTTGATTCAGGTCTACATAAGTCTAGACTACCTAGTCTGGGACCAGACCCAGGTCCAGTGTTGTAATTGGTCCCAGTCTTTGTATCAGTTTATATGTTGTCATCATGTGTTTGTCCTGAACCTCTGACTCTGTTTGGCCTCTCCAGGTCCTGGTCTCAGATGGCGGTCCCAGTCCCAGACAGAGCACGGTGTGGGTGATGGTTCAGGTCCTGGATGAAAATGACAACAAACCCACGTTTCCTGAGAAGGTGTACCAGGTTAAACTTCCAGAGAGAGAGCGCAGGAAGAAGAGTGAGCCCATCTACCGGGTGTTTGCCTACGACCGCGACGACGGACCCAACGGAGACTTGTCCTACAGCATCGTAGACGGCAACGAGGACGGGAAGTTCTTCATCGACCCAAAGACAGCGGTGGTGTCATCACGCAAGGCGTTCGCTGCGGGGAGCTACGACATCCTGACTGTACGACGGTGTTCATCAGTCATTATCCTGTTATTAACCTGACTATTATATTAGTCTGTTATTACCCTGTTATTAATATGCTATTAACCAGTTATTACATTAGTCTGCTATTAACCTGTTATTAGCCTGTTATTTACCAGTTACTAACCTGTGTTTAAGACACCGTAGATCAAGACCCATTGACTCTGTGTTTGTCTTCAGATCAAAGCGACAGACAACGGTCGTCCTCAGAAATCGTCCACAGCTCGGCTACACATCGAATGGATCCGTCGACCTTCTCCATCGACGCTCCCGCTGGTCTTCGACGAGCCTTTTTATAATTTCACCGTCATGGAGAACGACAAGGTGGCTGAGATCGTGGGGGTGGTGTCGCTGCAGCAGAGCGGCGCCCCCTTGTGGTTTGACGTCGCAGGTAAATCACAGTGTGTTCGAAGCGTGAGCAGCGTGTGAAGCTCGATGCATGGTGTGTGTTGGGCCGACGCTGTTGCTGTAAATGAGGTGCAGCTCAGGTTTTGTGGCCGTGCTGCATGATCTGTTATGCTCCGCCCATCCCAGTCACCATGGCAACAGCTTCTCCAGCTGATAGGAAGTAAAACTGGACTGAGTTCAAGATGAAACCTTTTATTATAGGAACTGTAACCAGACGAGTTAATATAGTAACATAAGTTAAGTTTGATGGAGGTGTTGACTCATTTTTAAACGTGTCACATTCATCTCTAAGTGGGAAACATGTCCCACTGAAATCCCTGCGATTTGTTCACTGTCACCCACTGGAAAGGATTAATCAGATTATGTGGTTCCCAGCGCGCTGAGCTCAGTTCAACTCTTCATGAACACTGATCCTGGTGCAGCTCAAGTAATTTAATCCTTCTGATTCTTAATTCTATTAGTTATTTCCATTCAATGCTACATGTGACACTGTGGACTGAGTCTGGACCGATGGACTCGGGTTCCCACAATGCACTATGTCTGTTTTTGTTGTGGCTGAGCGGTGACATCAGTGTGTATCCAGCTGGAGATACCTTCTGGCTCGTGCTTCTGGCTCCTTATAGCACCGCCCACTTCTTCTTTATCTTCCTCTTAATGTGCAGCCGTCTCTCTTCTTATTGTCTCTGTCTGATCTTCACTTCTTCATTTTTACATGTTCACATCCTCTCTGGGATCACAGCCACTTCACTTTCTTTCTCATATATTTTATCTTTTCATCAAATCATATCAATAAGACGATATCACTTCATCCTTGTAGGAGGATAAGAACAAGAGAAGAAACTGAATCTGCTCAATAAAAGTCAAACTTGACCAGTTTATCACTGATGAAGAGGAGAAGCTTTTTTACAAAATAAATCAAACATAAAATGATCAATTAAGGAAGTGACGCTATGTAAAGTGTCACAGCAGAAATAAAATGTTACTACAACAGAAACTGGAAATAATTAAAGGTTGTTGAGCTCAATAGTTGCAGCCGCCGTTGACAAAATGAGTCCAGCTCTGAAAACAACATCCTGCCTCTTGTCCTGTTTCTAAAAGACACTATCAGTTGTTTTATCAGTTGTTTGGTTTTAAAAGGTCAAAGAGGAAACAGTGTTGTCAGATCATCGTGACCATTTTGTCTGAAAGTGAAATATTTCTAACAGACGGTTTCGTCTAAAGAATAAATTACTGTTGTAATAATAAAGTAACTATACATTGAATATTTGTGTCCACATATGTCAGATATAAAATAGTAAAACAGACTTTTAACTTGTTCAGTTATTAAAGTTTGAGTTGAGTTGAGGGGAAGCAGCTGCTGTCTGTCATCACCTCATCCTCCTGTCGTCGTCCTCCAACCCTCCTGTCTCACGTCTCTCTCCTCTCTCTCCTCAACGCTTCATGCCTGGAAGGTCCCAGGTCTTTCCGTGAGATGTTCTTTATCCTGCAGAGCGCTTGTGGCAGGAACTGTTCCTCAGAAGGTATCTCGCTTCCAACTTCACCTTTCGCTGTTTCTGTCCTTTCTTTTCCTTTTTCCTTTTCCTCGTCTCTTGTGTTGACGCTTCATCCCGGTGCTTCTCATTGTGCTGCTGACGCATTCCTGTGATCAGTCGCTGGACGAGTGTGTGAGTGTGTGTGTGTTTCCCATTAACGGACGACATTGCAGCCAAGGTTAATTGAAGGGATGAAGGTTTAGTAAAATGAATCACAACCTTTTTCTCTGCTCCCATGGTAACAACCCTGGGTTACCTGGGTGACAGCTCTGTCTAATGACCTGCTGTTACCAGCACCTGTACACACACACACACACACACACACCTGGAGTTGGACACATGCAGCAGCTTCACACACACGAACAGAAATCTCCTCTTTCTGCCGACACATTAGCGACTCTAATGGAAGCACTTGACACTCGACTGCTGGTTCAGACTGAAGAACAACAACAAAACTTCAAACATCCAACATCAATTAGCTAAACTATCAGTTCATGAAGCACCAAGTCAGACCAGCAGACAGCAGCAACACCCAGACAAAAAAGAACTTGTAAGAGACACACTCAGCGTTGGTTATGGTTTGGTGTGTAGTTTCCTACCAACACAGACATGTAGACAACAGATGGCACAACACACACACACACTGTTGAGACTAAATGAAGCTCTTGATTAAGTGTAGGAGGTGGAAACGTCACAGCTCCACCTCAGATTTATCTCCACCTACGTATCTACACTTCACTGACGCTGGAGAAACAGACACAGGAGAAGATCTCTTCATTACCTCAGATTACTGTTATTATTATTGTTATTATTAATAATATTATCATTATTATTATTAATAATAATAAAATAATAAAACTAAAATAAAAAACTAATAAAAATATGATCAAATCTGAAGACGATGTCTGTAGAAAACACAAAACACACAGGGTCTGTGGTGTCAGTGTGTTTGCATGGCCACTGCTTCATTTTATTACTGTTACTGTGTGTGTGTGTGTGTGTGTGTGTGTGTGTGTGTGTGTGTGTGTGTGTGTCAGAAGAGGGTTTACCCTCATCAGCAGCATCCTGCCCTCTTCTGTTCAGTCACAGACGAATCAGTGTGTGTGTGATTGTGTATTAACACTGTGTATGTTGGAGCAGGTGGGAACAGCGACAGTGTGTTTGATGTTGAAAAGGCCGTTGGCACCATCATCATCGCCCGACCTCTGGATGCGGAGCAGCGTTCCTTCTACAACCTGACGGTGGCGGCGACCGACGGCAGCAGCACCGCCTACACACAGGTACAACAACACACTTGTTAACACACCTGTCAGTGTTACGGTCGCCTGGCGGTTCGACCTGTGATGGAAACATGAGGTCCTGCCATCAGCAGCGCCGCCTACACAAGTACACGGTTACCATCGTGATGGTCGGAGCTGTGAATCATCTGTCAGACAGATGGAGGAAACGATCTGATGATGAACCTGAGGTCCTGTCCTCAGCAGGACCACGTGTCTGAGCCAGAACAGGTTCCAGGATCATGACAGAGATCCTGAGGTGTTAACAGAGTCTCTAAAACACTGGATCCTGGTCTGGCTCGAGGATCTGTGTGAAGAAAAAGTGTCAGAAAAGTCCTCACCCCCCCAGGTCCCAGGATCCATGAGGTCCTGGCAGGTCAGATCGGTTCGGTCCACCTCCACAGGAAGCATTAATGTTGTAGCTGATCAGTTCAGGTTGTGTTTGTTTGTGACATAGTTGAATCTAAGTCAGTGTTTGTTTGTCTTGTGAAGTGTAGTTAAGTCCTGCAGATCCTCTAATCTTCTAATGTTGTGATGTCAGATAGTTTTTATTGATTAGTGTTGATGATGTTTTAACAACGATCACTACGCTGGTGTTTAGAGTCATTTCTGTTTATTCTACATGTGACAGTTGTTTTGCTGTTTGTCTCTGTCTCATCAGAGGTAGTGCTGACATTACTTGATAAATGATGAGAGAGATGCTGCAATGAACTGAATGTGGTTGTTTTGTTGTAATAAGGAAACTGTGGATGAGACTCTGATGTTGAGTTGGTTGGTACATGAGTGAGTTTCTGGTCAGGAAGTAGTTGATGAGTGTTTTGTTTTATGAGAAGCACTGAGAATATTCTGTTGTAGCTGTCAACAGCCTGGTCTAGTATATATAAACATGATATATAGATGTGTCATATACTTAATAAGGATGTGAGTGTTTTAGTGTTTTTTATTGTTTGTCAACACACACACGCCTCCATGTTTCAGTATTTTAAATCAGGTTGTATAAAGCAGATCATCACATTAAAACACACACAAGGTTTTTAAGTCGTTGTACATCTCGTCATTAATAATAACATGTTGGATTCACACACACACACCTGGAAGCGGCGAGGCCTCTCCCAGATGGAGAGTCAGCGTGGCGTCCTCCCGCCAGCGAA
The DNA here is from genome assembly GCA_016801845.1 of Polydactylus sextarius. Lineage (NCBI taxonomy): Eukaryota > Metazoa > Chordata > Actinopteri > Polynemidae > Polydactylus > Polydactylus sextarius. Next base: position 11,722,480 of record CM028926.1, on the reverse strand, counting down.
CGTCTCCGTGGTTCAACAACAGACGGCGACTGCAGCAGCGGGGTTAAATTTAGCCTCGGTGCCTGGCAGCTCTCGCTGCGTCATGTTTTCTCTGGATAAGAATCAGAACAAACTCGACTCCTTCCTCTGTGTATGTGAATACATGTTGTCACCTCCTCCCTCTGACTCCTGCTGCTGTTTTGTACTTTGTTGTCCTCCGAGTTGGGCTGATGTCTCCTGGCAGCGGTGTAGTTAGCTCAGTTAGCGCTGTCACCTCGCAGCCACAACGTCCTGGTTTCTGTCCAACCTCCATCTTTTCTTTTCTCTAAAGGCTGAAACTTTCTCTCAGTGTTTCTGTTGGATTCTTCCACATAAGAACACGGTTTATTTTACAGACGTCCCCATCTGGTGAGTTTGGCCCCTGAGGGCCCCTCATCTCATCCATAGTCCTGATCTGACACTTTCATTTGCCTCCGTGATGCAGCTGAACGCTGGTTTATGTTTTTAGCTGAAAAGATTTTTTTTAGCTTCAGCTGAAATTGTTGTTGTTAACTTTGTTGAAAACTCAAATATAAAATATAAATTCAACACAGATGATGAGTCAGTATATAGATAATAATATTCAAGTTTGTTTCTTCAGTCGTTTCAGTTGTTTGTTTCATTGAACTCATTGTGTTGACGTGTTGGACGTTTAGTTTCGTGTTTTCTAACTGATCATCAACTCATCACTCTGCTGATGTTGTAAGTGGTTGTTGAACAGTTTTTGTTGAATTTTTTGGGACGTGACTGTGTCTTCGTGACTGTGTCTTCGTGACTGTGTCTTCATGCGTGTAGTTAGCATGTTCTTAGCATGTCAGCAGTCTAAACTGTCTGTAGCGTTGTTACTGCGTCTGGTTCACAAACAGCTGTTGTTGATTGATCAGTTGATAATGTGATATAACGATGACACTCACGTCTTTGATCATTGGTAATGAAACATGTTTTTATTTCCTGGACATCGTAGACTGAAGAAGCTTATCTGACTTCAGTTGTTTAACTATTATCTAGTTTTTCTTCTCACACTTTGTACCTAGATGTTGATTTCTTCAAACATCAGTTTCCTCCTCTGATTTCCTCCATCAGGACGTTGTTTTTTTAGGATTTCTTTCTCTGCGTCTTTCCCCTGCAACACTCAGCGTCTTCCTCCTCCAGACCTCCCTCCTCTCCCTCCTCTCATCCCAGTTTGTGTTTCCAGCCTGCAGCAGATCTTGACCTCTTTTCCCCTGTTTAGCTTCTCGCTGTAGCAGCAGCTTGTATCCTGATGCCCCTGGCTTCCTTCCCTGGCCTCATACTTGAACCAGGTTTGGCTCATTCCCACTCCTCTGAGGCTCCACAGAGAGAGAGAGAGAGACACTAATCAGACAGTTTTTACATTAAGTACATTTTCTGTGAAAATCTGTAATTTATCGGGGCTCACGGTGTTTCAGCCTAAACACAGTTTGATTAAATGAGGTCTTTCATTTCCTGTATCTGAGTGTGTATCGGACCTGTGTTTTCCTGCCTCACGCTGAGTTTCATCACCAGTCACCTGTGAGTCAGGATCTTTCCATGACTCATGACACACCAACCACCAACACACAGCGTGACTTCTCTGCAGCATGAATGCTCACACACTCAGTTGTTATTAAAGCTCAGAAACATAAAGACAACGACACTAAAGGAAACAAGTCGTATGACTAACGTGACCACGAAGAAAGAATCGTAGTGATACTGAGTAAATACACTGATAGATGAATAAAAAAAACTCAAAGTGAAACTATAGTGATCATTGAGCACACAGCACAGCACAGCATGCACACAACGAAATTACCCTCTGCTTTTAACCCATCACCTACGTGAGCAGGGGGCAGCGTGTGTGGGGACTGTACCTTGCTCAAGGGAACCTCGGTGGGGCCCGGTAGCTGGTGGATTCAAAGCCTCATTTTAAGGCTTAGTGATTCGTGGTAGTGATTTCTAACATATTTTACCTCTAGCTTGTTCATCTTACACATGAATCTTTGCTTGTGTCCAGTTCTTCTGTTTCCTCAGAGTTTATGAATCGCTACTAACATCAGACATTTGTCTTTAGTCCTGACGTTTCTTTCAGTGAAGCAGCTTCATCGTGTTTTTATTCATGTGGTTCAGTTCTGGTTGAGTGGAAACTCAAAGGATGATTGATATGAATTGGAAAATCTTTTTTAATGTTCTAACTAGGAGATGAAAGACTTCAGTGCAGTGGTTTGATAGAGTCATGGCTCAAACAAGCTAAACCGATGTCGACAGTTTCATCATCATGTGTAGTTTCCTGCTGCGCCGTTGAACCGTCGCTCTGTTGTTACGAGTTTAATGAACGAGACGACCTCTTCTGTAGTAACGTCTTTTCTCTCTGTTGGTTCCAGGTTCACATCACCGTCATGGACAACAACGACAACGCTCCCATCTTCTCTCAACCCACCTATGATGTCACTATCTCTGAGGACACGCCCCCTGACAGCGAGGTGATCCAGGTCCTGGCGACGGACCGTGACGAACATCACCGTCTCACCTACTCTCTGCAGAGCTCCATCGACCCCAACAGCATGCGTCTGTTCCGCATCCACCCCAACCTGGGCACCATTTTCACGGTCCAGAGGCTGGACCACGAAGCCTGCGCCCACCACATCCTCACCGTCATTGTAAGACTGAAGTTTAACTCCTGTCTCTGGACATAGTTGATATAAAACATCCATCCTGCTTCTACCAGAGGATGCACAGGAGCAGCTCAACTATTAAATACTATAGACAATCAACACTTAAATCTGACTTTAAAAAAAGAAAACTCACGTATTTGTTACAGCAGAGTGTTGATCTGTTTGGTTTGGACATTAAATCATTTCATTTTGTTCACAAGCTGCTTCTCCCTAACATGATATTGATTTTCTTATGAACAGTAGAGGAAGATGAATTGAAAATAACCCAGGGACGAGTGATTAAACCAAACATTTCACTAACAAAAGGAGTCGAGTATCTGTGGTTGTTACAGTCTCATTGGTTATTGACCTTGAGTTGTCATAAAGAGGAGGATAGAAACTTAACAGGAAGTTGTCTGAGTGTTGAAGTGTTAACATGGTAATTACAAGGCAGCTTTCATTTGCTGACATTGTACATTTGGTTTTGTTTTATTGTGAAAAATGTAACGTAGATGATTTGATGTTTTACAGTCTCATTAACCTTTTTTACTTCTTCTTCTCTACAGGTGAAAGACCAGGAGTTTCCTTACAGAAAAAACTTGGCTCGAGTGCTGATAGAAGTGGAGGACATAAACGACCACGTTCCCATCTTCACCAGCGCTCTGTACGAGGGCCAAGTGTATGAATCAGCAGCGGTGGGATCAGCCGTGGTCCAGGTCACTGCTGTGGACAAAGACAAAGGGGAGAACGCAGAGCTACGCTACTCTATTGAAGCAGGTAAACATGTCAAATATCCTGTAAATAACAGCTCTTCAAATGTCTGACGCAACGATAAATCTCATGTGTGTTTTTTATTTTCCTGCAGGAAACACTGGAAATGCTTTCCACATGGAACCAGTTTTAGGAATCATCACGGTTGCTCGTGACCTGGACTTGTCCACCATCGGTCACTATGTTCTCACCGTCAGAGTCTCTGATAGCGGCTCTCCTCCTCTGTCCACCACCACTATAGTTCGTATCGCCGTCACCCTCTCTGACAACGCCGGGCCAAAGTTCCCACAACCGGAGTACCAGGCTGAAATCACAGAAAATGCAGTGGTTGGGACGTCGGTCACCACAGTCAGCGCTCTCAGCCAGTCCACGCTCACCTACGACATCAAGCAGGGGAACATCGACCATGTGTTTCAGATCAATCAATACAGTGGAGTGATTACAACTCAGAAGTCTCTGGACTTTGAGACCATATCATCTTACACCCTGATCGTCCAGGCCACCAACATGGCCGGCATGGCCTCTAATGCAACTCTGCTGATCCAGGTGGTGGATGAGAACGACAACCCACCAGTTTTCCAGTTGCTTCACTATCACGGCAGCATCAGCGAGGCAGCACCGGTCAACAGCGTGGTGTTGAACTCAGACGAGTCTCCTCTAGTCATCAAAGCCACTGACGCTGACCGCAACCAGAATGCTCTGCTGGTCTACCAGATCGTCGAGGAAACTGCAAAAATGTTCTTCACAGTGGACTCGGGAACCGGTTCCATCAGAACCATCGCTAATCTGGACCACGAGACGTTTTCCATCTTCCACTTCCACGTTCACGTCAGAGACAACGGTCGACCTCAGCTGACAGCAGACAGTCCGACCGAAGTCACGATACAAGTCATCGACACTAACGATTCCCCTCCTCGTTTCACCCAGAACGCCTATGAAACGGTCCTGCTGCTTCCCACATATGTCGGAGTTGAAGCTCTGCAGGTTTCAGCCACAGACCCTGACAGAGACGTTCCCACTGAGCTCACATACTCTCTCACTGACGGAGTCCTCGAGTACTTTGCCATCAAACCCTCCAGTGGAGTTATCATCGTCAAAAACAACAACTTCTCCAAAGAACGATTCCGCTTCAGTGTCAAAGTGTCAGACGGGAAGTTTTCCAGCATGGCCTCGGTGACCGTTCTGGTCCGAGAAGCTCTCGACTCTGGTCTCAGCTTCACCCACAGTCTTTACTCCTCATCGATCCAAGAAAACGTATCAAATATCACCAAAGTGGCCGTGGTCAACGCTGTAGGAAATCGCCTCAACGAACCGTTGAAGTACACTCTGTTAAACGCTGGTACGCGCTTCAGGATCCGTCCAACTTCTGGCGTGATCCAAACCACAGGAATCCCCTTCGACCGCGAAGAGCAAGAGTTTTATGAACTGGTTGTTGAGGCGAGAAGGGAACATGATCGTCTGCACGTGGCCAGAGTTATGGTCAGAGTCCAGATTGAGGACCTCAACGATAATGCTCCTGTGTTTGTTGGACTTCCATATTATGCAGCTGTACAAGTGGAAGCTGAGCCAGGATCACCCATTTTCAGAGTCATGGCGGTAGACGGTGACAAAGGGATCAACGGGGAGGTGTCGTACTATCTGAAGGACGACCACGGTCACTTTGAGATCAACCGGCAGACGGGTGGCCTCAGCCTCAAGAGGGCGTTTGAATCCGACCTGTCCAACGTGGAGTATCAGATGGTGATATATGCCAGAGACGGAGGTTATCCTCCCCTCTCATCGACGATAGAGTTTCCCATCACTGTCGTCAACAAAGCCATGCCTGTGTTTGACAAATCGTTTTATTCTGTTTCTGTGAATGAAGATGTTGCTGTTCACACGCCGATCCTCGGTATCAACGCCACTAGTCCTGAAGGTCAAAACATCATCTACACTATCGTCGATGGAGACCCATCTCTTCAGTTTGACATCGGGTTTGATACCGGAGTCATTAGCGTCATCCACTCTCTGGACTATGAAGCAACATCCTCGTACCGTCTGACCATCAGGGCCACTGACTATCTGACCGGTGCTCGTGCTGAGGTGGATGTCGATGTGGTCGTCCAGGATGTGAACGACAACCAACCCGTCTTCCAGAAAATGTCCTACACAGTCGTTTTATCTGAAACAGCCATGATAGGAACCCCAGCGCTTCAGGTCATCGCCACCGACAAAGACTCAGAGAAGAACAACGTTGTTCGCTACCAGATCTTCTCAGACGCACATAACAGCACCGACTACTTCCACATTGATAGCAGCAGTGGATTAATCCTGACAGCTCGGATGTTAGACCACGAACTGGTCCAGAAATATGACTTCATTGTCCGGGCCACAGATAACGGCTTCCCACCACTTAGCAGTGAAGTATCGGTCATAGTCATAGTGAACGACATGAATGACAACCCACCGGTCTTCAACCAGCTGCTCTATGAGGCTTATGTGAACGAGCTAGCGCCCAGAGGCCATTTTGTAACCTGTGTCCAGGCCTCAGACGCCGACAGCTCAGATTTAGACAAGTTGGAATACAGCGTTTTATCTGGAAATGAAAAAATGAATTTTGTGATGGACAAAAAAACAGGAATCATCGCGTTGTCGAGTCATCGGAAACAACGAATGGAGCCCGTCTACAGCCTGAACGTGTCGGTGTCTGATGGTGTTTTCACCAGCACGGCACAAGTTCATGTGAAGGTGTTGGGAGCGAATCTGTTCAGTCCAGTGTTTAGCCAGAACCTGTACGAGGCAGAGTTAAGAGAAAACGCCGCAGTGGGAACTAAAGTTATACAGGTAAGTGCTGCAGAGATTCAGTGAAGGATTGTTCTTCTTATTAATTCTCATGTCTGAAAACTAAAACTTATTTTTATTTCCAGGTGAAGGCAACAGATGCAGACCCCGGAGCGTTCGGTCGTATCACGTATTCCTTCGTTAACGACGTGGGCAAAGACCAGTTCAACATCGATGCTAATGGTCAGATCACCACTGTTGAGAAACTGGACCGAGAGGACCCGGCCAACAAAGACATCGTTCTGATGGTCACAGCCCAGGACTCAGGTGGACGAGCCTCCTTCTCCACTGTACAAATTACTCTGCTGGACGACAACGATAATGTGCCTCGTTTCAGAGCCACAGAGTACAGAGCTTCAGTCAAATCTGATGTAGCTAAAGGTTTTTTGGTGACACAGATTCAGGCTTATGACCCTGATGATGGCATTAACGCCAAAGTGACATATTCTCTGTACAGCGAGGCCCATGTCCCTGTGGTAGACATCCTGGAGATTGACCCAGACAATGGTTGGATGGTGACAAAAGGCAGCTTCAGCCATTTGAGGAATTCTGTGTTGTCTTTCTTTGTGAAGGCCGTGGATGGAGGAAACCCAGTGCGACACTCGCTAGTGTCCGTCTACATCCACGTTCTCTCTCCAGATGCTTTAATTCCTTCTTTCAGTCAACATCAGTATTTATTCAGCATGCCAGAGGACACGCCCATCGGCTCAGCCATAGGGACAGTACGTCTCAACACTCCTGCTGGATACGCCTCGCTCTCTGCTACCTTCACCTTGGTCAATGGAGAGACTGGAGAAAACAACCAGGATGGTGTGTTTGTGGTGGAGAAGGAGACCGGAGTGATTAAACTTGATAAAGCCTTGGACCATGAGGTGATTAAAGGCTTCACCTTCAAAGTCACTGCCACTGTTCTACAGGCTAAACTGGACTCTGTGACCTCTGTTGACGTTGAAGTCAAAGTGTTGGATCTAAATGACAACAAACCAGCATTTGAGGCCAACTCATATGAAGCCACGGTGATGGAGGGGATGTCAGTCGGGACCAGAATAATCCAGGTCCAGGCCCTAGATCCAGACTCGGGGGCCAACGGACAGGTGACGTACAGTCTGGGAGCATCCGTCCAGCTTGAGGGGTTTTCAGACACGCTACTCGGCACATTTAGTATCGACAGCAACACGGGCTGGATTTCTACACGCAAAGACCTGGACCATGAGACAAACCCATCCTACACCTTCACAGTCGTGGCCTCGGACCTCGGGGAGACTCTGTCTCTGTCCAGCACCACCACCGTGACGGTGGCGGTGTCCGACATCAACGACAACCCGCCCAGGTTCATGGAGCTTCACTACTTCGGTTCGGTCCAGGAGAGCGACCCACCGGGAGAAGTGGTCGCCGTGTTGAACACCAGAGACGACGACAGCTCTGCCGTTAACAGACAAGTCAGCTACCACATCACTGGTGAGTATCACTACATCGTTAATGTGTCAGCAGACAAATGGACATCAGACGGTTCAACAAACACAAATATCCAACAGTTTCTCGTCTCTTTAGACACTTTAGACAAGTCTGTTGTCACGTAGACTGGACTAAGACCTTATCAGATCATTATAAATAAATCCTGACGAAAAGTGAAACTGACACATTTATGACCTTTTTTTCACAGTAAAGTGAAAAGCAGTCATTGAAAAACATCAAGTTTCTAGTAAATGTCGATAATGTTCCTAATGAGAAGAAATAAATGGTTGCCTGTTAAAGTGTTGAGGTTTTATAAAATAAACTAATTTGACCTTTTATGGAGATTTAAAGTTTCTACCTGCTCATCTTAATTTCCTGCTCAGACATTGAATCTTATTAAATTATAGTTATAAAAGCATTTTGTGTAGTTTTACCTTGTGAGATGAATAAACATGAGGATGAAACCTGCTCATTAATTAAAGATGATCCAGGACGTTGCTCAATATCTGAGTTATGATATATATGATATATATTATTAAATGTAAAAGAGATTTTGATCTCAACGTGATTTTTTTATTTCCTGGTAAAAAAAAAAAAAGGTTAAATAAATAAAAAATAAATATATGATATAGTCTCTGTGTATCTGCATCTGCAGCGTCTCATGTCTGAGAAACAGACTGAGAAACATTGAAATGTGGCAGTATTTTATGGCAGAGTGACATTCAACAGCCTCTGGCATTTACTCATGTACACTTCTTAAAGGCCAGTGAGGCAGTAAATAAAGCTGAAGTCGTCACTTTAAAGACGTCATCTGCTGAAAACTGAACCTCATGGAGACGTCTTGATAAAGGACGCTGAGCGGTTTCATCCAGGAAAATCTTCTGGAGGTTGTTGTCGTCACAAATACAGCAGATAAACAGTTACAGACATTAACACGACAGGTCAAAAGGTCAAGGTCTCCACTGGATAAACAGAGAAAAGAGCCAGAGTGAACTGTGACAGTGATCAAAGCCTGGCTGCTCATTGATATTCAACAAGGTGGTAATGAAGGTAGGACTCCTCAGGAGACGAGACGAGCAGCTCCATGCCAACGGGAAACACACAGATAATGAAGGACTTTTAACTGGAAATCCTCGGTCTAATGGTATTGTAATGAGAATGAGTGAGACAGCTGGAGAACATGAGAGAAATGTGACCTCATAGTTAAAGATCCTGACAGAGGAGAGAAATAACGTGAAGGAACAAATGAACGATCAAAATACTGGAACATGTGACCTTTAATCTGCAGTTTAAAGAAGCAGCAGCACTTAGAGAAAAAAAACCTTTGACTGAGAAAAGATGATGGTTGAGATGAAAAATGATGTGAATGAAACACATTGTTTCACATTTAGTGACATGCTACTGTTCATCATCAGGTAATAATAACGACTATGTTAATTAGTAGAGTCTGCCAGTGTTAAAGTTAGCAGATCACACACGTCTTTAATCATTAAGTCTATAAACCAGCAACTGTATCAGTAAATAAATTCAGTAGAGAGGAGTAGATTAGGAGACGAGTGGAGGATTTAAACTGTTACTGTCGTCATCAGTTGACTGAAGATAAACGTAGCTTTTCTAAAATCCTTTGTTTTTCTCCATGTTTCTGAGGTAAGAGCAGAACGACTCTGTCTTAAATTCATATTTCTGGTTTGTGGTTTTAGAAGCTGAGTGCTTCTAAAACAATTACTTTGTTTTGGTCGGTTTAATTGATGAAACTGTGGCTCATTAATTGTTTCTTTGTTTCCTTCATTTGTCCAGAGTTTGTTTGGGAGTAAAATCCCTCTGTGACATGTATATAACAATGTTAACATGGAGTCAAACTTCATCATCGTCCTGATGTTTAGTTTCAGTTTTATCTCCCTGCTGTTTGACTATAAACACACGTGCAAAAATCCTCATCTACACTGAGAGAAAACCCTGGTACACGACAAACAAAGCTCTGGACATGTTTGGACGTTTGAATCGTCAGAACCATAATCATCTTATAAATAAGTTGCTGACAAAGATGTTGCTCCATCAGTGAGTTTGTAGTCGTCGTTCTTTGATCTATGATCAGCACCACATCGCCCCCTTCAGGCCAAACACTGTAACACAACAGGAGATGTTCAGTAGTTACACACGAGGATTCGACTTTCTCCAGGTTAATTATCATAAATCAAGTCATATTTTCTTTCAGACGTGATTCTAGAAAAGTTAAACTATTCATCATTATCACTAGTTTCTTTTTACTGTAAATGATTCTCTTCTTTATTGGTTCTTGTCAAACCTGGATCTGTCTTCTGTTTAGTTTAGTTCAGTTCAGTTTAGGTTCAGTGTGTTTCTGTTGACTGGTCGATTGATGAAGTTACGTCCATAGAAACTGAAACTTAACAGTGTAAAACCAGTTCAGATGTTTCAGTTTGATTACATAAAATTGTTTATCATTAATAAACCAAAGGATAAACAGTTTGATAGATGGACCATGAACAGACACATGGACCAGTTGTCTGATCAGTGGATCAGTGATTTCAGGACTGAACCTAACATGGTTCTGGTTTCTGGCTCTGGCTCTGGTTCTGGCTCTGTTTCAGGTTCTGGTTCTGGTTCCAGTTTCTTGCTCTGGTTCTGGCTCTGGTTGTGGCTCTGGCCCTGGTTCAGGTTCTGGCTCTGGTTCAGGTTCTGGTTTGTTCACCTCCAATAAACCTAACTAGGTAATGTGTAATAAACGAACTAGGCTGCAGTGGAAAAACACTCAGTCACCGTTGATGGAAAAAAATCTCTACAACAATTACTGGAGATTACAGAGATAGGAACCTAATGGGAAAAGCTGCAGCTGCACTAATTGCAGGTCGTCAGTTCAATCCCGACTCCTCCCGTCCACACGATGAACTGTCCTTCGGTGACTCACTGAACCCAGAATTACTCTGGTTCACTGCCATCGTGTGTGTGAGAGGAGATGGTAATTGGTAAATTGACTTTGTTTATGCACTTTTCTTGTCTTTGTGATTTCACATCCATACAGAAACATAAAGCATCAGAACGTAGACGATGTAGAGCTTCGTCCTGATGGTTCAGACGTCACATCCACAGTGACAGATGATCAGACTGATGCAGCATCTCATTTAGTATCAACTCTGACTCTTAATGGATCAAAACACCATCATATCACAGCAGTGATGTGGTCACTTCCTGTTCCTCCACCCGTCAGATGGAGGTGGAGGACTGTGTTTCTGTGCCGGGACGGTTCAGTTAAATGGGTCAGCAGCCAACCAGCGCCCTCATAAATCCCCAGCGTTATGGTCCAACCTTTATCCGCTGCTGCTGCATTAATTTCATCATTCTGTTCACATAAAGCAGACACTTACTGTAATTGCAGTAATAAGAAAGTGCTTCATCAAACAGTGACTTCATGGCAGAAGAAATTAGCTCAGTATTAAAAGTAGAAGTGTGAAGCTGCTGCTGGTTTATCAACAGAGCATTATCCAGATGTTACCACATGTTTGACCCGAGTGTCTCTGTCTCTGTCCAGGTGGAAACCATCGCGGCGTGTTCGCTCTGGGTCTGGTTCAGGGCGAGTGGAAGATGTACGTGAAAGGACTGTTGGACCGCGAGGAACGAAACCTCTACATCATCAACGTCACAGCGAGCGACGGACTCTTTGTTTCACAGGCGACAGTGGAAATTACAGTGATCGACACCAACGACAACAGCCCCGTTTGTGACCAGGTGAAGAGTCACACCACTTGTTTCTTTTAAAGGACGAGACAATGACTCGTGTTGATCCTCTGTTTTTATTTGTGTTGTGTGTGTGTGTGTGTGTTTGTGCAGGCTGTGTACGTTGCCTCTGTCCCTGAGGATCTTCCCATCAACAGCGTGTTGCTGAGAGTCGGAGCTACAGACGCTGATGTTGGCATCAGTTCCTGGATCCAGTACTCTTTACACGGTCCTGGATCTCAGGACTTCAGCATCGACTCAGATACCGGTACCATAGTGACACATTTATATAAGAACAGTTCATTCATTCATCATCATCATCATCAGTTCAGCATGAAGTCAAATTTCCGAGGATGTTTCAGGACCGTGTGATCGTCTCTTGACGTGACCTGTTTTCTCCTCGACAGGTGAAGTTAAATCGTCGGTGGTTCTGGACCACGAGGCCACGCCCAGCTACCGTCTGGTTGCCCAGGCGACGGACGGCGGTGGGAGGTGGTGTCGTGCCGAGGTTCAGCTGACGGTGACGGATGTGAACGACAACCCTCCGGTCTTCACCCTGTCACACTACACCGCCAGCGTCTACGAAGACACTGCCACTAAAGCTCTGCTCACCCGCATCCAGGCCATCGACCCTGATGAAGGTGATACAGCTGCTGCTCTGTGTTGTTGAAATAAATGACGTGATGCTTTAGTTATAAAGGCCCAGAAACTGATTCAGGTCTAAAGACAGAGACTCAACCTCTCCACTGTGTTCAACTGGTCAACAGTTAAAGTTAGTTTAAAGTTAAAGTTTACAGTTGATGAACTGTAAACGTTCGCTCTTCTCTGCAGCAGGTCCCGGTCGCGCGGTCGTCTACTCTCTGACCGACTCTGCCGGTGGCTCCTTCTCCATCGACAAGTCGTCGGGCATCGTGGTCCTGGAGCAAGTCCTGGACCGCGAGGTCCAACCGGCCTATCAGATAACGGTCCGAGCGTCTGACCAGGGCTCGCCGCTGCCTCTCTCCTCATTGGTCAACGTCACCATCACCGTGCTGGACATCAACGACAACCCGCCTGTGTTCGAACGCCGCGACCAACTCGCCACCGTGCCGGAGGACGTCGGCGTGGGAACCGAGGTCCTGAGAGTTTACGCGGCCAGTAAAGATATCGGCACCAACGCCGAGATCACGTACAGCATCCGGTCAGGAAACGAGCACGGGAAGTTTCACATCCACCCGATCACCGGTGAGTCTGCACACGTCACAGCATCGTATGTACGTATGCACAGATATGTATATACAGCTTCTTCCACATGATTTCAGATCTGCTGACCAACAAACAGGAACAAACAGGAATTAAACTGAAGTATTTGAAGCATCAGAGTCTTTGTTCACGGGTCTCTAACCCTGCTGAGAGAAGATGATTTCATTGACCTGAACCTGAACATTGTCTTTTCATCTCCACGTGACTCAGTGTTTTATTTGTTAGATGTATTTAAATGAATCTGTTTCTGTGTCCAGGAGCCATTTTAGTGGCTCATCCTCTGGACTACGAGACCTGCAGGGACTACTTCCTGACGGTGGAGGCTCGTGACGGCGGCACGCCACCGCTCAGCGCCATCACCACAGTGAACATCAACCTGACGGACGTCAACGACAACGCGCCCATGTTCAGCCGCGACGTTTATGGCGCTGTGGTCTCAGAGGACGCCACCATCGGAGAGTCTGTGGTCCAGGTGAGTCCAGAGTCTGGTTTTTACTCTGCAGGGACAGACTTGAACCCAGGGAGGGTCTGAGGACCAGGTGGTCCAGAGGTTCACGGTCTGAGGACTTTATCCATCGTTTATAAACCAACTGATTGTTTTATTGATAAAGTTGTGTCAGTAATTGTTTCATCGTTGGTGTAGTTTTATAAAATGAACAGAAAATAATGAAATGACGACAATCACAAACTGAGATAAATTTATCATCGTAAACTGACGACAAAAACAATCATCATCAGGATGAACTTTCTAAATAAATGATATTTAATATATAAACATAAACCTTGTTGATTTGGAGGATTATTTTGTAATTTTTAATATCTATAGAAGTGGAACAAGCTGAAGACTGAATGTTTTAGAGTTTAAATAAAAACCGTCAGTGAAGAAATAATATAATGTTTTATATCGACGGTTTGAGTCAAAACTGAAACAACCTGAGTTCTGACTCAGTCTTTGATGTTACTGCTTTCGAATGAACGAATGATTTAATTCATCGTGTGTGTGTGTGTCTACAGCTGGTAGCTGAGGACGTAGACAGTCATCTGAACGGAGCGATTCTTTACTCCATCGTCAGCGGAGACAGAGAAAACCAGTTCTTCATCGATCCGCTGAGCGGAGTCATCAAGGTCAACAAGCAGCTGGACCGAGAGACAGTGAGGACACACACACACTTATACACACATCTCTATACACACACACACACACACACACACACACACACACATATATATATATATATATATATATACACATGAACATGAGCTTTTACTCTGAAGGTGGAGGTAGATCAGGCTCCATGCTTCCTCCTCCTCTCACTGTCTTCATCTTCATCATCTTCCTCTTCTTCTTCTGGAAAACTTCACAAACACTCGTCATCAAATATTCATGAGAGAGAGGAGAGTGTGTGAGGATCAAAGCTGCTGGGATGAAAGTGTGTGAGGTTATCACACTCACACACACACACACACACGCCAGCAGCAGCTCTGTATGTGTGTGTTTGTTTATAGATCCCTGTGTGGACTTAAACCTGTGTGTGTGTGTGTGTGTGTGTGTGGTTTATTTTTCAGGAAACAGAAAATAGTTTTGCTGCTGCTGCGTTTTTTCTTCTTCTTCTTCTCTGAATTTAATTATTATAAACAGAAACATCCTGCAGCAGCATGTGAGTGTGTGTGTGTTTCTTCATACATCAGACCAGTTCTCATATTATTGATACATTACGAACATTATTAATTAAAACGTTATTAACAGTTCATTATTAAATGTAGTTTAGTCTATCTATCTATCTATCTATCATCTATCTATCTATCTATCTATCATCTATCTATCTATCTATCTATCTATCTATCTATCTATCTATCTATCATCTATCATCATCTATCTATCTATCTATCTATCTATCTATCTATCTATCTATCTATCTATCTATCTATCTATCTATCATCTATCTATCTATCTATCCATCTATCATCCATCCATCTATCTATCTATCCATCTATCCATCCATCTATCTATCCATCCATCCATCATCCATCCATCCATCCATCTATCCATCCATCCATCTATCCATCTATCCATCCATCATCCATCTATCCATCCATCCATCCATCCATCCATCTATCATCCATCCATCCATCCATCCATCCATCCATCTATCCATCCATCCATCCATCCATCCATCCATCTATCTATCCATCCATCCATCTATCTATCTATCTATCCATCCATCCATCTATCCATCTATCATCTATCCATCTATCTATCTATCTATCTATCTATCTATCTATCATATCTATCTATCTATCTATCTATCTATCTATCTATCTATCTATCTATCTATCTATCTATCTATCTATCTATCTATCTATCTATCTATCTATCTATCTATCTATCTATCTATCTATCTATCTATCTATCTATCTATCTATCTATCTATCTATCTATCTATCTATCTATCTATCTATCTATCTATCTATCTATCTATCTATCTATCTATCTATCTATCTATCTATCTATCTATCTATCTATCTATCTATCTATCTATCTATCTATCTATCATCTATCTATCTATCTATCTATCTATCTATCTATCTATCTATCTATCTATCTATCTATCTATCTATCTATCTATCTATCTATCTATCTATCTATCTATCTATCTATCATCTATCTATCTATCTATCTACATCTTACATCTATGACCTTAATAAACTATAAATGATAGAGATGACGTGAGGGTAAATCACGTGAGGGTTCACATGATTTAAAGGATCAAAACTAGTTTTATTTTTATTTTTATTATTTCTTGTTCTCTGCTGCCACCCTGTGGACAAACTGTACATTTACCCACGTTGAGGACCCAACAATCATCATTAGTGTCGCTTTACGTCTGAAAACTTCTTCACTGTTTGTTTTATAAAACATCCTGATGAGAGTTGAGGAGAAGGTCACTATTTATCACCACCTCAACAACAGCAGTTCACATCTGCAACAGTTCAGAGTCGTGTTCAGACTGAACCGGAGGAGAAACATTTCAACTCATCTCAGATCAGATCTAGACCTGGTCAACATCTGGACCAGGTCTGGACCACGTCAGAGAAACATCTGTCACACTTTGATCCTTTTAATCTTGTTTCATCCTCCAGGTTCCCAGTTTCTCTCTGGCCATCAGAGCTCTGGACAGTGGAGCTCCGCCCATGTCGTCCACCGTCATGGTCAACATCGACATCTCTGACATCAACGACAACCCGCCCACCTTCTCCCCAGCCAACCTCACCACCGTCATACAGGTAAACAGCTGTTAGATAAACTACCATCATACAGGTAAACTTCATTCAGTTCTGCCCGTGACACAGTTGAAGACTCTTACGTGTTTTAATGAATCATTTAAAAGTCTCTTTGTGTTTGAACAGTTGAATTCTTTGTGTTGATCATCTTCCTGAAACAAACCCCGTCATGTAATCGTGTGATGTTTGATGTGACTCTTCAGGAGAACAAACCGATCGGTACCAGCATCCTGCAGCTGTCCGTCATCGACCTCGACTCCTCCCACAACGGACCGCCGTTCGACTTCCACATCCTGTCAGGAAACGAAGGTGGAGAGTTTGTGTTGGAGAAGGACGGGACGCTGGTGGCAAACCAGGTGTTCAGGAGAGACCTGGCCACTGAATACGTCATCCACATTCAGGTAGAGTTTATACCACTGAAGAAGAACAAACTGTTCACTTTATTATCACGTCTACAAACAAACTGTCACAACTGAACTGAATCAGTTGTTTCCTCCAGTTTTCACTGCAGCAATGTCTCAGTGTTTCAGCTGCTTTCACCAAATCGATCTCTCAGAAAAATCTTCAATCTTCTTGTTAATTTAATGAAAATCAACGATGTGTTTGTGAAACCAGAATCTCATGATCACAACGTGTAGATTTGTCTCTAGATTTACCAAAAAATCTCACCAAAGGAATCTAAAACGCTTCTGTTTCACCACATCCTGTAAACATCATCCTGATGATGTCGAGGCTGTTTATTGGGGAACAGCGACAGCCAATAGGGAAGCTGCTCATCAGTCACATGACAGTAGACCAATGGTGTAACTCCATCACTGACACATGATGAACTGTCATATCGGGTTTAACTTCAGCCTCATGTGTGATTTAGTGAACATTTATTTATTGAACCTCCAGACTAATTAAACTTCCTGTTTCCTGTCCCGACTCCGTCCCATCCACCTGTCTCCAGGTGACAGACTCGGGGAAGCCCCGCCTCTCCTCCACCTCCCTGTTGACGGTCCGGGTCATCGAGGAGAGTCTCCACCGCCCGGTGGCGTTACCTCTGGAGGTTCACATCATCACCATGGAGGACGAGTTCCCGGGTGGCGTGATTGGTCAGCTGCACGCCACCGACGCCGACCCGTACGACGCGCTGACCTTCGGCCACGCCCCCCCGGCCCAGCGCAGCCTTTTTAAGATCAGTCCTCGAGACGGGAAGATCATCGCTCTGGGAGGTTTGGATGCGGGAAAGTATTCCCTCAATGCCAGCGTCAGCGACGGCCGCTTCGCCGTGCCCGTGCCCGTGAGCGTGCATGTCAGGCAGGCGACGCCGGAGATGCTGCGAGAGGCCGTGACCGTGCGCCGAGAGCGTGGCGCCTCAGGACTTTGTGGCGCTGCACCTGAAGAGCGTGTTGAAGGTGCTGCAGCAGGCGGCGGCGTCGCAGCAGCAGGACACGCTGCACCTGCTCAGCCTGCAGCCAGTGGGCGGGACGCAGCAGCTCGACGTGCTGGTCGCCGTGGAAACGGCGGGGGGCGGTTACTACAAGGCGGCGTACCTCACCCAGAAGCTGAGCGCCTCGCGGAGGCAGCTGGAGGAGGTGCTCAGGGTGTCGGCCATCTTAGACAAGAACTGCTCCGGTCTGGAGTGTCGAGGCGCTCAGTGCGAACAGAGCATCGTCCTCGACTCACACAACCTGGCCACGTACAGCACGCCACGGGTCAGCTTCGTCACGCCACGCTTCCACCGCACGTCACGCTGCACCTGCAACGGTGAGAGTTCAGACCCTTACTGTCATTGACACAAAGACACAAAGGTCATGTGATGATGACGACATATGACGACATATGATGACATGTGATGAAACGTGATGACACATGATGCAGCTCGTTTCTGTCTTTAGATCGTACAGGACACAGTGTCTCATGAATCCTTCACCTTCATGAGCTGAATGTCTCCGCTTGATAAACGTCATTAAATTACCTTACATTAATAAAATATGTCCACGATCACACAGTTCAGAGAGGAAACATGTCTTATTGATGATGAGGAGTTCCCACAAAGCTGCACACTTGTGGTTCAGTACCCGGTCCAAGGAGGAGACGGGAATCGAACCACCAACCTTCTGATTAATGAACGACCATCTAATTATTTAATGACAGTAAAGTGGCAGGTTTGATGATGAAAATAGCGTTTCTAATGTGTTTTAACATGTTATTGACGTGTTTCTCTCTCCGTGTCCAGACGCCAGCTGTGCCGTCCTGTCGGAGCAGTGTGAGGATCAACCCTGTCCTGCTGACATGCAGTGTGTTTCTGTGGAGGCCACCAGGGGGCGCTACGCCTGCCAGTGTCCACCAGGAAAACTGGGAGAGTGTGCAGGTAAACTGACTGTGATTTGTTTCTGATCTTAGTCCTGGTCATGGTCCTAATCCTAGTCCCAGGCCTGGTCTTGGTCCTGACCCGGGCCGGGTTCTGGTCCTGATCCTGGTGCTGTTGGTGTCTGCAGGTCACTCGTCGCTGAGTTTCTCAGGAAACAGCTACATCAAGTATCGACTGTCTGAGCGTCTGCAGCCAGAGCTGAAGCTCAGTCTGAGGATCAGGACTCTACAGAGCAGAGGGATCATCATGTACACACACACTGAGCCCTGCACCGTGCTGAGGGTACACACACACACACACACACACACACACACACACACTGACGACATAAATAAAAACTATTTGTTCTGAGCTGGTTTTCTTAATGAATCTTCTGACTGGTTAATTTCGTGATCAGTTGGAGGAGGGGAAGCTGTGGTTCCAGTTGTCTTGTGGCCTCGGTGCCATCGGCGGTGGAGACGGCTCTAACATGTTGGGCATCTCGAGTCGTCGTATCAGCGACGGCAACTGGCACACGGTGGCGCTGGAGCTGAACCGTAACTTCAGCAGCCTGGCGCTGGACGACAGCTACGTGGAGCACCGCCGCGGGCCGCCGTTTGTGCCACCGCTCGCTCCTGACAGAACCATCTACTTCGGAGCACTGGTCAGTAACAAGGTGGAGGTGGCGGAGCAGCTGGACTCCACCTCCACTTCATGATCCTCATGTTATAATAACCATGTGTGTTTCTTTTTCTGAGACATCACCTTCTGATACAAAGACACATTGTTTTTAGTTGATTTCAACAATAATCTGGACTTCCCCATCCCCTCCACCTTTGACCCCCGTCCCCTCCGTCCTCAGGTGCAGCCTCCGAACTCCCGCAGCCTGGTGGACTCTCAGAAGGACCCGCGGGTCCTGGAGGGTTTCCAGGGCTGCCTGGACTCAGTGATGCTGAACAACAACGAGTTGCCGCTGCAGAACAAACGGTCTCGCTTCGCGGAGGTGGTGGGTCTGACGGAGCTGAAGCTCGGCTGCATCCTTTACCCCGACACCTGTCTGCAGCAGCCCTGTCGCAACGGAGCCACCTGCACCAGCCTGCCCTCCGGTGGTGAGTAGAGGGACTACAGCAGCTTCTCACTGCAGCTCAGACTCAGTTTATGAAAATTCACTTTCATCTAAAACATCTCCTCATCTCCTCCAGGTTTCTCCTGCAGCTGTAACCCCCAGTACACCGGGGGGCGCTGTGAGATGGAGATAACAGCGTGTGTTCCCAACCCGTGTCAGAACGGCGGCGTGTGCAAACCGATCGGTAACGCCTTCCTGTGTAGCTGCAGACGAGGCTTCAGGGGTCTGACGTGAGTTTCACTCAACCTTCAGTCAAACTCAGAAACTGTTTTTAGTTTCTAACAGTCTCTTCTTCTTCTCTCGTCCTGTCGTTCTGCAGCTGTGAGGAGGACGTCAACGAGTGCGACCGCAGTAACCCGGAGGGCGAGTGTGAGAACGGCGGCGTGTGCATCAACACTCACGGATCGTTCTACTGTAACTGCACGTCGGGCTTCGTGGGTCAACGCTGCAGCCTGCGGCCGGTCGTCGTCCCCAACATGCAGGCTGGTCACGCTGTGGTCGGGAAGGAGGAGCTGATCGGCATCGCCGTGGTGCTCTTCGTCATCATCACCCTCATCATCCTCTTCATCGCTTTCCGGAAGAAGGTTTTCCAGAAGAACTACTCCCGGAACAACCTGTCTCTGGTCCAGGACCCAGCCACCGCCGCGCTGCTCAACAAGGCCAACGGCGTCCAGTTCAAGACGCTGCACTGCACGCCGGGGGACCCTCTCAACCTGTACTCAGACCCGGGGCTGGGGCCCACCGTGGTGGGAGGCGGAGGCATGATGGGGCCCCCGCAGGTTCCCGTGAGGCCCATGGCATACACACCTTGTTTCCAGGGAGACCCTCGCTCCACCCTGGAGAAGATGGTGGATGGACGCAGCGTGGAGCACACGGAGATGAGCACCTTCCACCCAGAGTCTCCGAGGATCCTGTCAGGAACCACCAGGAGGGGGGTGGTGGTCTGCAGCGTGGCCCCCAACCTGCCGCCGGTGTCCCCCTGTCGCTCCGACTGTGACTCTCTACGGAAGAGCCCCTGGGACAGCGACGAGGGTGAGTGAGGTTTGAACCTTTGATCAGTGAAGAGACGTCAAGACGTCAGGTTCGTTTCAGTACATGAATCAAGATGTTTTAATCGTTGATAAATGTGATGCAGATGTTTGTTCTGAAACTGATCAAACTGAAGGTTTATGAACTGATCTTTGTTTAAAAAAGAAATAAAAGACAAGTTTGCTCATATTGAGGTGAAATGTCAGCTGTTGTCATAAATGTTACGACCTAGAACAGATTCAATGTCCTGTGAGTCTATGACTGAAACTGGAAGCATCTCTCTGAATGAGACATTAAAAGATGTGAACAGTGGATCAGTGTCACAGTAATTCATCATGTTTCCAGCAGGGGGAGCTGTCACGACATCGCCTGAACCTCTGTCCTACTTCACATCAGTGTCCTGAGATAGAAAGTTGTGTCACAGTGACAGAGCAGATTGTTTAATAACTGATCAGACGTCTCAGTGTGTTTCCTCTCTGATCACGTCGTCCTCCGGCCTCGTGTCTCCACAGGGAAGATGGTGGACGTGGCCGAGGAAGTGACGTGTTTCTCAGGGAGCAACAAAGGAAGTAACTCAGAGGTCCAGTCTCTGAGCTCGTTCCAGTCCGACTCATGTGATGACAACGGTAAGTTTCAGTCGGTTCATCTCTGCTCAGTTGTTAAGTTACAGCTTCTTTACTTTCTGTGACTCGACATCTGCTCATCAGGATCAGTGTCAAACTTTGTTGCTCGTACGTTTGTGAGAAACAGTTTGACCAAAGTGTGAAGTTGATTGTTCACGAACTGCAGCTGATGTTTGGTCTCAACTTTTCCTCACAACTGTACGAAGTCTTTACGATGTTTCTTCAGCAGCATCGTCTCAAACCCTGAAGAAGAAGAGTCGTTTCACAGCGTCACAGTTCAGTTTTGTGGTCGTGGTCTTCGCAGCTGTTTCATGTTGTGTTTCATTGTCGCTGCATTGTGCTCATTGTGCTTCTCATTATGATTTAATTTGTTGTTTTTGTTGCAGTTCATGACATCGGTTGCTTTGTTTTCAGTTTGTTTTGGGGCTGATCATCAGTCGATTGAGTTTGTGAACTTCAGCCACATTAACACTGTTGTTGCTGTGTTTGTTAAAGTGTCTGGATGTAAAGACACAAAGCAGCAGAAATGTCTCAGTGTTTTATTTCCTGCTCTCATGTGGCTGTGTTTGCTTTTGTGCAGATTTTCTGTTTAATAGTGTAAAATATGGTCATAAATATTGTTTTAAAACTGCCCCAGATAAAAGATCATGAGTTCTGACTGTGTCAGAGACGATCAGACCGAGTCGACCACCGCTGACGTGAGGAGCCGTTTCACTTGAATGATTGTTTTCAAACCTTATCTCCTCCTTTTTCTCCTCCACAAGCCTCCATAGTGACCGTCATTCGACTGGTCAATGATGCAGTCGACACAATCGAAAGTGAAGGTACCATGTCTCATCCCCTCTGTGTCTCGCTCTTCTCTCTGTCTCTTGTCATCACAGTGTGTACAGTGTAAATACTGTATCTCTGCACAGGTTTAATGTCAGGGATTAGTCTGAACTGACTCCAGATCAGTTCTCAGGTCTGAGCAGTGACGTTGAACCACGTTTCACGAGAGTCGACGTCGTCAGTCGGACGTTTTACCGACGTGAGTGTTGGAGTAGAAACCTTCAGCCTGTCGCTCCTCGTGGATCATGTTTCCACTTCCTGGTTCATCCTGATCGATGAGGATTGTTCAAACTTTTACCTTTAGTGATACTGTCTCAGTCAGCAGAGAGTTTTAGAAACCCTGACTTTAATCTACAGACATATATAGACATATATAGACATATATATATATATATATATATATATATACTTATAGATAGATACATATAGAAATATAGAAATATAGGACGTTTACTCTGGTGTAACTGCACTGAACAGGTTTGAGCTCATATCTACCTGAACTTGTGTTGTTCTTCCATCTGACAGTGTCAGTCATGGACCAAGGTCAAACCTACAACAGAGGTGACTCCTCCTTCTCTCCACCCACTCCTCCATCTGTCTCTGTCTCTCTACAGAGTGTAGACAAAATACCAATCACAAATATTTAACTGAACGTGTTCATTTGGTAGAAGAAGTTTGTACCAATCAAACTGAACATTTCATGATCTAGAAGAGACAGAAGAACAAAAACGACGTCCTGTTTCTATTAAAACTGATTTTTATACAATATTTATTATATTTTAACAACACAGAAGTAAAATAAAGAACCTCAGACTATTTCTTTTCACTGTAACATTTTTAAAAACATCATGAAAATGTGACTTTTGAATCTAAGGAACAAATAAAGAGACGACTTGAGATTAAATAATAATTTTGATCATTTCTTCACTGATTCAAAAACAAAATGTTATTCAAAATAAAATAAGGTACAGAACAAAACCTCCTCTTGTGTTAATAACTAATTAAAATACAAGTAGCGCCACCTTCAGGACGTTGAGCTCATTAAATTGGAGTCGACGTCAAACCGTGCTTTATCAAACAGATTTTGTCTACTCCCTATTTCTCTTCTGTCTCTGCTCCTGGACCCCGCTGTGCTTTCATACGTCCATAACCTCCTCCACCTCCTCCTGGTTGGAGCTGTGTTTGTACCCGTAACCCCGCCACCTCACCGCATCCCACCATGCCCCTGTTTGGACCCCATTTACCTTCAGTGATGGTTCTGCACCAGTTGTTGCTCGATGATGTTTCACAGCCTCAGTCCTCAGATGGTTTGTGTCCTGATGCATGAACGTTTCTGTTTGGTTTGTCATCGCTTCACTTGCTCTGCATCCTCCAATAAAACCTTCAGTTCACCCACAGAGTCCACGGTGGATCGTCCTGTTGGTCAGACATCTGTGATGAGATCAGTCGACATACGTCAGTAGATGTTCCAGTGATGAAACAATAAAACCTCTGATTTATTTCATTTAAAAACTCAATGAACGAGTCAGAAAACATCTTCTCGTTTGTTTCATGAACATTTCCTGATCTTGGACCTACAGAGATACAGTCACACGTCTGATGTCTCGTAACTAAGTACAACAGTTTGTCAGAAACATTTAGTGACAGTTGAACACTCAGATTATATGTTTTAAAGACACTAACACTTCCCGTCAGTGTCCAACCTTCAGCCTTTATCTCTGAAAGAGACCAGTTTTTATCTGCAGGACAACAACACATCACCTCTCAGATAAATGTAGAACTACCTGAGCTGAGACACTAAACTGACTAAACTATCTACGCGAGCGAGTTTTATCACTGGATCATCATCATCTCGTCTTCATCTCAGTGTCGAACCAACAGGCGAATCTTCCCTCTAACATCCTGAATGAAACGTTGCTGTGATGAAGCTTCAGTGCTGCAGTTTGTCTTGATGATGTCACGATGATGTCAGCTGTCTGTCATGATGATGTCAGCATGCTGTGACCTGAGTGTGCATGTCGTTCCCTCCACAGACTCAACACGTTTCCTGTCCAGGTCGTTTTCACCTCCAGCTCTTGTATCTTGTTGTTGAGCTGAATGTGCAGCAGCTCTAGTTCAGTGATGTTCAGTGTAAATAATAAGTAACCCCCCACCCCCTCCTCCACTGTGCAGCGTACCACTGGGACACGTCGGACTGGATGCCGAGCACCCGCCTGTCGGACATCGAGGAGGTGCCGGGCTACGAGGCGGGTCCCGGAGGTGAAGTCATCGGCTCGGCCTCTCGCCTCGGAGGCAGCAGCCGTGAGCTGGAGTCAGACTACTACCTGGGGGGCTACGACATTGACAGTGACTACCCGCCCCCTCACGAGGAGGAGTTCCTGAGCCAGGACCAGCTGCCCCCCCTGCTGCCCTCGGGGGAGGACTACCCCGAGCCCTACAGCCCGCTGCCCTCCAACCCCCCGGCGTCCAAGGAGAGCACGCTGAGCTCGGGCAGCACCGGGCGCCAACAAGGCCGGCCGCACTTTCATCCCAGCCAGTACCTGCCCCCCCACCAGCTGCCCCTGGGGGAGGGCCCCCACGGAGACTTCAGCAGCTGCGGGGTGACGCCAGGAACCGGAGACACCGACGACTCGACGTCGCTGAACATGCGTCTGTCGGTCGGAGCGTCTTCGGCCTCGGACGTGTCGGCGCCCGGCGCCATCGACGACTCGGAGCACGGCAGCGACTTCGACAGCATGGACGAGCTGCGGCGAGGCGTCACCATCATCACCGACTCTCAGCAGCAGACTGAGGTGTGAGTGATGCAGCAGCAGGGGGCGCCGTGGAGGCACAACAACAAGGAGCACAGGATCAGTGGGTGAAGAGGGAGACAGATGTGAAGGTGTTGCCACACGAAGAAACACCGACTCAACCAGACAACACGTTTGGTTTGACTGAGTCTCAGTCCTGTTAGAGTCGGTGATGTGATGTCGAGAGAAAGAGGCAGAGGATGTGAGAGAGAAGGATTCATCTGAGATGTTAGAGAAGCTGGGAAGAGAAGAGACGATCCTGAAAGTCAAAGTGTTGTTTGTTTCCTTCAGTCTCCCATCGAACCACTTGTTTCTTAAAAAAACACACATTTCCCCTTTTTCCTCCTTGGATTTGTAAACTTTGTAGCTCTGAGCTTGTACAGACTTTGTAAAATAGTGAAATGATCTTGCAGGTGAAAACGTATGAAACAAATGTTCTGGCCACATTTTAAAAAAGCCATTTATTCGTTTTGATGTGGAATGTGCTTGTTCCTTTTCCCAGAAACATCGAACCTCCATCGGACATTTCATCAGTCTGCTCTTCATCAGTTTATTTGTGTAGAAACATTTATCTCAACGTGTTCACAGCCACTGATCTTCACCTGTCTCTTGTTGAAGCTGAGTTTTATATTTAATCTGATCTTACACCAAAAACTGTTCATGATGTTTGACAGGAAGTGAAACCAGAAATAAAGAATCTGAACCAGTTAATTAACAGAAGAGAAACACTAACTCCTAAACTGTAACAGATTGTCTGAATAATCCAGCAGCTTTAGGAATAAATCAAACATAAAAGGGTTAAAACAGCCTCGTTAATGGACTTTAGCTTCTCTGAGCTTCAGGTGTTTAGTTCAGCGGTCGAACAGTGGTTTGGTTTAAATGATCCATCATCACGTCAGGGATGAAAAGCCTGAGTCGTTCCTTCTTTCATGTTCGTTGTGATTAACGTGATCATGATTTTTAAAAAGCCATGTGGAGCAGACTCATCGTTACATTCCAGTGTTTGTTTGTCTTCAGACTCAGACACTCGTCCAGGTCGTTAACGTTTCCTCCAGGACAGAAAGCACAGACCTGATCCCTGGTCCAGTCGGGCATGCAGCTCCCTGTTTCTTTGTAAAGATGTATGTTTTGTTGAATCTCTGTACAGTGTACATATGTAGGTTGTTAAAATGCAGATTTTGTAGATATGGAGTTGAGATGCTGAACTGCCTTTGAGTGTTTGATGTGAATGTGATCATTGATTCTCATCATTCCTCCGCTGCCAACGACTCTTCGCTCATTGTTTTGACTCTGTTAGAGTTTTAGTTTGAGTTTCATGCCGTTTCTATGTTTTAGGTACATTTGCACAACTAAATCCAGACGTTACATCCCAGCTGATGTTTTTATGTTGTTGTAACATTTTTATGGTGTTGAGGAACCTTTTGTACATTTGTTTCATCCAGAATGTTCTGATGAATTTCTAATTTGTTTTCTAAGACTTTGGCAGTGTCAGAAATACGTCCTTATCTGCAGGAAGCGCTTGTACAAACTGAGTGTTTTTTTAACTTTTTTTTTTAAATCAGTGCAGAAAATAAAAAGCTTTTGCTCAACACGTCAACAGTTTCTGGTCTGAAGTGAATCCAATCATCAAAGAGCTGCTCACTGACTTTTTTAATAAAACTTCACATCTGAAGAATTATGAATCAAACTGTGAGTTTGTCTTTTCACCAGTTAAATGTTTTCTTCTTCTCTCACGAACGTCGCTGAACAGAACACGATCAGTATCGTTGATACTGTTGAGTTGAGTTATTGAAGAAATGAACCGAAGACTCACAAGAAAATGTTTCAGCTTCTTTGTTGCGACGTGTCAGAGTCTGATATGAATTCATAGAGAGGGAGCAGCCCCGGTGCATCATGGGACTTACCCAACCATCACTAACTATCACCTTCATCACAGGAAAGTCTAGGAATAATAGGACTCTAGGAACCACACAAGGAAACCAGTAGTTTTTGATCATAGTGATCAGTTAGGATGATAAGGAACTTTGATCTTTAAGATCTGATCGTTAAAGGTTTTACGTGTCAACAGGGAGAGAAATTAACTTTACAGGAGTCAGAGTCAAACTGAGTTAATTTATATGATAAAGAGTAGAAGCAGTGGTTCTACTGACTCAGTTTATGTTTGAAGAAACGTTTCCTTTAAAACGACAACAAACAACAACTTTATGTCTTTAACACGGTCCTGATGTGTGATTAATTCATCTGATCAACATCTGATCAAACATCTGATCAAACATCTGATCAACATCCGATCAAACATCTGATCAACATCCGATCAAACATCCGATCAAACATCCGATCAAACATCTGATCAACATCTGATCAAACATCCGATCAACATCCGATCAAACATCCGATCAAACATCCGATCAACATCCGATCAAACATCCGATCAAACATCCGATCAAACATCCGATCAAACATCAGATTAAACATCAGATCAAACATCAGATCAAACATCTGATCAAACATCTGATCAAACTTCCGATCAAACATCTGATCAAACTTCCGATCAAACATCAGATCAAACATCTGATCAACATCTGATCAAACATCAGATCAAACATCAGATCAAACATCAGATCAAACATCAGATCAAACATCAGATTAAACATCAGATCAAACATCAGATCAAACATCTGATCAAACATCTGATCAAACTTCCGATCAAACATCCGATCAAACTTCCGATCAAACATCAGATCAAACATCAGATCAAACATCTGATCAACATCTGATCAAACATCTGATCAAACATCAGATCAAACATCTGATCAAACATCTGATCAAACTTCCTATCAAACATCCGATCAAACTTCCGATCAAACATCCGATCAAACATCCGATCAAACATCAGATCAAACATCAGATCAAACATCAGATCAAACATCAGATCAAACATCAGATTAAACATCTGATCAACATCTGATCAACATCTGATCAAACATCTGATCAAACATCTGATCACTGGATCATCTAACCTGAGGTTCATGAATCTGGTTCCTTAAGGAAAAATAAAGTTAAATTAAAGAGTGAATGAGACTCAGTGTTGATCAGTCATATACAAATGTTTCACTTAATCAATCAATCAATCAATCAACCTTTACCTGGAAGGTTAGGACTGATTAAAACAAGAGACGTGTTGCTGCAGTGACCTCCTGCTCCTGTAGGTGTCGCTGTGCTCAACAGGGCGGTGACCTCTGACCCCAGTGACCCGAGGTTCAGCTGGAGACGCTGCTCAGGATGATGCAGTCGACACACACACACACACTCACACACACACACTCACACTAACTCACTAACTCACACACACACACACACACACACACACACTAACTCACACACACACACACTCACTCACACACTCACTAACTCACACACACACACTCACACACACTCACACACTCACACACACACTCACTCACACACTCACTCACACACACACTAACTCACACACACACACACACACACACACACACTCACACACACACACACACACACACACACACACACACACACACACACACACACACACACACACACACACTCACTCGCACACACACACACACACACTCACCGCACTCACACACACACACACACACACACACACACACACACACACACACTCACACACACACTCACTCACACACACACACACACACACACACACACTCACACACACTCACACACACTCACTCACTCACACACACACACACACACACCTCTGGAGTGTGTTCACTGTGACACTAAAACTAAGCGACTCTGGTTCAAACTGTCCCCGGTCTTCACCGGTGCCCTCCGGCGGAGCAGCGGGTGTTTACCGGGGAGAGGACGGAGGATGCAGCGGATCTACCGGTGGAGGATCAGCCGATCACATGTTCACACTCGGTGTGTGAACCGACCCGTGTCCGGAGAGGACGCACTGAGCTCGGCTACAGAGAGACGTGAATCCTCCTGCAGGTCAGAGATGCTTTTGTTTCTTCTGTTTAACTTTAAAACGATCGATCGATCAACGATGTCACGTGATGATCAAACTGTTTAAAAACATGAAACAACGAGTTTAAACTGTAACTGTAACATGAACAGTCTGATTCATCAACACATCATCACATATAAAATGTTTTCTTGTGTCAGGAGAAAAGATTGGGTTTCTACTGAACCTACAGATCATCACTGAGCAGGAAGTCTTTTAATTTGAAAATCCTCAGTGTTCATCTGTTCCGGACGTGAACTCATGTTTATGTTTGTGTTGTTGTTTACCAGAATAACCTCGTGACAACACAATATATTTTTTACATTTATACAAATTCATTGATTTTAGTTGAAACTATAAAATGTTGAAACATGTAGTTTTTATTCATGTTGCAGCAGGTGTGTTACCCAGCATGCATCACTTCTACCTACAGTGGTTTATTCAACGTGACCCTGGTTAGGATGCTGTCAGAGTGGTGGTTTTATTTTGAAGGATTGTGTCGTCCTTCCTGTGTTTCCTCTTCTACCTTGTGTTTGATCGGTTCAGTTTGTGAGATCAGTTCTTCGTGTTTGTGAGATCGGTTCTTTGTTCCAGATCTTTAACATTCAGACGTTTCATCAACATGACAACGTGTCCAAGGTCAAACACATGAACATCATCTGGTTGTTGAACATTCAAACCTGCTGATTGATTAAAGTGATTGATGGAGACGACACACTGATCATTAATGTTGGTGTCGTATATATTCATGAGGTTGATCACGTGTTGTCACTCACATTAATGTTATTTAACCTTCAGCATGTTGGCGCCAGAGAGATGAAGATGATCTTCTCTTGTTGAACCGACTCCTGTTGTTTTCACATACGAACAGTTTGATGTTATAACTGTGTGAACATTAACAACCCAGAGAATCTTCATTAAATGTTACAGGTCAGAGATCAGATCTAAGCAGGAAACATCAGACTGATTTAAACTTCCTCAGTCTGAATTTAAAACAGATTCATTTTCTCTGAATAAAAACCAGATTGTTTAGATCGTCGTGTCTCTGACTGATCAACTACAACGTCTTTATTGTTTTTCTGTCTTCATGAAAACCTTCTTGTTTCTATCGAGGTGAAAAAGTGATAATGAAAAATATGATTTGTTCACAAACTCATAAACACACAGGAGCTGCAGACGTACGACCTCGTGTTTGACTTTTACTGTTTTAACCTGATGAAGAGGAAGAGGCTCAATCATCATCTGATCAGAAACGTTTGTCTGGTTGTTTCTAGGAAACATGTTAATGAACGACAGAAAACTATGATTATTCATACAAACGAGCAGATCGTCTGGTCACGTCTTC
>CM028926.1:11587422-11684922 GCA_016801845.1 Polydactylus sextarius | reverse complement strand
TGGATGTGACTGATTGTGGTTTTTATAGATTTTACATCTGATGAGACATTTCGTATGTGAGCAGGAAATAGAAATAGAAACTTAATTAGAAGATAATTTGAACTGAAACAGTAACATGAACACATTATATTCACGATGAACTGAACAGACGTTTCTAACCTTGAGGTTGTTACATAACTTCTGTTATTACACTTCAACACATCACAGTTTGGTTAAGTCAGGTTTAGATAAAGATCTGGACTTTCCTGTTTCCAGGAAAGTCTCCAGGAAATGAATGAGGTCAGTGAAATGTCCCCTGAAGGCATGAAAACACGACTGTGTGTGTGTGTGTGTGTGTGTGTGTGTGTGTGTGTGTGTGTGTGTGTGTGTGTGTGTGTGTGTGTGTGTGTGTGTGTGTGTGTGTGTGTGTGTGTGTGTCTGTGTGTGTCTCTGTGTGTGTGTGTGTGTGTGTGTGTGTGTGTGTGTGTGTGTGTGTGTGTGTGTGTGTGTGTGTGTGTGTGTGTGTGTGTGTGTGTGTGTGTGTGTGTGTGTGTGTGTGTGTGTGTGTGTGTGTGTGTGTGTGTGTGTGTGTGTGTGTGTGTGTGTGTGTGTGTGTGTGTGTGTGTGTGTGTGTGTGTGTGTGTGTGTGTGTGTGTGTGTGTGTGTGTGTGTGTGTGTGTGTGTGTGTGTGTGTGTGTGTGTGTGTGTGTGTGTGTGTGTGTGTGTGTGTGTGTGTGTGTGTGTGTGTGTGTGTGTGTGTGTGTGTGTGTGTGTGTGTGTGTGTGTGTGTGTGTGTGTGTGTGTGTGTGTGTGTGTGTGTGTGTGTGTGTGTGTGTGTGTGTGTGTGTGTGTGTGTGTGTGTGTGTGTGTGTGTGTGTGTGTGTGTGTGTGTGTGTGTGTGTGTGTGTGTGTGTGTGTGTGTGTGTGTGTGTGTGTGTGTGTGTGTGTGTGTGTGTGTGTGTGTGTGTGTGTGTGTGTGTGTGTGTGTGTGTGTGTGTGTGTGTGTGTGTGTGTGTGTGTGTGTGTGTGTGTGTGTGTGTGTGTGTGTGTGTGTGTGTGTGTGTGTGTGTGTGTGTGTGTGTGTGTGTGTGTGTGTGTGTGTGTGTGTGTGTGTGTGTGTGTGTGTGTGTGTGTGTGTGTGTGTGTGTGTGTGTGTGTGTGTGTGTGTGTGTGTGTGTGTGTGTGTGTGTGTGTGTGTGTGTGTGTGTGTGTGTGTGTGTGTGTGTGTGTGTGTGTGTGTGTGTGTGTGTGTGTGTGTGTGTGTGTGTGTGTGTGTGTGTGTGTGTGTGTGTGTGTGTGTGTGTGTGTGTGTGTGTGTGTGTGTGTGTGTGTGTGTGTGTGTGTGTGTGTGTGTGTGTGTGTGTGTGTGTGTGTGTGTGTGTGTGTGTGTGTGTGTGTGTGTGTGTGTGTGTGTGTGTGTGTGTGTGTGTGTGTGTGTGTGTGTGTGTGTGTGTGTGTGTGTGTGTGTGTGTGTGTGTGTGTGTGTGTGTGTGTGTGTGTGTGTGTGTGTGTGTGTGTGTGTGTGTGTGTGTGTGTGTGTGTGTTATTTAGATAATTAGCAGCAGAGACAGATGACAGTAAACGGATCAAACAGGTGAACAACCAGGTGAATATTTGAGGATCAGGACCGGGACCATCAGAGGACGACAGCCGGACTCGGTGCACTGCAGGGCGGCTAAAACTGCGTCGGTATGTCGGGGAGACAGGGGAGAGCAGGGGGAGGAGGGGGAGATGTGTCTGGAGACAGAGGAGAGGAGCGATGAAGAGCAGGAGGAGTGTGCAGACGGAGCAGGAGGCGCAGTAGGAGGAGGAGGAGGAGGAGCAGCTCTCAGCATCGGTCCTGGGCTGTGTGCGGCTCTAACGGGCTGCGGTCCGCTCCGGTGGACCGGAGGACCGGCGGCGGAGCGCGTCATGCGGTGACACGCGTCACTGACACTGGAGACAAAGAGAAGAAACCCGTCGGACGTTCACCTGCCGCCTCGGTTAAGCAGCATGCCCGCCAACTCACGCACACGACTCGGGATGTGAAGCGGAGGCGATGGACGCGCCGGAGGATGACTCGCTGCTGAAGAACCGGACCGGACACGGTCCGGAGCCGGAGACCAGTCCGGCGGCGGCGCGTCCTGCCTGGGCCATCACCGCGCTGGCCACCGTGCTCATCTTCACCACCGTGGTGGACGTGTTGGGGAACCTGCTGGTCATAGTGTCCGTGATCAGGAACCGAAAACTGAGGAACGCAGGTAGGAGACGACCGCTGGACCTGGTGCACTGGTTCACTGGTTAATATTGGTTAATGTCAGTATCAGTACTGGTTACAGCAGGTTAGTGGTTAACACTGGTTAGTGTTAGTACTGGTTGGTTTTAATATGAGTTAGTACTGGTTACAACCTGAACACCAACACTAACCAGTGGTTAGTGTTGGTGTTTGTATTAGTACTGGTTAGTGTTAGTAGTATTTAGTTAGTATGTTAGTGT
The DNA here is from genome assembly GCA_016801845.1 of Polydactylus sextarius. Lineage (NCBI taxonomy): Eukaryota > Metazoa > Chordata > Actinopteri > Polynemidae > Polydactylus > Polydactylus sextarius. Next base: position 11,682,468 of record CM028926.1, on the reverse strand, counting down.
TGGTACAGTGAGTGTTATTGGTTATTGTGTGGTATTGGTTTGAATTAGTAGTTAGTGTCAGTACTAGTTAGTACAGGTTAGTTGACCCTACAGACTTTACATCCAGAGATTGTAGGTCACAGGTTCAAATCCACCAACTGCCAAGATCCCACTGAGTTACTCTTGGGCAAGGCACCGTCCCCACACGCTCCCGTTCATGTGTGTGTTGTGTGCATGGTGTGCTGTGAGCTCAGTGACGAAATGGGAATCACTTTTATGAATGTCTTCAGACCTCAGTGTGGACTCCATTCACTTTCTACTGAGCCAGTTGTTTTCAACAGACTGAGTCATCAGATGGTTCAGTTTCATCACAACTGGTGTTTGTAGGTTCAGAGATGAACCTCAGACCGGTCCGAGGTTTTTACCTGGAGACGTTGATTATTGTGTCTTTATTAAAGTGATAAACATGTAGATTATTGTGTCAGGTGCAGCTTGTTTAACGTACCTTTTCTTCTCTGTTGATGGACTCATGTTGTGGACGAAGTGACTGTGGCTCTGTTTTCTGTTTCATTCATCAGATGATGACTGTTTATTCATGCTCTGCACGTGTTGTTTCTATCACAATATAACCACCATGTTCAACCTTTGTAGGATAAAAGCTGCTCTACACGTCCTGTTTACTTGTAATTTAAACTGTGTCTTTCTGTTGTGTTTGTATTTTAATTTGTGAAAACTGATGTTTACACAGACAACACATCTGTATGTGTCCAGGTTTACATGATTAGTTATGGATGAGGATGTTTTTGTTTGAGTTTAAACACTTAAGAAAAAAAATATTTTTCTTTCCGTGGAGCTGAAGGTCTCTGACAGCAGTAGTTTCCTCCTTTGTCATGATCCAAGGTGATGTAGTTTTAAAGCGTCTCGTATGTGGAGGAGACGTGTTCACCCTCTGGGACTTTAACTATCATTCTATCATTTATCCCGACATGTTGACAGTGAAGAGGTGAGTGTACATGTTGGGCTGAGTTTGGTGCTAAAGTAAAGGTTAGAGGAATTAATATCTCTGAACTCACAGTTCTTCACTTCCTCAGGCCACATTCACGCCGCAGAAAGAAGAGTTTTTATTCCAGAGCTTCAGATGCTCTGATTACAGATGTCAGATCAGATATTGTTCATGTAGAGTCACTTCCTGCGTCTGAATCCTGTTGGAGTTTGTGGCTCGTTGACAGAAACACCAGCAGTGTCTCAGCAGCTGCTTCTGTCTGACAGCAGCTGGTCGACGCTCTGTTTTTTCTGGTGCTTCATCGGCTCTGACACTGGAGCAACGTCCGCCATAGAGCGTCCACCATAGAGCATCATCACAGAGCATCATCATAGAACATCATCATAGAGCATCATCATAGAACATAGAGCATCATCACAGAGCATCATCATAGAGCATCATCATAGAGCATCATCATAGAACATAGAGCATCATCATAGAGCATCATCATAGAACATAGAGCATCATCATAGAACATCATCATAGAGCATCATCATAGAACATCATCATAGAGCATCATCATAGAGCATCATCATAGAGCATCATCATAGAACATCATCATAGAGCATCCTCATAGAGCATCATCATAGAACATCATCATAGAACATAGAGCATCATCATAGAGCATCATCATAGAGCATCATCATAGAGCATCATCATAGAGCATAGAGCATCATCATAGAGCATCATCATAGAACATCATCATAGAGCATAGAGCATCATCATAGAACATCATCATAGAGCATCATCATAGAACATAGAGCATCATCATAGAACATAGAGCATCATCATAGAACATCATCATAGAGCATCATCATAGAGCATAGAGCATCATCATAGAGCATCATCATAGAACATCATCATAGAACATAGAGCATCATCATAGAACATCATCATAGAGCATCATCATAGAACATAGAGCATCATCATAGAACATAGAGCATCATCATAGAACATCATCATAGAGCATCATCATAGAGCATCATCATAGAGCATCATCATAGAACATCATCATAGAACATAGAGCATCATCATAGAACATAGAGCATCATCATAGAGCATCATCATAGAGCATCATCATAGAGCATCATCATAGAACATAGAGCATCATCATAGAACATCATCATAGAGCATCATCACAGAGCATCATCATAGAGTATCCACAATGGAACATCCACAATGGAACATCCACAATGGAACATCCATTTTCGAGTGTCTTGATACATATTTGAACCTTTGATGTTCTGTCTGCGGTGACGAGGCTGTAACGATTTAACGATGTAACAATGTTTAATTGCTATAAAATCAGTTGTGTTGTAGAAACTAGTTTTTACTCCAGATGTCGACCTCAGACTGACGATGTTTAACGTCTTAGAGTCAGAACAACGACGTCCTCTTCACATCGACTGTGAATCTGACATTAATGTTCAACTGTCACTGTGGCTCTTTCAGTATGAACTGGTATTAATTCTGCTCGTCTACACTCAGTCATAAATTCAGTTGTAGAGACTTTAATCCTCTTATTACCTCTGACAAATAACCAAGAGCATGAGAGTTTTCCTGTTGAATTTACTGGAACATGTCAGCAGTTGTTTTCATATGAACTGAACGTCTGTAGAGTCGGAGGAATAATAAAAAACATGAGGCCTGTTCAGCTTCACACACACTGAGGATCCTCAGCCATAAACTCAAAGTGTGACCCAGTTTTATATCGTTATTAATCTACCTTAGCTGCAGCAGCAACTCATGATGCACAGACTATTCTTCATGTGATGACAACACATTATTGGAGGAGACGGTGTCATCTTTTATACTAACATAGCTCCACCTGAACGTCCATCACTGCAAACACTTTTAATACAGCTGGAGAAAGTCTGAAGAACTTTTACCAGCCAGGGTCTATTTTAGATAGATAGATAAATGGATAGATGGATAGACTGATAGACTGATGGATGGATGGATGGATGGATGGATGGATGGATGGATGGATGGATGGATGGATGGATGGATGGATGGATGGATGGATGGATGGATGGATGGATGGATAGATAGATAGATAGATAGATAGATAGATAGATAGATAGATAGATAGATAGATAGATAGATAGATAGATAGATAGATAGATAGATAGATAGATAGATAGATAGATGGACAGTTTAAGTGACTCAGTTAAACTCAGGTAGCTGGTTTCAGATGCAGCAGTCACATGTCTGTTGAAGGATCCTGCAGGATGCTGCAGTAGTTCAGATGGTCAATAACCACGGTCTGTACTGAGAGTTGGGTTGTTCACTGAGTCAGGAAACATTTGATTCTCCTGATGTTGTAATGAAGAGAAGCTGTGTTGTAGTTGGACATTGAACTGTTGGAGTTGTGGTGTGGTTGTTTCTATAGTAACAACCTGTGGTTGTACTGACGTGTTGTGAGACTCTGACTGCAGAGAACAAAGCTGACAGAAGGAAGATCAGAGAACATTTAACAGAGGAAAGTCAAACACATTATTTTTTTCTTCTCTCTGTTTCATCGGTGTGTACACAGTGAAATGTTGCAGTGCAGACGCAGCATGACTGTAACACCAGCTGACACAGGGATGATTTACTGAGGTACAGTAAAGAGAGGATGTGAATTTGATCTGTGCTGACACACTGACATCTACACACCACGTCACAGCCGGGGTTATTCACTTGCAGAGGTCTTCTGAGGACAGAGATGTTGGTGGGATATTAAGGATGTTTTCTTTGATACTGTAGATGTTATTTGACCACCAGTGACACTTTTCTTCAGTAAATAAAACAGTGTGAATGTTTGATACATGTTCAGGGCTGAAACGTCCCAGAGTCTGAACAAACAGACTAAAGACGTCAGAGGATCCTGCTCTGATCCAGGATCTTCATCCAGGATCAGTTTGAGATCTGGGTTGAACCTACAACAAACAACATTTACATTCACACAAAGAGCTGGAAAACTTCTCTGTGATTGGATAATCAACATCGTCTGGGCTCCTCTTGTGACCTGCTGCCAAGATACAAACCATGGATGGATGAATGGATGTTTGGTAGATTAATAGATGATGGTGGATGAAAAGATGGTGGGACTGTAAAGAAAATATGAATGTAAATAAGAGTGAGAGGCCTATTACTGTAACATCTTGTGTTGTGTTTGCACTATGAGACGTATCTGCTGCGAAAAGGTGAATAGAAATAGCTCATACATTTATTCATTCTTTAAGACCATAAATATCTCTGTGGCATATCTGGAAAAACTGCTCTTTAGGGAACTTTTTATTGCTGAGTCTGCATTTGTTACTGCTGCTACTGGAGTTTCCAATGTGGGAAGAGACCTAATGAGGAAGAGAGAGTTTACATACGATCTAATGAGGAAGAGAGAGTTTACATACGATCTAATGAGGAAGAGAGAGTTTACATACGATCTAATGAGGAAGAGAGAGTTTACATACGATCTAATGAGGAAGAGAGAGTTTACATGATCTAATGAGGAAGAGAGAGTTTACATACGATCTAATGAGGAAGAGAGAGTTTACATACGATCTAATGAGGAAGAGAGAGTTTACATACGATCTAATGAGGAAGAGAGAGTTTACATACGATCTAATGAGGAAGAGAGAGTTTACATACGATCTAATGAGGAAGAGAGAGTTTACATACGATCTAATGAGGAAGAGAGAGTTTACATACGATCTAATGAGGAAGAGAGAGTAAACGTGACGACTCTTCGACCCAGAGTTTGAATCGTGTAACGACTGTCACTGCTCTGACAGCATCTTCAGTGGTTTCAATGGAAACAAACATTTCACACATACTACATACAAAAATACTACTTTAATTAACTCTTATTTTAGTTATTTTATTGAATTTTGCTTTAACTATGAAGCTCTGCAGGAAACTGTGTTACTGCTGCGGACAGTTGTTGTGTAACTATGTCTGTGTTTCCTCACTGGTGAATAAACTGATGAGCTTCTGCTCAAACACTCGAGGTTTTTCTCAGCTTCATTTCAGCTTCACCGTCAGTTTCTTAGTTGTTCACACCTTCAGCAGCCACTTCTCTCAGCACTTAAAGAGACATTAACGCTCCCTCTGTCTCTGTCGTCTAGAAGATGTTTAGTTTCATCTGCCTCCTTTGCACATAACTTACAGACATTATACATGTATTAAATGTAGACATCCATACAACGATGTGGTCTGATCATGAGTCGCCTCCACTCCATAGTAGACCGAGTTTATCAGTCGACTCCTCGCTGTTTATTGGAGTGTTTGAGTGAATTGTGTACTTGATGCTCTGACAGAGTGTCTGAGTAACGTGAAGAGACTGTGAATATTTGTGTTTAACCAGCTGAAAGAGTTCAGAGACTCTCAGACAGGATGTTCAGACCTTTACCACTGATGCATCAAGACAGTGAAGGTTTTACAGTGAGTCGGTGTGTTAGTGACGTCCTCATTAACATGCAGGTACAGTCACAAAGAGTCAGACTCTCCTCAATGAAGCTGCCAATTAGAGAAGAGGAAGGAGAGAGGGGATGCTCAGGCACCGAGGACGAGAGACCTTTGAAACCAGTCAGAGAGAGAGAGGGTTCAGTATTATCTGCTCTCTCTCTCTCAGCCTCAACATCTTATAGATTCTCAGTTTGCATCTCATCGTTTCCATCTGTGAGAAATAGACCACAGACTCACCGCGACTGTAGCTGTAGGATGAAGAGTTCACCTCTTCGTAGAAACAGTTTCCTGACGACAGTGACCTCTGCTGTGACCTCTGCTTCCGGCTGAGCTGTAGAAAAGTTTCATGATGGGTTTTGTTGACATGTCGACTTCAGTCTTAACTAACCGGTCTGATCCTCGTCCCGAGCAGCTGCAGGTTCATCGTGTCGCCGCTCGTTGTGATGAACGTCCTGATTCTCTGAAGGTTTCTGCCTCGTCCTGCTGTGTTGTCTCTGCCAGACTCTGAGTTTGTTTGAGCAGCTGGTTTCATTCAGCCTCCTCTTCTCCTGCTGTTCAACAACAAACTGTTTGTTTTTCCACTCAGCACAGATTTTATTCCTGATAATTTACAGCTCGTCTCTCCGTCTGTTTTGTCCCATTTCTTTTTCTTTATTTCTCTGCGATGTCCCAGAATACATATAGATTCATGGTTTTGTCAATTTCCTGTTATGTGTAATTTCAGTAATAAGTGTCTGTCTCCTCCTCATCCTGCTGCTTTAATGGATTTTCTCTTCCTTTGTCCTCTTCATAGTTATTTCTCCTGTTGTCTAACTCTCTGCCAACGTTGTTTTCTGCTTCACTCCTTTCTTAACGACGCAGGTGATTAGAGACACAGATGGTCACAGAAATGTGCATGAGACACAGATCAGTGTGAAAAACAACCTCCTGTCCATTATTTAACATAATTAATGCTGATTGATTTCACTGCTTCAAACAGACGTTGAGTTGGTCCAGTTTCAGATTAAACCTTTAAATCATCTTGGTACCGTGTTGTGTTACATTAACACTCGCTGGACTCGTCTCACATCTGATGTTTTCATCTCGACGACACTGTTAGTCCAGACTGATGTTTATTATGTTAAATCCTGAATCCTCATGAATCTGTGAACGACTCATCTGGTCTGAGACGTTTCTTTAACCTCTTAAACTGTTCCAGGACCTGTTTACTTTCTGAATTTTTCTGAAGCTGTAATGTTAAACAAAACCATCTGCACAGTGACTCAATGTAACTTCTTTACTGACTCTTCATGTCTGGATTCACTGATAAACACCATAGAAACCATCTTTGAGCAGACTGAGATCCGTCAGTGAAGAAGCTGCTCTCACTGAGAAACAGCACAGTTTATATAAAGCATCAGAGGAATCGACAGTAACTTTCTATTAATACGTGAGAGGCTGTCGCAGGCATCCATAATTGATACGACTGCTGCGTGTTTTTGCTTCAGGTCACACTGTTGTTCTGGGACTGAAGCAGATTATATAACCTCAATCTGACTTTGGTTTGTGTAAACTTTGTGTTTTGTTTGTGTCCAACCAGAGAGAGGCGGTCAGCCTCGGACGACCTGTGAATCCACGTCTCTGTACCACATGTGGTCTCATCCTCCTCTTCCTCCTCTTCCTCTCAGCAGGTTGTCTCAGTTTCATCTTTTACTTTTTAGTTCAAACAGAAACATTTTCTGTGTTTGTTGTTCTCAGTCAATCATCGCCGACTCTCTCAGGACAGACCAGATCAACAGAAAGACTTGTGGACCTGCAGGTGTTGGTTTGGTCCAGTTTTCTGGTGGATCAGGACTCAGACTGCATCAGTCTCGTTCGCTCTGCAAGTCGCTGTCTCTGCTGTGTGATCAGGTCGTCCACCTCCATCATTAACAGCTGCTCAACAACAATACACAGCTCAGTGTGAAGGTTATAACTCAACATGTTGAGTTATAACATGCTGAGTTATAACATTTTGAGTTATAACATGTTGAGTTATAACTCAACATGTTGAGTTATAACATGTTGAGTTATAACATGTTGAGTTATAACATGTTGAGTTATAACATGTTGAGTTGTAACATGTTGAGTTATAACATGTTGAGTTATAACATGTTGAGTTGTAACATGTTGAGTTATAACATGTTGAGTTGTAACATGTTGAGTTGTAACATGTTGAGTTGTAACATGTTGAGTTGTAACATGTTGAGTTGTAACATGTTGAGTTGTAACATGTTGAGTTGTAACATGTTGAGTTGTAACATGTTGAGTTGTAACATGTTGAGTTATAACATGTTGAGTTGTAACATGTTGAGTTATAACATGTTGTAACATGTTGAGTTATAACATGCTGAGTTATAACATGTTGAGTTGTAACATGTTGAGTTATAACATGTTGAGTTGTAACATGTTGAGTTATAACATGTTGTAACATGTTGAGTTGTAACATGTTGAGTTGTAACATGTTGAGTTGTAACATGTTGAGTTATAACATGTTGAGTTATAACATGTTGAGTTGTAACATGTTGAGTTGTAACATGTTGAGTTGTAACATGTTGAGTTGTAACATGTTGAGTTGTAACATGTTGAGTTGTAACATGTTGAGTTATAACGAGGTGTCGGTGTGGCGTCAACAGACGGTGCAGACGACGTCGTCCTGGTCGCTCTGCAGGACAAACACCGACGCCTCGTTGCTTCCTGTCTGCTCATGTCAGCAGTTTGCAGCATCGAGGGGCTGGATGTTACTGAACCGTGGATCAGTTGGACAGTAACTAAATATGAAACTGTCGTTTCAGTGTTGTGCTTTTTACTCCCCAGAGTCAAAGCTGTTTTACAAATGAAATGATGAAAAGATAAAAATGTTTTAGCTTCACTTTGACCTGGTGTATTGATACTGTCCGTCTGTCTCTGTCTCTCTCTGTCCGTCTTTCTCTGTCTGTCTATCATTCCTCTATCACCTCAGTGAGTTTCTAGCCTTCCCCAGGTGTCTGGTCTGTAACCTTTGACCTTTGTTGCTGCTGTTGAACTGTTGAAGCATCAATCACGTCGTAGTCACGTATAAAATGTTCAGCTATAGGATCCGATATCAGTTGAAGTGTATTTAATCTGAGCTGTTCACTTTATTACAGCACAGGTTGAATGTCAAGGTCAAGATAAACTTTATTGTCACAGAGGGACGTTTGTGATGCAGCCGAAGGAGAATAAATAAAAACACAGGACATCGTATAAAACATCAAGGAGAGGAGCTGCGAGTGTTTGTAGAGGACAGATGAGGTCAAACTGTCTCTGACTGGAACCGAAGACGACTCGTTCCCTCTGTTTTACTCGTTGATTCGATGTATCAGAGAGCAGACGACGCTTTGTCCTCGTAACAACAAAGAGTTTCATCTCTGAACAGATTCATCCTGTGATTTCACCTCGTTAAAGAAGCTGCTCAGTTTGTGATTATTTTCCAAAGCGAGAGAAGATGAAACATTTTCATAAAAGACCTGTCGACATTAAAACATCTGAGATAAAACAGGCGCTGCATCAGAAGGAGAAAACTTTATTTTTATAAAGTTTCCACAGATAATTAAGTTTGTGTTGGTGTTTAGTTCAGAAAGCGGCCGAGCGATGTGAAACAGCTCAAAGAAAGAAGCAGCAAGTGAAGATGTTAAACTCCTTCAGATAAATGACACGGCTGACTGAGTGAGACCATCTTTGAAACCATTACTATACACAACACTGGGTTTATAGGCTGTGATATAAAGTAGAGGGCCACAAACTGTTGGTGTTAATAGTCAGTCATGGTGTGATTTAATGTCCAAACCTTGAAACAAGTTTCATTTCTGAACATTCAGACGTTTCTCAGACTCGTACGATTGATCCTGAACTTACACGTCATCACGTCAGCGTCTCGTTTCCACCAGCAGCTCCATGTGGTTTCAACCTGTTTGTTTGATTTTACGTCTTTTATGTTTTTAACTGTTGTTGTTGTTTACTTCTCGTCGTCGTCCATGTTTCTCCTGTTTTAACAGCTGATTACTGATGACACAGAAACTAATATTCATGAAGATAATGTTTCTGATTGGTCAGTGGAGCTGATCACAGATGGTTAGTATGTGAACCGGTTGTTTCTTGTTCTGGTTAGCACGTCACTGATTAGTAATTTTACTGGTTAGTACGTGTTTTAGTTAGTTATTGTACTAGTTAGTAAGTGTACTAGTTAATATGTGTACTAGTGAGTATTTGTACCTGTTGGTATGCATACTAGTTAGTACGTGTACTAGTTGGTATGTGTACTGGTTAGTACGTGTACTAGTTAGTACTGTGGATCTCTTGTCTCAGATAGAGGAAACTGTGACCCGGTCCACCTCGACTCTGCTGGTCCGGTTGGTCTGTCTGTTGGTCTGCTGGTCTCATCGTTGTTGGACAGATGATTGTTGATTTTCTTGAAGTTTCAGTTTGTGCTGACAGATCTGAGTCGCAGCTGCTTTGACTCTTGAAGCTGTGAGTCAGAGTCAGAGGCGAAAGTTTCCTCCGACACTTTGATTCATCACGGTTTCAGCGGCACTGGTCCCTGAGGTCTCATCAGTCTGACGTGTTTACTGTCGCAGTGAACATCATTGTTCATCCTGCTGCCTGCTGGACTGGCCCTTTCATTGCGTCTGTAGCTCAAACTGAACAGTTTGTCTCTTTACACCAACGAGAACACGTGACGGTCCAGAAACATCAGCTGTGAGGATGATAGTTGTTCATCTATGGACTCGTTCTTTAACGTCAGAGAGTTTCTTCATCTCTAAACCTGACGATGATTGAACGTCTCCAGTCACTGGAGACGTCTGTGTTTATAAATCAGTGAGGTGAAGTGCAGCAGGTTTTTGTGTCTGTTCCCTCAGAAAACTAAACTCGGTCTCATCAGCTTTATCCTATAAACTGTGATGGTGCTGACACTGTCGAACGTCTGCTGCTACAGAGTCACTCACCTTTTGAATCAGACTCATCGTTGACCTCTAAACCACATGTGATAGAAACTGATTTTCTTTTACTAAAGTCACATGTTATAAATTTAGTTAAATTATTATGTCTTTTCTCCTGAGGTCACCTCGACACATTGAGTCAAATCGTGAAGCAGTTTCCATCAGAGTGATTTCTATCATCAGTCGTCCACATGTGACACTCAGGTTGTTGTTGAAGTAAAACGTGTGCAGCATCATAACTGATCTCAGATCAGAGGAGCAGAGTCAAGGACAGTGTGATGGTCACACAAGTGATGGAGATGATGGATGTGATGCTGACGATGACAAACACTGAGATATTCAGATATTCCTCCGACTGAGTAACGGTGAACCACAGTCACTGATGCTCTGTTTCTATATTTATATTTATATTTATATTTATATTTATATTTATATTTATATTTATATTTATATTTATATTTATATTTATATTTGGTTTGAGGAGCTCAGATGTTTTCACAGACTAAAGACCGAATCAGATCACACTAACTGTTTGTCATCACAGTTAAACATTAAACAATATGGTTAACATGATGATTAACTTCTGTTTCCTAACGTCACATTATTGTCACATTATTCAGGTGGACGTTCAGGTGGATGTAACCTCTATTCAGCAGGATGGAGGTTGTTCGTGTGGTAACGATCCTCAGCTTCTCATCAGACTGTGATTTATTAAAACTCGTCAGTGATAAGTTCAGTCCAGGAACGTGAACGAGAGACTCGGTGTCGTCTTGTTCCTGAGACAAACTGATCCACATCATCCTGGTTGGTGTTTGTCTGCAGATGGATGAAGTCTCTCCATCTCTTTAATGGAGAGAATGGTTTAATGATGAAACTGAATCTAAAACCATCGTCTCTGAGGCTGTTTTCTCTGATCTGAGATATCTCTGATCTGGATCAATGAGCAGCCGCCTCCGTAGGAACATGATCATGAGCGTGTCGGTGTCCGACTCTTCATCACGTGGTTTCATGTATGTGACGCCTCCCTCCATGTGCTCCCCTCCCCCACCTCCCATCGCCTCCTCCTGCTCCTCCTCCTGCTCCTCTTCCTCTTCCTCCTCTGCTTCGCTGCACTCGACTGTCACCATCAATCATCTCTGCAGCGTCGTCCTTGTCAGGTCGGTGTTGGTGTGAAGGAGAGTCTCATCTGAAGAACCGGGTCCTTTAACAAAGACCTGGTCCCTCAGTGTCTGGTCCACGTGGACCGTGGGGGTGGGGTAGTAATGAATGTGATGGTGAGGGAGGAGGAGAGATGTTAGGTACCAGGGGAGAGGGGGACTTTATGAGAGAGTGCGGGGGATGAGGGGGTAATAAAGGGTATGAGGGTTTTAGAGGTTGTGAGTCACAGTATTAAACTCTCTCTCTCTGTTGTGTTATAAAACTCATGATGTGTTGATGACCAGTCCTGGTCAGTTCACCTGCAGGAGGCGCCGTTTCCTCCAACGACAGTACCGACCTCCAAGAGACTCGGTTTTCATTAAAGGACCGTTCTGCTTCTTCCTGGTTTATTTATGATCAGTTCTTAAACTGAAAGTGACTCATCAGAAAAACCTTTTTAAACCACCAGAGGTCAAACAGGAAACGATCGCATCACTTCGACCTGTCGGCTCTGACGCTTCAGTTGTTTGTAGCTGAAAGAAACTTTGTTGTTAATCTACAAAAGTGGGAAAGTCTTTAACTGTTTGATGTTGATAATCTAATAGTCACGTTCTGACTGAACTGAACATGATGAAAATCTTTAAAAAACACGTGACCTGTTCGTCTTCATTTAGTTCACATGTTGATGTCGATACTCGTTAATTAAACTGGTCCCAGTTCAGATCAGACAGGAAACAGATGAGTGATGAAGGTCAATGGTTCATTGATCATTTGAAGCCTCTGATCAACCTGCTTCTCTTCATCACTCATCTCTCAGTGAGGATGAGAGCTACTCATCCTGTTGAAGATAATCACTCTGAACCTGTGAACGCTCCGTAATAATAGTTTCACCGCAACGTTTGTTAAGAGACTTTCAGTTGAACTCAGATGAAGTGTGATCGTCCTCAGACGTCATCACACTGATCAGCCTGAACGTTGAAACGAGTTTAAACTGCAGCTCAGTCGACCTGAAGACCTGAGGTTTGTTCACACTGACCAGAGTGAATCACAGAACCAGGTGGTTGTAAAAGTCTGAACAGGAGGTTTCCTCTGGTTTCAGTGTTACAGTGAAACTGTTATTACCGAGGGTTTACTGGTTCAGAGTGATTATCTTCAACAGGATCCTCAGGATGTGTTGGAGTTGGTTTTAGACTGAACTGGACTGAGTCGGTGTTGAAGGAACTGAAGAGCTTCATCTTCACCTGAGACAGACGGTGTCTTTGGTGGATTTAAAGTGAGCGTCAACAAATCAAGTCCAGTCACCGGTGATCGTTCATCATAGTGTTCAGATGTTTGTTCCAGATGATTGTTTCAGGTGTTTGTTTGTTTCAAATGTTTGTTTCAAGTTTAACACTCAAGTTACTGATCTTCAGAAAACCTGGTCAACGAAGGTCTAAGGTAAATGTCACAGGTGGTGACTTCACTGTCTCCTGACGCCTTGTGATGTTTGGTCACTGACATCAGAGATTTCTTTTATTCGTGGCAGACGATGAGGAGACAGACGATGAGGAGACAGACGATGAGGAGACAGACGATGAGGAGACAGACGATGAGGAGACAGACGATGAGGAGACAGACGATGAGGAGAAGCAGTAAATCCGACCTGCTGTTGTCATGTTGACTCGTCCTCTCAGCGTCAGTGTCCTTCAGTGTGGAGGACGTCCTCCTGCTGTGAAGAGTCTCATCATCCAGACTCTTTGTCAGAGATTTTTGACCCATTCATCTCAACAGCCCCATTACACCGACACCACAACACCGCCGCTGACGTCAGCGCAGGAATATTATATCAACTGTTAAACAATGTAACAAAAACTTAATGAGAACTGAACTCAAGAAATCTCTGACTCTGAACAGTTGGACATGTTAAATGTTTCTAACGCTGACGTTTCACACCGAGCATCGTGAACGTTGACCTGTCGCTCTGACAGTGATGAGTTCAGTCTGAAACACTGACGACCGTCGGGTTAATGGACCAGTTATTGAGGGAAGTGTTAATGATTAATTGAAGTGAAGACGTCTCTGAGATCAGAGCAGCAGTGACGGATGAAACGCTGCCAGAGGTGAAGCTACATCTCCTCACCTCTGCACCTTTGTACCTTTATACTTTTATACATTAATTGTCTTCAACCCTTTACTAGGCTACTAGTGTTGTTTGAATGTTGAGGAGCAGTAGGAGGTTGAAAAAGTAACACACATGAAATATGACGAGATAGATCCATGTCTGGACCTGGACCTGGACCTGGACCTGGACCTGGACCTGGACCTGGACCTGGACCTGGACCTGGACCTGGATCTGACCTGACCTGGACCTGGACCTGGACCTGGACCTGGATCTGACCTGACCTGGACCTGACCTGGACCTGGACCTGGACCTGACCTGACCTGGATCTGACCTGACCTGGACCTGACCTGGACCTGGACCTGACCTGACCTGGACCTGACCTGACCTGACCTGGACCTGACCTGACCTGACCTGACCTGACCTGACCTGACCTGACCTGACCTGACCTGACCTGACCTGACCTGACCTGACCTGACCCTGACCTGACCTGACCTGACCTGACCTGGACCTGACCTGACCTGACCTGACTGACCTGACCTGACCTGACCTGACCTGACCTGACCTGACCTGACCTGACCTGACCTGACCTGACCTGATCTGACCTGACCTGACCTGACCTGACCTGACCTGACCTGACCTGGACCTGACCTGACCTGACCTGACCTGACCTGACCTGACCTGGACCTGACCTGACCTGGACCTGACCTGGACCTGACCTGACCTGACCTGGACCTGACCTGACCTGACCTGACCTGACCTGACCTGACCTGACCTGGACCTGACCTGACCTGACCTGGACCTGACCTGACCTGACCTGACCTGACCTGACCTGACCTGACCTGACCTGACCTGACCTGACCTGGACCTGACCTGGACCTGGACCTGACCTGGACCTGACCTGGACCTGACCTGACCTGACCTGGACCTGACCTGACCTGACCTGGACCTGACCTGGACCTGACCTGGACCTGACCTGGACCTGGACCTGGACCTGACCTGGACCTGGACCTGGACCTGACCTGACCTGACCTGGACCTGACCTGGACCTGACCTGGACCTGACCTGGACCTGACCTGGACCTGGACCTGGACCTGACCTGGACCCTGCTGTGTTGAACAATAAGAGACTGGATTCATCAGACAGAAAGTGTTGGACATGACTCATTAAAACAACATTAGTCCTGATCCTGCAGATTGAACTGAGGCTCAGTGCTGCTGCTCTTTGATTGAGATATTTTCTATTTACAGTTTGTGGTTGAGTTGATAACAACTGTTAGTGTCTGTTAATTAATTACTTTGTGTTTTATTGTCACTTAATTATTCTGATGAAAATACACATTAGTCAGCAGATTTGTGTTTATTTACTGACTGTTGAATGAGGATTTAATCAGCTCTGTGCAGCCTGAAGTTTAATATTCAGAAGATAATGATGAAGTCTGTTTCCCACTAAACAAGCAACACTAAAGAAACATGAAAGTGGTCTGAAAATCACATCAGCTGCACAGTTTGAGACATGATCCTGAACATGTAGGAAATAACATGACTGAGATCAGGAAGGTGTAAACTAGTCAGTGTTTGTTCGAATCAAAGTCTGATCACATTCAAATTCCTGGAAACTTTAATAAAACCTAGAAACAGCTGATTATCTAACGTAGAGACGTCGGCCGGTAGTTTTAGTCTGAGGCTGTCGTGTTCCTGATCTGATGTTTGATTACGACCAGACATCGTTGATCGAGACTAGAGCAGCTGCTCCGTCACAGTAACGTACCATCGCTGTTCATCTGTATTCAGACCAGCAGCTCGTCTTTGCTCCGGTTGGTGAATCTGACTTGAATTTACATCTGAAACAAAGAAAAACGCTGGACGAGAAAATGACAAGTTTGTTGGTCTGAAACTCGGCTTCGCCCCAGTGGATGTAGATAAAGTGAGAAGCAGCATGTGAAGTCTGTTTATTATGCAGAAAAACACTGATTGAATCTCATTATGATTCTCACACAGTGTAAATTAATTACTGGAGGAAATCGTACTCAGTGGGGTGATTAATCAGCTCTGTGTGAACCTACACGTGCTGCTCGTCTGCAGGTGATGATGACTTTTACGTGACAAACATGGAGGTTTCTCCTCATCGACGTGTCGTCTTCAGTGTCTTCGTTATCGAGAACCGGCAGGTTTGTTGAAGGACAAAGACTCAACACGTCACAGATTCTCAGGTTTTCATCATTTCAGAAACACTGAGTGGAGCTGAGTCAGGACGATACTGTTTGTCCTCAGTATGAAGATGGTCTGATCCTGTCTCTCTTTATATGAGCCTCGTTTCTTTTCTTTAACCTCTAATTTCTGTCGTTTATCCTCTGAGCTTCCTTCTTTCCTCTGTGTCTCAGATAGATCAGGTCAGACGGAAACTTTCCTGACACATGAAAAAAGACGAGAGATTACCTCTGCTCTCCCTCAACACTTAGAGCTAAATTTAGTTGTGTTTCATGTTCGGGGAGAACAGGTAATTTTTCATCTCTATTGAACAATGAAGAGAGGTCGCCCTCGGGAGGAGACGGAGGAGGATGGAGGATGAGGAAGGTCACAGATCAGAGGATTTTAGCTGAAGTTTCTGGAAATAAATGCTGAAAGGCAACATCAGCGTCCATGGTAACATCAGCTCTTTTCACCAGTTAGAAGACGTTACTTCTTCACCGAGAGCGAGAGAGACATCACCTGGTTTAGGATTTTATCTTTTATCTGTCAGAGAACAACACTGTGACTATGACCTCCGGTCTGATTCTCTGTTGTTCACCGATGAAGCCTTGAATCTTAGAAACATTTAAACAGGTTTCAAAGATCATTAAACCACTTCCTGCTCCATATATCAGGTGTTCGTCGCACGTTCAGACTGAGACGAGAGTTTCTGCCTCAACAGCAACGTCTGTCTCAGCGTCAGATCAAACTGAAGATGATGAATCACTTCCAGCAGAGAACAGTTTAGATCATCTTCAGCTGGATCCATCACACATCACCACCGATGAGAGCGAGTCAATGCGCCCATACATCACAGTTACAAGCGTCTCGTTTTCTCTACCGCTCCTGTTTCAGGGTGATTGATCGTTCGATCGTCTTCGGAGGCCGAGGGTGACGGAGGTGTGGTCGTACATAAACATGGACCTGCTGCTGCTGCTGCACCTCAGGTTGTGATAGTTTCAATCATTCAAACTCAAACTGTTTCTTCTTCTGTGCAGGAAATGTGTTTGTGGTGAGTCTGGCCTTCGCTGACCTGGTGGTAGCGTTTTACCCCTACCCCCTGGTGCTGTACGCCATCTTCCACGACGGCTGGTCACTGGGGGAGACCCAGTGTAAGGTAAGTCACCACTAATGATCCAACGATCAATAGGGTTTTGTCATTTGTGATTTTTTGAAACCATTAACTTACAGCCCAAGTCAGAGGGTGTGTCGTCTGTCGAAGAGAGTAAATTTCTCCCTTTTAGGTTAAAAACCAGTTGATTAAGTTAGTTTATGTCAGTTGGCATCTTGTTACGATGCAGAATCATAACGTCATCGATGCAACGTCAGCAGCTGAACAGAAGCAGCTGAAGGTTTGTGAATCTGTCACGAGTCACGTTTAACTGCAGTCAAGTCAACAACAGAGGTGGTTTTGGTTCCTGGAGGATAAAAACATGCACGAGGCAGACACAAGAGAGTCCAGTTTCCCTCGTCAGCGTTAGGACCTGGACATCCATCGTCCACCTGCTGCTGTGGAGAAACAGATTTCAAACTGTAGCTCGTGATGTGAGAAGAACAGTTGTTTTTCTGATGAGTATCGACTCCAACACTGAGCTGTCTCTGTTTCTTTGACTCTGTCCCTGTGTCTCAGGTCAGCGGTTTCCTCATGGGTCTGAGCGTCATCGGCTCCATCTTCAACATCACCGGCATCGCCATCAACCGTTACTGCTACATCTGTCACAGCTTCAGCTACGACAAGTTGTACAGTTACCGCAACACGCTGCTGCTGGTGGCGCTCATCTGGCTCCTCACCGTCGTAGCCATCATTCCCAACTTCTTTGTGGGTTCGCTGCAGTACGACCCTCGCGTCTACTCCTGCACCTTCGCTCAGACCGTCAGTACGTCCTACACCATCACGGTGGTCGTCATCCATTTCTTCGTGCCCATCGCCGTGGTAACCTTCTGCTACCTACGAATCTGGATCCTTGTCATCCAGGTGAGGCGCAGGGTCAAGTCCGAGGTCCGTCCTCGCATCAAACCCAGCGACCTGAGGAACTTCATCACCATGTTCGTGGTGTTTGTGCTGTTTGCGATCTGTTGGGCTCCGCTAAACTTCATCGGTCTCGCCGTGGCAATCGACCCCGAGGCCGTGGTCCCTCGCATCCCGGAGTGGCTCTTCGTGGTCAGCTACTTCATGGCTTACTTCAACAGCTGCCTTAACGCCATCATCTACGGGCTGCTGAACCAGAACTTCCGCAGGGAGTACAAGCGGATCATCATGTCCGTGTGGATGCCGCACCTCCTCTTCCAGGAGACGTCGCGCGGTGGCACCGAGGGCATGAGGAGCAAACCGTCGCCGGGACTCAACAACAACGACCACATGAAGGCAGAAACTCTGTGACACTTTGTTTCTCCTCATTATCTTTCCCTCTTCCGCCATGTTCACTCATGTCGTGCCATCCATCAGACCGAAGTCTCTACTGTGCCAAAGTTATAAACTCAGATACAGATACAGAGAGATCAAACTGAACAGATTTGTTATTGTTCAGTGAAGAGTGCCATTCATCAAATCTGAGGCTCATCAAGTTTGGATTTAATTTAAGACACATTAGATGAAATTACCCATTTAGAAAATAACGAGCTGCGAAAGAAATAAATATAATGTTTGAATCTGAAGTTCGTCAGTTCAAAACAAGAAGAGAAAATTAAATTAAATGTGAGAATTCATGTTCAGATGTTTCTGCTGCACAAGTGAGTGGATGGATGATGGATGGATGATGGATGATGGATGGATGATGGATGATGGATGGATGATGGATGGATGATGATGGATGGATGGATGATGGATGGATGATGAATGGTGGATGGATGATGGATGGTGGATGATTGATGGATGATGGATGGATGATGGATGGATGATGGATGGTGGATGGATGATGGATGATGGATGGATGATGGATGGCGGATGATGGATGGATGATGGATGATGGATGGATGATGGATGATGGATGGATGGATGATGGATGGTGGATGATGGATGGATGGATGATGGATGGATGATGGATGATGGATGGATGATGGATGATGGATGGATGGATGATGGATGGATGATGGATGATGGATGGATGGATGATGATGGATGGATGATGGATGGATGGATGATGATGGATGGATGATGGATGGATGATGGATGGATGATGGATGATGGATGGATGGATGGATGATGGATGATGGATGGATGATGATGGATGATGGATGGATGATGGATGATGGATGGATGATGGATGATGGATGGATGATGGATGATGGATGATGGATGGATGGATGATGGATGATGGATGATGATGGATGATGGATGATGGATGATGGATGGATGGATGATGGATGGATGATGGATGATGGATGATGGATGATGGATGGATGATGGATGGATGATGGATGATGGATGATGGATGGATGGATGGATGGATGGATGGATGGATGATGGATGGATGGATGGATGATGGATGGATGATGGATGATGGATGGATGATGGATGATGGATGGATGATGGATGGTGGATGATGGATGGATGATGGATGATGGATGATGGATGGATGATGGATGGATGATGGATGGATGGATGGATGGATGGATGGATGGATGATGATGATGGATGATGGATGATGGATGATGGATGATGGATGGATGATGGATGGATGATGGATGGATGGATGGATGGATGATGGATGATGGATGGATGATGGATGATGGATGATGGATGATGGATGGATGATGGATGATGGATGATGGATGGATGATGGATGGTGGATGATGGATGGATGGATGGATGGATGGATGATGGATGATGGATGGATGGATGATGGATGGATGATGGATGGTGGATGGATGATGATGTTAAAGTTTACTTCTTCATCAATCTGTGGAGCAGAATCATCTGATAGAAACGTTCATCTACTCTGAGGTTTGTGATGTTTGATTGATTATATTTGATATATTTGGTTCTTTCAGGACTTTAGACTTTTTGTGGTTTGTAGCTGCAGGAAGTGAGAAACCTCAGAAACAAAACCAGTTTGAAGACATTATCAACAATAAAACGATCAAAGGATCCGTTCAGAGGTCAAAAGTTTATAAACTTTATAAACTGATGTTTCAGTTGAAGGTTCGACTGTTTCCTTCTATAAAAAGTCTTCAGGTTGTTTTCTCCGACACTTTCTAAACTTTGATCAAATGAACATCGTAGCCTTTTATTTCTGATTCAACAGTTTTTTATCATCTGATTTTATTTTGTAAAACTCAGCGTGAACCAACCTTGATGAGCCTGACCATCCTCGTATCTTCCTACGTGTCGTGTCTTGTACAGCTCAGGGTGCTGCCTCCTCTGATGGAGAGACTGTGTTTGGAAGTGGAGGCACCAAGAGATTAGTAATTCAACATTAATCCACGATGACGTCTGAAGTCGCAGCAGCTTCAGACTCTCTGGGTTTCTACTGTATTAGTAACAAACTGCTGTCAAATACGTCAGTGATTGTTGTATTTTAGCAGGAAGTAGTCGAGTGGTGTTTTTTAATGAAAACTACAGCATGATGAATCTCACTTTGCCTCAAATTTCTAATGGACATTTCCATAGTTTGTCAACGGTGCCTGATTTAATGATCATCGCCTCAAAATGAAGATTTTACCAAAAATAATAAGAAACGCGCAGACAGGAAGTGGTGGTGTGTGATTATCAACGTCTTTCACAACATCACTCGTCAGACGACCGGTCACGTGTTTTCACACTGAACGAGAAGTTTAGACGTGAAGTTTCCACAGAGAAAATATAAAAACATGAAGAGTTCGTTATCTGACGCCGTTAGTCTCTTTTAATGTTTGAATGTTTAATGAACTCATGAACTAACGCTGGAGGTGAAAGTGACGATCAATAACAGATTATATGATATGATTTAATAGATCAATAACCGTGATTATTTATCTATTGATTCTGTAGTAAAGTCACATGTCGTTCAGAGATCAAATTTAAGTGTCTTTATTAGTCTCCACTAGCATTAACTAGATGAAAGAAACTGAAATAGATAATATTTAATGTGAAAAACTAGACAAGTTCTGATCAATAAACCTGTTAAACTTCACACTAAGACACTGAGCTCAGGTTTGAACCAGATATTTATTTATAGTAAAATAATGAATAACAGACTGAACAGAAACAAGAGACGTCGACGTTTCATGTTTCAATCAGTTCTGACTTTAATCATCTTTACAAACATTATGAAGTTGATACATCATCACGTCACTTTAATTTATCATCATAAACTGTTGTTATATCATGACGTCACTTTAATCAATCAGCCAATCAATGACTTCATTCTGTATTCAACTTGTCACATCAGATCAGCAGTCGATGGTTCCCGGTGTTTAACTCGTCTCAGTGTGAAGCGACGCGACCGACGCTGTGAGATCATCGTCGGACTGAAACCCTGAAGGTATAAAAGCACAAATCTCTGTGGCGTCTGTTGGACCGTGAACTTATGCAGTTTAAATATTAGTAAAGTTTTATCTTAGTAACGATGAGAATCACCTCTTTGTCTATGCATCTTGTTCTCATATCACCGCCAGAAACACGGCAGAGTGAAGCTGCTGTTTTTATCTTAGTAAAATTAAACCTGGACGACTGAGCTCCAGCTGCTGAACATCTGTCTTTAACTTTTACTCTTTTATTGTTGAATGAAACTGTGACAAACTGCTGCTGGAAACATGAATGTGATGAAACAAAATGTCTGTGATCGAAGCATGAAAACCACCCATTTATGTTTTTATAAAGAAACTGAACAATGAATCAACGATTTGTCTCCATGTTGAACTCAACTCAACATCGACAACAACAACAACATGTGTGGTCAGTGTTTCCAGACTGAAACCTCCAGTAAACATCTGGACCATCAGTTACCTCCTGCTGACTGAAGCAGATTCATCTCAGACCAGCTCTTGTTTCTACTTCTCTTCTTCCACATGTGAATATTTGTAATTTGTGAGTTTGAAGGTTTTACTTCCCGGTCGGTGGGGAGTCTACTCCACGTCTACCTCCGGTCCCCGGCTCCTCTGGTCGTGAACAAGATGAACCAGAGTCAATGAAGAGATAAAATGATCCTCTGGTCCCGTTTGAAATGTGTCCTGGTTTTCACATGTGAAGTTTGTGAATGTTAAAGATAATGTTTGACGTGGAGAGAGCTCTGTTGAGTTACTTTAGGTTTAGGGTGAGACCACGTAGCGGACTACAACACTCGTCTCTGACAGAACGGCCTGACCCGGCGAACTTCACCTCGTTCCTCCAGGACCAAGGATGACGTATTAAAGGTGGAGAAAATCACTGTAAGTCTACAGGGGCCAGTCTGTCGACTCTTTGGTTTGTAGTTTAACCAGTTACGTGTTTTCACAAGCAGATACATTTTATCTCTCCATTGACTGTCATTCATCTGTTTTGATCCAAGGACCAGTAGAGACCAGTAGGGACCAGTAGAGACCAGTAGAGACCAGTAGGGACCAGTAGAGACCAGTAGAGACCAGTAGAGACCAGTAGAGACCAGTGACCAGGACGTGATGGTTTTACTCTGAAATGATTCAACCTGATCAATGGAAACAGATCAAACATTGTGTAATAAAGACGATGATTGAAGTGTAACATGTTAATAATGTTCGACATGGAGGTTTTTTATCTTTATTAGAAACTAGTCTCTGTTTCTTTAGATATCAATGAAGCGTTCAGGTGTTTTAATGTGATGATTAGTTTGATTTTTTTGTGAATTTTTTCTTTACGCTGCGTCTCTGTGATCTGACTGTTTCTGTTGATGTTTGTGTTTGTACAGATTAAAAAATGTCTTAACACTTTGTGATGATGATGATGATGATGATGATGATGATGATGATGATGATGAAGATGATGATGATGATGATGATGATGATGATGATGATGATGATGATGATGATGATGATGATGATGATGATGATGATGATGATGATGATGATGATGATGATGATGATGATGATGATGATGATGATGATGATGATGATGATGATGATGATGATGATGATGATGATGATGATGATGATGATGATGATGATGATGATGATGATGATGATGATGATGATGATGATGATGATGATGATGATGATGATGATGATGATGATGATGATGATGATGATGATGATGATGATGATGATGATGGTTGTGTTTCTGGTCACGACTGGTTGATTAATAAATTGAACTCCCAGGTATCAGGTAGAATAACACACACACTGATACCAACCAGGAGGGTGAGAAGGAGATTTTTAAAAATATATATGTGTGTGTGTGTGTGTGTGTGTGTGTGTGTGTGTGTGTGTATATTTTATATAATAATAACAATAATTATTATTATTATTACTATTATTATTTGCTTCTGGACATTCCTTCCTGATAGTTTTTAGTTTTTTCTTCATTGTCGCCCCCTGCTGTTCACTGAGGGAACTGTTGGTTTTTCTATATTTTGATTTTGGTTTTAAATGTTTTTATTATTTTTAACAGCGTTTCTGTTATTCTAAAATGTTCCCTATATTTACATTTTTGTAATAATCTTGATAATTGTTTAAAGTTTTTTACGTATTTTCTATCATTTTTTGTCTGGTGTGTGTGTGTGTGTGTGTGTGTGTGTGTGTGTGTGTGTGTGTGTGTGTGTGTGTGTGTGTGTGTTAACGTCCTCACTGTGTCGTCCGGTGAGCTGCCCTGAGGCATGATGGGAGTTTAATGATAAATGACCTCTGACCGTTTACTTCAGCTCTGCAGCAGAGGAGGTAAAGACCTGAGACAGAGTATTGATGGATGGATCAGAGAGGAGAGGAGCCTCAGAATGAATATGTTATATTGATATAATTTATACGTTAATTAATATAATTCATCCTCCACATCCATAGATATAGATATAGATATAGATATAGATATAGATATGGATATAGATATAGATATAGATATAGATATAGATATAGATATAGATATAGATATATATATAGATATAGATATAAATCCAAAGTATAAACTTTATAAAATGTAAATATTCAAATAAAACAGAAATCATTGTTTTCCGGTTTGAAACCCGTTTTAATAGTGAAGAACTACAACTCCCAGCAGGTTCGTGACGCCTGCGTCACCGGAAGTGGCCAGTTTGGTATAAAAGCATTTCCGCGTCCTGTGACGGTCCTTTCCTGTCTACGGCCTAGTGGAAGATGTCGGTGCAAATCTCCAAGAAGAGGAAGGTTAGCGCTGATTTATCCGCCTTTTCTCCGTCTGACGGCGGCTTGATGAACTAATACCGCCACGTTACTTAGAGCACGAGCTGTATCGGTTCGTCCCGGTGGTAGCGGAGCTCGTGCGGCTCCGGTTCGGGGAGGATTGATGCGGATTGATGCCGGGGCCAGCAGCTCCTCATTGGGGCAGCGGTAGCTAGCATGGCTCGGTGCCTGCGGCCGCGGCGGAGCTCCCTACCCCGGGGAGACTCGCCGACCCCGGCCGGGTGAGAACCGAGACCCGCCGGTTCGTTTCTGTGATTTAACGTTAATAAAGCCGTGATGGCGGCTCGTCGGTAGGCGGCTGTAGCGGTTTAACGACGGTTAGCCGGAGAGTTAGCTCACATGCTAACGGAGCCGAGCCGCTGGTTTCTACATTAACGGAGGAAACGAGGTCGTTTACCGGAGAAAAGATCCGTTTCTTCTCCGGTAACGAAGAAATGAAACGTGTAGAGTCTGTAGGAGATCGATTTAAACCCAGTGACAGGTGGTTGATCAGTCACCAATATTGTTATTGATTTAATTTGAATTAAAAGTTAAAGTGAAGCTAATGTTTGTCTGAGATGAAGCACATGTTGATGTTGATCATCAATCAGTCTGGTCTGATCAGTATATGTGAGCATTGATCTGATGTGATCATGTATGTTGTATCAAACACGTGTTGGTTGATTAATAATCACGTTGATGTTAAAGAGTCACTGGTTTAAAATAGAAGATTGAATTTGTCTAAAGGAGAAATGTTTGACAGATAATTATCGTTTCTAGTTTATCTGATGTGAACACGTCTGTCGATTTCAACATGTGATGAGGTTAAACACTTCACATGTTCATAGTTCTGGTTCACGTCTGGACCACGGTGAACCTGCACGAGACCACAAGTCTGGTCCTGGTCTCTGGTTCTGACTTTCTGGTCTCTGCTCCCGGTCTTGGTTCGGTCTCTGTGGTCCTGGTCTCTGCGGTGCTAGTCCTGACTGTGTAGTCCTGTCATGCGGTCCTGGTCTCCAGTTCTGACTCTGGTCTCTGTCCTCAGTTCGTGTCAGACGGCATCTTCAAGGCCGAGCTGAACGAGTTTCTGACCCGCGAGCTGGCGGAGGATGGCTACTCTGGAGTGGAGGTGAGAGTGACTCCCACCAGGACTGAGATCATCATCCTGGCCACCAGGTGAGTCGCGACCTGACGAGGGTCTGATTCTTATTGATTATCAATGAAGAGCTGATGTGTCCAGAGTTGAAACTGCAGCTACAGGATCAATATCAGTGATTAACTGTAGTTTGGATCAAAATGTTTCTGTTCATATCAGACGTGACGTTGTTCACTTATGAAACTGAACTGAACCGAGTTTTTCTGTTTGAATCTGAGTCTTTAAGCTTCATATGATCAGTGTTTTCACTTCGTATCAATAATATTAGGTCATTGATCAATGTGCCATCTGTAGGAAACGTTCATTGATCGACAGTAACAGTTTGTATCTGAAACTTTAACTTTTAGTGAAACAGGTTCAGTTTTAAGACAAATACAGAAGTTTTACATCAAAGTAACATAAAGAAACATTAAGTTGATCAACACGTTTAATAATCTGGTTTATGAATAAACGTGTGTTTGTTTGTCAGGACCCAGAACGTTCTGGGGGAGAAGGGTCGTCGGATCAGAGAACTGACCGCCGTGGTCCAGAAGAGGTTCGGTTTCCCTGAGGGCAGCGTGGAGGTGAGATGATGATGATGGTGATGAAGGTTCATGTTTCCTTCAGTGATGAGACGATGACGAGTCGGAGCTGGACTCTGCCTGGGTCTGACGGATCTGGTTCAGGTCCACGTTCTGTGGTTCTGGTCCAGATCGTCAGACCCGAGAGTCTCTCGGGTGAAGACATTGAGGCATTTGTCTGAGAAGAACCGACACAAACGTCTCGACTCTGCGTCGCCATCAGCGTGTTGAAGTTTGTCTCCGTGTCTCTGCAGCTTTACGCCGAGAAAGTCGCCACTCGTGGTCTTTGTGCCATCGCTCAGGCCGAGTCTCTGCGCTACAAACTGCTGGGAGGACTCGCCGTCCGCAGGTAGACACCTGGTTACAGACGCCACAGACCATCAGTGTCAACCAACAGAATTAACATCATGTTCAACATGTTTATAAAACTGGTAGAAACATCAACGATACGCAGTAACTGACGGAGCAGGTTTCTATGAAGCGTCTGATGTTGAGTCTCACTGGAGTAGAAGTAGAGTCGCTAGAGTAGAAGTAGAGACACTAGAGTAGAAGTAGAGACGCTAGAGTAGAAGTAGAGACACTAGAGTAGAAGTAGAGTCACTAGAGTAGAAGTAGAGACACTAGAGTAGAAGTAGAGTCACTAGAGTAGAAGTAGAGACGCTAGAGTAGAAGTAGAGACACTAGAGTAAAAGTAGAGACACTAGAGTAAAAGTAGAGACACTAGAGTAAAAGTAGAGACGCTAGAGTAAAAGTAGAGACGCTAGAGTAAAAGTAGAGACGCTAGAGTAAAAGTAGAGACGCTAGAGTAAAAGTAGAGACACTAGAGTAAAAGTAGAGACGCTAGAGTAAAAGTAGAGACGCTAGAGTAAAAGTAGAGACGCTAGAGTAAAAGTAGAGACGCTAGAGTAAAAGTAGGGGCGGCTAGAGTAGAAGTAGAGTCGCTAGGTAGAAGTAGAGACACTAGGGTAGAAGTAGAGACGGCTGGGAGTAGAAGTAGAGTCACTAGAGTAGAAGTAGAGACGCTAGAGTAGAAGTAGAGTCACTAGAGTAGAAGTAGAGTCACTAGAGTAGAAGTAGAGACGCTAGAGTAAAAGTAGAGACACTAGAGTAGAAGTAGAGACACTAGAGTAGAAGTAGAGTCACTAGAGTAAAAGTAGAGACGCTAGAGTAAAAGTAGAGTCACTAGAGTAGAAGTAGAGTCACTAGAGTAGAAGTAGAGACGCTAGAGTAAAAGTAGAGACGCTAGAGTAAAAGTAGAGACACTAGAGTAAAAGTAGAGACGCTAGAGTAGAAGTAGAGTCACTAGAGTAAAAGTAGAGACACTAGAGTAGAAGTAGAGTCACTAGAGTAGAAGTAGAGACGCTAGAGTAGAAGTAGAGACACTAGAGTAGAAGTAGAGACGCTAGAGTAGAAGTAGAGACACTAGAGTAGAAGTAGAGACGCTAGAGTAAAAGTAGAGACACTAGAGTAGAAGTAGAGACGCTAGAGTAAAAGTAGAGACACTAGAGTAGAAGTAGAGACGCTAGAGTAAAAGTAGAGTCACTAGAGTAAAAGTAGAGACACTAGAGTAGAAGTAGAGAAGTAGATGATTCTCCAGTAAAAGTCTTAAAGTATCTAGTATTTACTGTACTTCAGTATGACAGTAATCTATAAGTAAATGTAGTTAAGTGATGTAATATTTCTAAACTAAAATCTAATCAGGAAACTGTTGTGAAGGTGCTAACGCTAACGTTAGCTGCTGACTACAGACTGAATATTAACATTTGTTATTAATAATATTTTATTATTATTGTGAATAAAAGTGAATCTTTATCTTTAAAACTTGTCGTGACCGAGACTCGGTGACGTCAGGTTCGTTGGTGTTTGTTTCCTTCAGTGATGAGACGATGACGAGTCGGAGCTGGACTCTGGTCTGGGTCTGACGGATCTGGTTCAGGTCCACGTTCTGTGGTTCTGGTCCAGATCGTCAGACCCGAGAGTCTGTCAGGTGAAGACATCGAGGCATTTGTCTGAGAAGGTTTAGAGGCCGTGGTTGTGTTTGTTGCGTGTCCGTCTGTGTCCTGATGGTGGCGCTGTCTCTGTCCGTCAGGGCGTGTTACGGCGTCCTGAGGTTCATCATGGAGAGCGGAGCTAAAGGTTGCGAGGTGGTGGTCTCTGGTAAACTGAGGGGTCAGAGAGCCAAGTCCATGAAGTTCGTGGACGGTCTGATGATCCACAGCGGAGACCCCGTCAACTACTACGTGGACACGGCCGTCCGCCACGTGCTGCTGAGGCAGGGTGAGTAACCACGGCAACCTCCGGTCCGTTTCTGAGGCGACACGCGTCCTCTGACCTCCGACCTCCGTCTTCAGGCGTCCTGGGCATCAAGGTGAAGATCATGCTGCCCTGGGACCCCAGCGGTAAGATCGGCCCCAAGAAGCCGCTGCCCGACCACGTGAGCATCGTGGAGCCGAAGGAGGAGACGCTGCCGACCACGCCCATGTCTGAGCAGAAGGGCGCCAAGCCCGAAGTCCCCGTCATGCCCCAGGGGGCGCCGGTGCCCACCGCCTGAGACGGTAAGACGCAAAAACATCAGCTGAACATCCACTCCCTTCAGTGATGAGACGATGACGAGTCGGAGCGGGACTCGGTCTGGGTCTGACGGATCTGGTTCAGGTCCACGTTCTGTGGTTCTGGTCCGGATCCTCAGACCGGAGAGTCTCTCAGGTGAAGACATCGAGGCATTTGTCTGAGAAGGTCGAGTTAGAACGAAGTTTAGAAAGTTAAAACCAAGATGGCTGCCAGCGTAACGAGTCTAGATCTGGTTTTGATTCTGGTTCTGGTTCTGATTCTGGTTTTGTCTTCATTTCAGATCCTGTCCTGGGCTGATCCACCACATCAGCAGCAACATCCTGTTTTTTGTGTACAAAACAATAAAATCTGGAAAACTCACTGAAACGTGTCGACGTCACTTTGAAACAGGAAACAAACGTCTGGTTACAACAATAAAAGTCTGAGAATCATCAACATTTGACATGAAACAAGTGATTCAACAAATCAACACGATTTAAATAAATTCACAGTAAAAACATGAAACAGACGTTATGACGCTGTTCAACTGATAGTTAGAATAAAAATAAGAGTAAAACATTGGAAACAAATTGAATTAGAATCATTATTTTTACTCAGACTGGTGATTTAAAGCTGATCAATACATGAGTCGACAGTTAGAGTTCATGGTTGAAATAGAAACAAAGTGGAAAATAAAAAGAATTAGAACGACGTCGGTCTCATTTAAGTCAAATAATCTGACATTATATTATTATTATTATATCATTAAATTCACTGAAACGGTAAATAAAGTGGAAATCAATAACAAATCAGTGTCAATAATCAATCTGATTGATGCATCATGTAACTGCGCCTCCTGCAGTACCGGGTGTGGCCACCAGGCGTCAGTCTTGTATAAAGACACGTGCGCATGCGCGTCGCTCCTGATGACCCGCCTCGGTTCTCAGTTCCTATTGGACGAGAAGTCACTGACATTATTTAACGTTTTAAAATAATTAAAGTTCTGAATCTTTTAATTATAATAAAACCTGATTCATTTAAGACGTAAACACATGAAACCACGTTTATCTTATATATTATGATATGTTGTTGTTTATCGTGTCTATTTTACATTGGATCATTGATCACAACCGAATTAAACATCAACATATCGATTTAAAGACTGAAATATTAAAGTAGAAATAAAAACCTGATGATTGTTAATGAAGTTCTGCGGCGGTTCTGTTAAACACGACCCAGACACTTTTATAATAATAATAATATTAATGAATTATATTTATAATAACCTGGAGCGGTCACGTGACACATTAAAACATTTAAATGTGTGTGTGTTGTAATATAAACTGAGACGAAGCTGTGAGTTACAGTCAGTTACTGTTTCAACATCATCTCGGCTGTTTCACCTGATTTTATCCACAAACCTCATCTTTGATTTATTATTATTATTCATTATCACGTGTTTTATTTTGACCAACAGTCAGATTCACCAACAACTGTTGATAAATGATTTTGATTTAGAATAAAATTAAAAATCCTCTGATTCTCAGTGAAGTTCATGTTTAATTAACTGCTCATTTCTCTGTGGAGAAAGTTTTTTTTTTTTTTAAACAACCGAGTGAGTCATCGTCTCGGTAATAAAGGATCGTGTCCGGGTTAAGCCCCGCCCCCTGCCACCTGTCCAGCCTCACCTGAGAAGCAGCGGGACGATGAGTCTACCGGACACCGACCCGGAGCGACGGGCCGCGGCCGCGGTGAGACACGACTCGGTTCACGTTTGATTCATGTTTTATTGGTTAAAGGTTGAATGAAACGTTGAGTTTTCACCTGAAGATGACGTCAGCAGGTGAACAGGTGAAGCGGTGAACAGGTGAGGATCCTCACGTGTTCCTGTTGAACCAGTTACTGAGCTGGTTTCACGTCCTGATTAAAGATTAGAGAGTTTGTCTAAGGAGGTTTGACTCAGATTATATTATTATTATTATATAGAATAAAAACTTAGTAATATTAATGTTACTGAGTTAGAATAGATACAGAAAATAACATTATTAATGTTTAATATCTGGACCAAACATCTAATTTTACAATATCAGTTAAACATTTTACAGAAAATAATATTAATGTTAATGAGTTAATATTTAACAACTTTATAACTGATTAAACTAATTCATTTCTTATTTGATACCTATAGATTATTGATGACATTAATCTGTCGAAACACGAATCAATTCATTTATTTATTTCTAAAAATTATTCCAATAATTATTTTATATTTTCATGTTTTTTAAATATATTTTAATATTTATTGATTCTCCACATTCAGCAGTCGATTAAAAAACATTTTAGGTAAATGTATTATTTTATTTAGTTATTTATTAGTAGTAAATAAATCAATTGAAACATTATAATTATTAATTCATATTTTCTTAATTCTCTTAAATATATTTACAGATACATTTTTTATTCTCTCCACATTCAGCAGGTTTAATGTTGGTTCACTTTATGTTTTAGTTATATATTAATTGTAAATAATGAAAATATAATTATTAATTATAATAAGATTTATTTTATGTTTTCTTGTTTCTCATTTATTTTCTTTTACAGATTTTTATTTTTTATTCTCTCCACATTCAGCAGGATTTTATTTTTTAATTAATTAAAACATAAATTGAATAATTTAATTATTTTGTATTTTCTTGTTTTTAAATGTAAAACTGATGATGTGATAAGTGATTGTTCGCCCCCTGGTGGTCAGACGGTGTAGTTTAGTGTGTGAATCAGTTAACATCATGTTTCTCATCATGTTTCTCATGTTTTTCATCATGTTTTTCATCATGTTTTTCATCATGTTTTTCATCATGTTTCTCATGTTTCTCATCATGTTTCTCATCATGTTTTTCATCATGTTTCTCATCATGTTATTCATCATGTTTCTCATGTTTCTCATCATGTTTTTCATCATGTTTTTCATCATGTTTTTCATCATGTTTCTCATCATGTTTCTCATCATGTTTCTCATCATGTTTCTCATGTTTTTCATCATGTTTCATCATGTTTCTCATCATGTTTCTCATCATGTTTCTCATCATGTTTTTCATCATGTTTCTCATCATGTTTCTCATGTTTTCATCATGTTTCTCATCATGTTTCTCATCATGTTTCTCATCATGTTTCTCATGTTTTTCATCATGTTTCTCATCATGTTTCTCATGTTTTTCATCATGTTTCTCATCATGTTTCTCATCATGTTTCTCATGTTTCTCATCATGTTTCTCATCATGTTTCTCATGTTTTTCATCATGTTTCATCATGTTTCTCATCATGTTTCTCATCATGTTTCTCATGTTTTTCATCATGTTTCTCATCATGTTTCTCATGTTTTTCATCATGTTTCTCATGTTTCTCATCATGTTTTTCATCATGTTTTTCATCATGTTTCTCATCATGTTTTTCATCATGTTTCTCATCATGTTTCTCATGTTTCTCATCATGTTTTTCATCATGTTTCTCATCATGTTTCATCATGTTTTTCATCATGTTTTTCATCATGTTTCTCATGTTTTTCATCATGTTTCTCATCATGTTTCTCATGTTTCTCATCATGTTTCTCATGTTTTTCATCATGTTTCTCATGTTTCTCATCATGTTTTTCATCATGTTTCTCATCATGTTTTTCATCATGTTTCTCATCATGTTTCTCATGTTTTTCATCATGTTTCTCATCATGTTTCTCATGTTTTTCATCATGTTTCTCATCATGTTTCTCATGTTTTTCATCATGTTTCTCATGTTTCTCATCATGTTTTTCATCATGTTTCTCATCATGTTTCTCATCATGTTTCTCATGTTTTTCATCATGTTTCTCATGTTTTTCATCATGTTTTTCATCATGTTTCTCATCATGTTTTTCATCATGTTTCTCATCATGTTTCTCCATCACCAGTCTGCCGTGGTGCAGCTGAACGTGGGCGGTCACGTGTTCACCACGACTCTGAACACGCTGAGGAAACATCCGGACTCTAAACTGGCCGAGATGTTCGTGGGGCCGCAGCGACCTGGCGCCGACGCTCAGGGCCGATACTTCATCGACCGCGACGGATCGAACTTCGGAGCCGTGTTGGAGTTTCTGAGGTCGGAGCGACTTCCCACGGAGAACGTCCACCAGGTTCGGCTGCTGTATGTGTTTGGTTCTCGGGGACGGGGGGGTGATGTCGAGATGATGTCATCATGATGTCATCGTCCTCCTCCAGGTTCACAGCGACGCCGTCTTCTACAACATCAAACCTCTGATCAAACGTCTGGAGGAAAGTCCACGGATGTTTGGAGAGTTGGTGTCTCGACAACAGTTTCTGTCCCGGGTCCCACACTACAAGGAGAATATAGAGGTTCATTTATATATTTATACATGAGAATATATAACTGATTAACACCAAACTACAAGGAGAATATAGAGGTATACATGAGAATATATAACTGATTAACACCAAACTACAAGGAGAATATAGAGGTTCATTTATATATTTATACATGAGAATATATAACTGATTAACACCAAACTACAAGGAGAATATAGAGGTTCATTTATATATATATATATAAAACTCTTTAACACAAAGAAAAGAGATAAAATCAACAACAATAAATCACTCACTTATTCATAGTAAACAAATAAAGATGTAAGTAATCATTATTTCATATTTTCTTATTTCTTTTTTTAAAAAATCTACATATTCATTTAATTTTGTTTTATTTTATAGTTTTTTTATTTTACTTTATTACTTTTATTTTATGTTACTTTTTAATTCTATTTTTTGACAAAAAAGAAAAATAAAGTGTTTTAATCAGAGTGAATATTTTTCAGCATGTTTTGATTGATTATTGATTATTGATTGATTGATGTTTGCGGTGGACAGCGTGTCCCTCCCCGGCCTCCAGACTCTTCAGCTCTGTCGTTTCTCTCCAGGTTTTGATCCGAATCGCTCGAGCCGAAGCTGTGGCGTCGCGTCGCTCCACCATCATGATCTGTGTGTTACGAAGCGACGAGGACCTGAGCGCCTACGAACACGCCGTCGCCTGCCTGGACGCCGACAAAGAGTCGGTGGTGACGTTCGGGCCGTGGAAGGCCGGACCGTCGGTCGGCGACCTGCTGGACTGCGTCAAGATGGACATCGAGCGCCACGGCTACGACGTGAGCGTCGAACCTCACGTCATGGAGAAGAGCTTCCTGTCCAGGACCTACGACTTCTTCTACCGCCTGGTCTTCACCTGGTGGTGACGGCGCCGACCACGTCTCTGAGTCGTTACCTGCTTTATGACCCTCGCGAGACTCCGTACGCAGCGAACACTGAGAAAGACACAGACGAGATACGACAAACTCTTCAACTTCTACAGAAACTCAACTTGATGTTTCAACTTCTCTTTTCTTTAGTTGTTGGACTTTTTTTTTTTTTCAACTTCCTGAT
This sequence comes from Polydactylus sextarius, assembly GCA_016801845.1. Classification (NCBI taxonomy): domain Eukaryota; kingdom Metazoa; phylum Chordata; class Actinopteri; family Polynemidae; genus Polydactylus; species Polydactylus sextarius. The sequence continues at coordinate 11,648,551 of CM028926.1, read as the reverse complement.
GAACGGACTCGTCTTAGTTGATTGTTGTGATTTTCCCATCAGGTTTGAATCTACTTCCATTTTTCTCTGAGTTCATCATCCTCGACCAGTAAACGAGTCTGTGTTTTCCAGAGAAACGTTTCCAGTAACAGAAGCAGGTCACAGTGTTTCGACATCAACAGTTTCTGAGACAAACACTTGTTTTATTGTTGTTGAACGTCAATAAACCATAATGAAGCTGCTGGTTTCAGTGTTTTCTAGTTGGTATCAGAGGAGCTGATGGAAACTGTGTGTCACCGTTGAACAAGGATGTCACTAGAAAGTTGTTCACCACAGACACGACTTCGTCCCCGTCGTGACGTACCTTCATGTCCCACCACTTCCTGTGAGAGGAGGGTGTGAATCAACACACCGACGGTTACACAACGACATCGTGTCCGGTACCAACATCCGATAAAAACCGTCAGATCTGAACCTTTAACTCCAACACAAACAGACCAAACATCTGTCATCGCCTCCGTTTGTTCTCGCTGCTGCTACGTAGCTAACGTTAGCATCGTTAGCAGGTCACTCATCTACTGGTGGTTGACTTTTATTATTAATTATCTAATATTAGCGTGCTAGCTCTATCTTTAGCATGTTAGCTTCTCTACAGGTCACAAGTCAAAATGCTCATTTCCAGTCAAACCATCAGAGGAAACTTTGAGAAATGACAGAAAGAAGAAATCAGGCCAAAGGAAAGAACCTTTTCTTTGCTTTGTTCAGCAAAAAGCAGACAAGTGTGTTTTGACCACAGTGTCACAGAAACACTTCCTCTCAACAGAAAAACAAGCGATGGCTGCTTCACACCCTGGATGCAGGACAAAGAAACATTTTGAGTTGAGGGAAACGTTTCAGGGTTTTCAAGTTTCAGTTCACATGTAATTTCCCAAACTGAAAAAAGGTCAGGTGACGTTTGGCAGCACCAGTTTAAAACTGCTGCTGCTGATGATGATTATCAGTTGATCAATAAATAAATCACTGCATGATCAGCAATCATCAATAAATCACATCATGATGAGATGTGACTGAAACAGTTGGTGAGTAAATGATGAAAGATTCTTTTATTTAGTTTAAATAATTTAACACTTTTTATTGATTTTAATTGAATTTGATTTTGTTTCAATGTGTGTGTGTTACTGCGTGTGTGTGTTACTGTGTGTGTGTGTTACTGTGTGTGTGTGTTACTGTGTGTGTGTGTGTGTGTTACTGTGTGTGTGTGTGTGTGTGTTACTGTGTGTGTGTGTTACTGTGTGTGTGTGTTACTGTGTGTGTGTGTGTGTGTTACTGTGTGTGTGTGTGTGTGTGTGTTACTGTGTGTGTGTGTTACTGTGTGTGTGTGTGTGTGTGTGTGTGTGTTACTGCGTGTGTGTGTTACTGTGTGTGTGTGTTACTGTGTGTGTGTGTGTGTGTGTTACTGCGTGTGTGTGTTACTGTGTGTGTGTGTGTGTGTGTGTGTTACTGCGTGTGTGTGTTACTGTGTGTGTGTGTTACTGTGTGTGTGTGTGTGTGTGTGTGTGTTACTGTGTGTGTGTGTTACTGTGTGTGTGTGTTACTGTGTGTGTGTGTTACTGTGTGTGTGTGTGTGTGTGTGTGTGTGTTACTGTGTGTGTGTGTTACTGTGTGTGTGTGTGTGTGTGTGTGTAACAGGAAGTCTCTGGTCTCAGCAGCAGCAGGTCTCAGTTCGTTCGTGTTCGAGGTAAAAACATAAAGATCATGATGGAGATAAAACCTCTGATGTTTCTGCTGCTGATCTCAGGTCAGTGACTGACGCTGCTTCTTAACTAACAGCTAATTGATTAATTAATTAATCTGTTAATTTGTTAATTAGTTATTTAATGAACAGTATCCTTCTTGTTTGATGATAAATAACTGATTTTTTCTCATTCATCTAAACTCAGTCGTCCATATTGAATCGTATTGAACCGTATCAGTGATTTATATTATATCGACCAGTTGATTCATCCGGTTCCTCATCGACCTAAACTTTCTGACTCCAGGACGTTCACTCTGCTCCACCTTCATTAAACTACCTGTAGTTTCTGTCTGTTTGATATAATGGTGTTGTGAACATCTGAGTACAGTAACTTTAAAAACGTATAAAGTTACAATATGAGTTTATAAAACATGTGACAGAGACCGAGGGTCGTCAGGGTCGTCAGTGTTTCATCACATTCACGAGACAATGTCCTTCACAAAGTTTCAAGATGGTGGGTCGGTGATAATGGTCGTCCACGTATCACGTCGCTTGGTAGCTCTAATGCTAATGAAACATGTTAAACACTGGTTCTCGATGGCTACTACAGGACGTGCTCATTCACTAAGTTCCCAAGAATGGGTCTTGGAAAAGAGCTCGTCTGATATTCGGGTCAATACGACACACACACACATATTATGTTGACATTGTTGTCCATCGTTGTTGTTGTTTTCATTGTTGTTGTTGACATCGTTGTGTTTGTCTTCCAGGCGCGTGCGGTGAGTCAAACGACAAGGGAGCGGTGTTCATCTACAGCTCGGTAGGGGGCGCCACCCTGCTGCCGTGTCGTGACCTGTTGGTCCACGACTGTTCTCTCATCTCCTGGACCTTCTACAAGGGCGGTCACGTCCGTTACGGCGTGGAGGTCAGAGGGGGGCGCGTCGTCACCGACTCGGACAAGTCCGCCCGTGTGTCGACGACGTCCGACTGTTCTCTGAGCATCGCCGGCCTGCGCTTCGACGACGCCGGCTCCTACGTGTGTCTGAAGAACGGATCGGCCGTCACCAATGTCTACCTGTCGCTGCTCGCCGTGATGTCATCATCCAGCGTCACCGAGCTGCGTCCCGGAGGACGTGTGGCGCTCAGCTGTGTCCTCTTCACCTTCTTCGACGCAGGAAGCTGCAAACAACAGTCCAACAGCGGCTTCACACTGAGCTGGGACGTCCAGGCCGGGGCCAGGTAAACAACAACAACAATAACGAAAGTGAAAACAGCACCAGTTTTCTTTTATTCATCTTCAGTTTTTAAATTAAAACCTAAACGTCAGAGGAGACTCAGACTCATGACGTCACGTCAAAACAAAACCAACATAAACAATCTTTTATGTTTAAACTGAATCATGTGACATGAATATTTACCTATAAAGCATGTGACATGTTGATGTCACTTTCAGGTACGAACTGACCAATGAGTCGCGATGTAACATCACCATGGTGACGCAACTGCAGCAGGAAGACCACAACAGGAAGTGGCGGTGTCAGGTGACCCTGGCAGACAGCAGCAGGGTGTTTCAGGACTTCAGGTCCACCTTGTTGTTCCAGGACCAGGACCCAAGTTTCTCGATCACTGAGGCCACATGTTTGTCTGAGGAGCCAATCGCCCGCATCGCTCTCTGCATTGCTCTGCCCGTCATGGTGGTCGTGGTCGGCGTCTTCTATTGGAGACAAGACAGGAAGTGGAAGGCGAACGCCGCCGCCATCGAGATCCAGGAAGTCAGCTGATTATCAAGATGCCATGTTGTCATCTTTATAGAAATACCTCAAGTTTATTTTATTTCATGTAAAACATTAAAACATATGTTGTCCATACATGTGTCATGTTTATACTTCTTTATTTACCTTTGAAACCTGTTTTCAGTTGATGTTTGTTGTCTGAGCTTGTGTTTTTAAATATGAAACTATTTGTCATTTAATCTGTTGATTAAGAATTTTAAAAGTTAAAAACTTGCTGCTTCTTCCTGTTTAAGTTCACTATAAACTGAATTTATTTGGGTTGTTAGTGTTCGTTATAAATTAAAAAGATCAGTGATTAATTAGAAAAATAATGAACAATTTAGAAAAAATAAATAAAACTTACTTGCAGCTTTAATAATAAAAACTTACATTTAATTGAGCAACAATGAAATATATAATATAATATAATATAATATAATATAATATAATATAATATAATATAATATAATATAATATAATATAATATAATATAATATAATACAATATAATACAATATAATACAATATAATATAATATAATATAATATAATATAATATAATATAATATAATATAATATAATATAATAGTTTCAATACATTGTATTTAGTAAATAAAATATTTATAACACATTTTTCGGCGGGTTCGTATCATTTACAAAACGCGTTTTCGCGCGTCGCTCACCGTAGCTACGGAAGCCCGGAGGGACATTCGGCTCCAGCTGCTGGGAGGAGGAGGACGGCTCCACTACCGTCTCAACCAACATGGCGGCGCATCTGAAAAAACGAGTTTATGAAGAATTCTCTAAAGTTGTTCAGGTGAGCGCGTGGAGCCAGTTTACCGCCACTGGACGTGGCGTTCTAACCGGAAGTGAACATCGCGACTCAGAGCTCGCTCACCCGGTGAAGCTAACGCTAAAGCTAATGCTAGAGCTAATGCTAAATGGCTAACTAGCATAGCCCAACAACAACAACAATTAGCCGGTTAGCTGCTCGAAGCTACGACACAATGAGAGAAAAGCTGCTGGTTCAAATTTTAAATAGAAAAACTTGAACTTTACCGCGTTAACAGCTGATAATATCATAGCACAGCGATGTTAGTTGGTGCTAACATTAGCTTAGCTACGTCAGACACAGGTTTGTCTTTTAGTAGCTTTGACATGTTTGACAGAGTTGATGTTTATATGATGTTAACATGTTTATATGATGTTAACATGATGTTTTCATGATGTTAACATGATGTTGTCATGATGTTAACATGTTTATATGATGTTAACATGATGTTAACATGATGTTGTCATGATGTTAACATGATGTTTTCATGATGTTAACATGATGTTTTCATGATGTTAACATGATGTTGTCATGATGTTAACATGATGTTTTCATGATGTTAACATGATGTTTATATGATGTTAACATGATGTTTATATGATGTTAACATGATGTTTATATGATGTTAACATGATGTTTATATGATGTTAACATGTTTTCATGATGTTAACATGATGTTAACATGTTTATATGATGTTAACACGTTTACGTGATGTTTTCATGATGTTAACATGTTTATATGATGTTAACACGTTTACATGATGTTTTCATGATGTTAACATGTTTATATGATGTTAACACGTTTACATGATGTTTTCATGATGTTAACATGTTTATATGATGTTAACATGTTTATATGATGTTAACATGATGTTTTCATGATGTTAACATGATGTTTTCTTGATGTTAACATGTTTATATGATGTTAACACGTTTACATGATGTTTTCTTGATGTTAACATGATGTTGTCATGATGTTAACATGTTTTCATGATGTTAACATGTTTATATGATGTTAACACGTTTACATGATGTTTTCTTGATGTTAACATGATGTTGACAGATCCCTCATGAGGAAGCTCCAGCTAAGAAGCTGCGTTTATCCAAACCCAGTAAATCTGCAGCGCTGCACATCGACCTGTGTAAAGCCTCCAACTCCACCGACGCTCTCCAGTATCTGCTGCAGTTCGCTAGGAAACCTGTGGAGGCTGAGAGTGTGGAGGGGGTGGTGAGGATCCTGCTGGAGCACTATTATAAGGTGATGATGATGATGGTAACAGTGATGAGGATGATGATAATTAAGAAAGTGGTGATGATGATGACCCTCCTCCTCCATGTCCTCCTCCAGGAGACCGATAACTCGGTGAGGTTGAAGATCGCCTCTCTGCTCGGTCTTCTGTCTAAGACTCAAGGCTTCAGCCCCGACTGCATCGTAGACGACGCCATCAATGCACTGACCAACGAGAGTAAGAACTTTATTTAGTTGGTCCGCGGTGTAGACCAGGATCTGAACCGACCGACGTAGTTTCACGTTATCTGGACGTTGTCTGCGCTAAACTGACAAATGTGACTTATTTTCATCAGGATTCAGGACGAATGTAGATAAAGTGTTTGTGTTGTTCAGAGTCTCATCAGGTCCTGGCTCAGCTGTTGGACACTCTGCTGGTCATCGGTTCACAGCTGCCCGACAGTCCTGCAGTCAGACAGAGACTCATCGATGTGGCCTGCAAGGTAACACACTCACTACACTACACACTCGTCCTCACCAGAAATAACCAGTAAAACCAGTAACAACCCAGATGTTTCCTCTCAGCATCTGAGTGATACGTACTTCGGCGTGAGGAACAAGTGTCTGCAGCTGCTGGGATGTTTGGGGATGGTGGACGCTCCTCTGAGCAAAGACAGCGAGGCGGCGGGGACGTCCACACACAGACACACACACACACACACACACACACACACGGACGGATCGTGCCCCTCTGAGTTGGTGTGTGACGTGTCCTATGTCTCCAGGAGCAGTGAGAGACGTCCAGAGCATCATCAGCGACTACTTTGGAGACCAGGACCCCAGAGTCCGAACGGCAGCGCTCAAGGCCATGGTGAGAAACCTGACACCTGACGGAGACATGGTCACATGGTCTCTGAGGTGTCTGATGTTTGACTGGATGTGTTCTGGTTGTTTTGCAGCTGCAGCTTCATGAAAGAGGAATGAAGGTCCATCAGATCATTTATGAGCAGGTATCAGTTCAGTTCATCTGTCATCTGTCTGTTAACGTGTCTGATGGATCCAGACTAAATATCCACCGTGTTTCCAGGCCTGTAAGTTACTGTCAGACGACTACGAGCAGGTTCGATCAGCGGCCGTGCAGATGGTTTGGGTTCTCAGTCAACTTTACCCCGAGAGGTGAGTCGGAGACGCGACGCTGTGGTTCGACAAGCAATAGTTAGGAATAAAAACCGATGTGTCTGTGACTCCCGTGATGCAACAGCCCGTCGTCATGGTGATCTGTGTGTTCCGTCTTCGTCCAATCAGCATCGTGCCCATCCCGTCGTCCAACGAGGAGATCCGACTGGTGGACGACGCGTTCGGGAAGATCAGTCACATGGTCAGTGACGGTTCCTGGATGGTTCGAGTTCAGGCAGCAAAGACTCTGGTGAGACGACGCACAGTGACCTTTGACCGCTCGGCCGGAGGTCAAAGGTCACAGAATAAAGACAAACAGTGTAGTTGCTTTGAGATGTTGCAGCTCGTGTAACATCCAGTCTGGATTGATGAAACTCCTGCACCTGTGACGTTTACGACCTCTGACCTCCGTTACAACGTTAACGTTGTTGTTGTTTGTTCTTCAGGGTTCGATGCTGCAGGTCAGTCCTCACTTCCTGGAACAAACTCTGGACAAGAAGCTGATGTCAGATCTCAGGGTGAGAACCTCCTGCCCGATTGAAAATAAGTAGAAATGGTTTTGTAGCATCTTCACTCATCTCCTCCTCTTCCTCCTCCTGCTCCTCCTCCTCCAGAGGAAGCGTACGGCTCATGAACGGGCGAAGGAGCTCTTTGCGTCCGGTGAGTTTTCCTCCGGCAGGAAGTGGGCAGACGACGCTCCGAAGGAGAAGCTGGACACCAACACGGTGAACCTGATTGCCTCTGGAGCCTGTGGAGCCTTCGTCCACGGTCTGGAGGACGAGATGTTCGAGGTTCGCATCGCGGCGGTGGACGCGCTGTGTCAGCTTGCCTGCTCGTCTCCCAGCTTCGCCGAGAAGTGTCTGGACTTCCTGGTCGACATGTTCAACGACGAGATCGAAGAAGTTCGTCTGCAGTCGATTCACGCGCTGCGAGAAATCTCCACACACATCACGCTGAGAGAGGACCAGCTGGACACGGTGCTCGCCGTGCTCGAGGTACCTGTGTATAGTGTGTGTAGAGTGTGTGTAGTGCGTATAGAGTGTGTGTAGTGCGTAGTTCCCCTGCAGCGGTAGTCTGATCCTGATTTCCGTCTCTGTCTTCAGGACTCGTCCCGTGACATCAGAGAAGCTCTTCACGAGCTGCTGTGTTTCACCAACGTGTCGACTAAAGAGTGCATCCAGCTTGCTCTGCTGGAGCTGCTCAAGAACCTCAACAAGTATCCCAGCGACCGTAACTCTGTGTGGAAGTGTCTGAAGTTCGTAGGTTCACGTCACCCGACGTTGGTCCTGCCACTGGTGTCAGAGCTGCTCAGCACTCATCCGTACTTTGACACGCCAGAGCCCGACATGGACGACCCGGCCTGTATCCTCCAGCCTGTTCTACTGACTCACTACTGAGTTCTACTGAGAACTGAACCACCTTGTCTGTGTCTGACGACCGACTGACTCCACCAGAGAACCTGGTTAAACTTGACTCCGCCCCCTGACCTCAGGTTGTTGTTGTCTTGACTCCGCCCCCTGACCTCAGACATCGCCGTCCTGGTTCTGGTGTTCAACGCTGCCAAGTCGTGCCCCACGATGCCGGCGCTGTTCTCCGACCACACGTTCAGACACTACGCCTACCTGAGGGACAGCCTGTCACACCTGGTGCCACCGCTCAGGGTGAGACCTTGACCAGATCAGACCAGAACCAGAATCCCTGAGACAGACGTGTCCACGTGTTAAACCTGTGTCTCTGTGTCTCTGCAGCTGCCGGGCAGGAAGCAGGTCTTGGGTCTGGACCCGGTGGACTCGGGCTGCGTCTCGGGCTCCGTGGAGTCTCCTCAGCTCTTCCTGCAGCAGAGTCTGAACCGGATCAGCACCATCCAGAACCTGGAGGCAGCCGGAGCTCAGGACCTACTGGACTTCACTATAAGGTACCGACGTCAAGTCTAAAATTTATTAGTAAAGAACCAAACACTGATCCTAGAGCAGCCGCACAACAGGAAGGTCCAGGACCTGCAGTCACCAACTGATCTGTTGTTGTGATGAGGAACTAAGAGTCTGATCTTCAACACACGTTGATCTTCTGTCCGTCAGAGACCTGCAGAGACTCGGGGAGCTGCAGACTGAACTGGCTGGAGCTGCTGATTTCTGTGCTACGTATCTACGCTGTCAACTGCTGCTCATGAAGGTCACTCACACTCACACACACACACACAGTTATCACTGTTCTCCACCATCGTCTTCACCTCGTTGTCTCGTGTCTTCAGGCTCTGCAGGAGAAGCTGTGGAACGTGGCCGTTCCTCTGTGTCTCAAACAGAACGTGACAGCGACGGCGGCAGTTCAACAGGTCAGAGCAGCGTCTTTCACATCATCTTCATCATCTCGTCTTCTCCGGTTTTAATGTGTTTCCTCTGCAGATCTTAGAGGAAACCTACAAGCTGGAGTTTCTGTACAGCGGTCTGGGCAGCAGACAGGTGTCCACCGTCCATCATGTCCGTCTCCAGGCCAAAGCTCTGCAGCTGATCCTGAGCGCCCGCACCAGGCAGAGGTGGGTACTGCAGCATCTGGATCCAGATGTTTTTATCTCTGAACAACCTGATGAACACGTCTGTTTCTCTGTTTCAGTTCAGAGCCTCTGATCAGCAGCTGTGAGAAGTTTCTTCAGGACATTGAGTCTTTCCAGAGGTAACGGTCTCTAATGGTCTCTAACGGTCTCTGTCCATCTCTATTGGTCTCTAACAGTTTCTATTGGTCTCTATCGGTCTCTGACAGTCTCTATTGGTCTCTATCGGTCTCCCCCCCAGGTTGTTTCTGTCCGACCTTCCTCACCTTCAGGACGGGTTCGTTGACAAAGTGTTGGAGTTGATGCCGCGACTGTCATCGTGTAAACCTGCAGAGATGGTGAAGATCCTGCAGACGACGCTGAGACAGAGCGGAGTCCTGCAGTTACAACTGCCCCAACAGGTACAACGACTGCCCCAACAGGTAGAAAACAACTGCCCCAACAGTTGCATTAACATGTTGTTGCCCCTCAGATCCACCGAGCCTCCGCCACCATCATCGAGCCGACCGGAGAGTCTGACAACCCTCTGAGGTTCACGTCTGGTCTGGTGGTGGCGCTGGACGTCGACGCCACGCTGGAGCACGTCCACCACCCGCAGACCAGCGTCAAGGTCCAGGTGAGTCAGACCAGAGACCAGACCAGTCCAGATCAGGCTAGTCTAGACTAGACTAGATTAAATCAGACCAGATCAGAGACGAGATGACTCGGGTCTTCACGTCGTCTTCCGTCCTCAGGTCCTGTATCCCGACGGTCAGAGTCACGTGATTCATCCTAAACCAGGAGACTTCAGGAAACCTGGTCCCGACCGCCACCGCCTCATCACTCAGGTCTACTTGTCTCACACGGCGTGGACCGGTGGGTGACGTCACATGACCCGTCTCCGTCCCAACACGTCTCCTGTGACTGACGCTTTGTGTCTTTGTCCCCCAGAGCCGTCTCAGATCGAGGTGCGCCTCCTGCTGGCCTACTCCTCGTCCTCCTCGTCTTCGTCCAGACCGAGCTGGAGCGACAGCGTCGACGGCGTCTCTCCGCCGGAGGTCGTGGTGGAGGGGACGATCCCCCTGAGCAGAGCCGTTAAAGTCTTCATCATGCCCAAACCTGCACGACGATAAACCGTCGTTGTTTTTCTTTCTCTTGGTCTTGAGACGACGTTTGTTTGTTGAATATTTTTGTACTAAAATAAAAAATAAACCGATACGAAGCTTCTCTGTGATTTTATTCACTTCATCAGTCACAACGAATGTTTTAAACAGTTTTACACATTTCTCTATTTTAACCTACACGTGACTGATCTTAGCCGTTAGCATCGTCAGCGTGGTCAGCAGGTGGAGTGGAAGACTCCGCCCACCTTGGCGCCTTGTCTGACCAGCTTGTTGTACTCGGCCACGGCCTTCTCCGTCTGCAGCACTCTGACGTCCACGCCTTTCTGCTTCACAAAGTCCACGGTGGTGGAGGGAACCTGAGGAGAGACGACAGGTTAACGTGTGTTAGCATCATGTCTGTGGACACCTCGTCCTCGTCATCGTCATCGTCATCGTCATCGTCCTCGTCCTCGTCATCGTCATCGTCATCGTCCTCGTCATCGTCATCGTCATCGTCATCGTCATCGTCCTCGTCTCACCTGCAGAGCTTCGCTCATCCCTCGGCCGATCACCAGCAGGTCGATACCTTTCCTCAGAACCTCGTCCAGATCGGCAGGTTGGACTCCAGGACGATGCTGAGGAGACAAACGTGTTCAGACCAGAGACACGGCCTCACTTTGTTTATGTTTGTTTATTGTTTGTGTGTTTACTGACGTCGGTGCCCGTCTCCCTCCAGTCCCAGCCCCGGCTGCCTCCAGGCCAGACCTTACAGTCTTTGTAGCTGCAGCCGTTCACCATCATGTGACCCCAGGACAGAGACGAGATCTCCGGGGACGACATGTCTGTAGGACGACACGTTACATGTTACACATCACATGTTACATGTCACATGTTACATGTCACATGTTACGTGTTACATATGACACGTTACATGTTACATTTACATGTTACATGTTACATTTCACTTGTTACATGTGACATGTTACATGTCACATGTAACGTTACATGTTACACGTCATATGTTACATGTGACGTAACAAGTCAGAGCCGTACACGTGGTCCTGAGCCTCACTGATCTGAGGTTTTAAAGTGAAGTTTGATGAAATGAGTGTGATGGTGAAAATAAAACAGCTGATTGATAAATGTTTTATCTCTGTTGCTCTTTGATCTTCACGTTTCCAGAATAAAAACATCGTCGGTGTCAAACTGTATCAGTTCATCAACAAACACAAACATTCATCGTTTAAACTAATGAACAACAGACTGACTTTAGCCGCTGAAGCTAACATGCTAACATGCTAAGTAAGTCAGGCCGACTCATCCAGTAAAACCAGTAAAACCAGTAAAACCAGTAAAACTGTTTCTATCGTCAACAACCTTTAAACATCGACTCACACGGTTCCGTGTCTGTGACGTCAGCGCAGCTGTTGTGTCACGTGACGTGAGGCGCGTTCACGACGTTAAACTGTCACGTGATTGTGATCGTCAACAGACTGAGGTTTGATATAAAATCAATACTAAATCATTTTATTGATCCTGTATTTTAATGTTTATTCATAAATATCTAGAATATAATGTTTTTATATAAACTATTTATTCATTTTCATCGTTTTTTATCCTGTCAAACACAAATGTCCCCTTGTGGGACAAATAAATGAATTACAATAAAATAAATATAAATAAATAAAATGAAATAAACAAAATGGAATAAAATAAATATAATAATTAAAGAGAATAAAAAGATTGATCTGAGTCATGATTTGATTAAAGGTGATTTAATAAAAGTTATAAAGTGTTAAATCAGTTTAAATTAAAACGTAATAAACCTTTTTATTTGTGCATTAACATCAACGTTGATCAGTTAAAATACTGTTTGTTGTTTGTAACCAAACACAGACTGGAGCTATTTTTAAACTGTTCACCAACGCTTCACTTCCACAAACAAACTCATGTTTCACTGCTGAACGTTGATCTGTTGATGTTGTAAAACTTTAAAATACGAAACGACTTGAAACTGAGAGAAACAAGCTGCAGAGACGAAGATCAACAAAGACCTGATCTGACCTGATCTGACCTGATCTGACCTGATCTGACCTGATCTGACCTGATCTGACCTGCTGCTACAACTTACCTTATCTGGTCTCCACACACACACACACACTCTAACCTCCTGACATTAAAGGGAAACAAAGTGAAGCTGTTGACCTCTAGTGGACGACAGAGACAACAACATGGAGCTTGTTGTGTCAGGATGAAACGTCACTACGGCAACCATGAAACAAATACTATGACTATTTTTTTTTTTTAAATATACTATATATATACTATACTATGACGTTTTTTCTTATGTTTTGACGACATACTATACTATGACTTTTTTTTTTTTAATTTTGACGACATACTATACTATGACGTTTTTTACGATTTTTTGACGACATACTATACTATGACGTTTTTTTTCAAAATTTTGACGACATACTATACTATGACGTTTTTTAACATTTTTTGACGACATACTATACTATGACGTTTTTTATGATTTTTGACGACATACTATACTATGACGTTTTTTTCACGTTTTTGACGACATACTATACTATGACGTTTTTTTCAAGTTTTTGACGACATACTATACTATGACGTTTTTTAACATTTTTGACGACATACTATACTATGACGTTTTTTACAGTTTTTTGACGACATACTATACTATGACGTTTTTTTTACAATTTTTTGCGACATACTATACTATAGCGCTTTTTTTGGCGTTTTGACGACATACTATACTATATGGCGTTTTTTTATGATTTTTGACGACATACTATACTATGACGCGTTTTTTTATGATTTTTGACGACATACTATACTATGAGTTTTTTACGATTTTTGACGACATACTATACTATGGCGTTTTTTTCAAAATTTTGAGCGACATACTATACTATGACGTTTTTTCGTATTTTTTGACGACATACTATACTATGACGTTTTTTAACATTTTTTGACGACAAACTATACTATGACGTTTTTTAACATTTTTGACGACATACTATACTATGACATTTTTTTTCACGTTTTTGACGACATACTATACTATGGCGCTTTTTTTACGATTTTTGACGACATACTATACTATGACGTTTTTTACGATTTTTGACGACATACTATACTATGACGTTTTTTTACAGTTTTTTGACGACATACTATACTATGACGTTTTTTTCAAAATTTTGACGACATACTATACTATGACGTTTTTTTCACGTTTTTGACGACATACTATACTTTGACGTTTCTTTCATGTTTTTGACGACATAATATACTATGACGTTTTTTACGATTTTTTGACGACATACTATACTATGACGTTTTTTACGATTTTTTGACGACATACTATACTATGACATTTTTTACGATTTTTTGACGACATACTATACTATGACATTTTTTTCACGTTTTTGATGACATACTATACTATGACGTTTTTTGACGTTTTTGACGACATACTATACTATGACGTTTTTTCACGATTTTTTGATGACATACTATACTATGACGTTTTTTTCAAAATTTTGACGACATACTATACTATGACGTTTTTCTTAAAATTTTGACGACATACTATACTATGACGTTTTTTTTTTAATTTTGACGACATACTATACTATGACGTTTTTTACGATTTTTTGACGACATACTATACTATGACGTTTTTTAACATTTTTTGACGACATACTATACTATGACGTTTTTTATGATTTTTTGACGACATACTATACTATGACGTTTTTTTCACGTTTTTGACGACATACTATACTATGACGTTTTTTACAGTTTTTTGACGACATACTATACTATGACGTTTTTTACAATTTTTTGACGACATACTATACTATGACGCGTTTTTACAGTTTTTGACGACATACTATACTATGACGTTTTTTACAATTTTTGACGACATACTATACTATGACATTTTTTCAAAATTTTGACGACATACTATACTATGACGTTTTTTGGCGTTTTTTGACGACATACTATACTATGACGTTTTTTATGATTTTTTGACGACATACTATACTATGACATTTTTTACGATTTTTGACGACATACTATACTATGAGGTTTTTTACGATTTTTGACGACATACTATACTATGGCGTTTTTTACGATTTTTGACGACATACTATACTATAGCGTTTTTTTCGTATTTTTGACGACATACTATACTATACGTTTTTTTAACATTTTTGATCGACATACTATACTATGGCGTTTTTTAACATTTTTGGCGACATACTATACTATGGCGTTTTTTACGATTTTTGACGACATACTATACTATGCGCTTTTTTATGATTTTTTGACGACATACTATACTATGGCGTTTTTACGATTTTTGACGACATACTATACTATGGCGTTTTTTACGATTTTTGGCTACATACTATTTTATACTATATGTTTTTTACGATTTTTTGACGACATACTATACTATGGCGTTTTTTCACGATTTTTTGACGACATACTATACTATGACGTTTTTTTACGATTTTTGACGACATACTATACTATATGGCGCTTTTTTCACGATTTTTGACGACATACTATACTATGACGCTTTTTTTACGATTTTTGACGACATACTATACTATGACATTTTTTTTACGATTTTTGGCGACATACTATACTATGACGTTTTTTACGATTTTTGACGACATACTATACTATGACATTTTTTTACGTTTTTGATGACATACTATACTATGACGTTTTTCACGATTTTTGACGACATACTATACTATGGCGTTTTTTACGATTTTTGACGACATACTATACTATGGCGTTTTTTACGATTTTTTGACGACATACTATACTATGGCGCTTTTTTTAAATTTTTGACGACATACTATACTATGACGTTTTTTTCACGATTTTTGACGACATACTTTATGGCGACGATTTTTGACGACATACTATACTATGATCGCGCTTTTTTTCACGATTTTTTGACGACATACTATACTATGACGCTTTTTTTCACGATTTTTGACGACATACTATACTATGGCGTTTTTCACGATTTTTGACGACATACTATACTATGGCGTTTTTTCACGATTTTTGGCGACATACTATACTATGGCGTTTTTTTTGACGATACTTTTGGCGGCGACATACTATACTATGACGCTTTTTTCACGATTTTTGGCGACATACTATACTATGCATTTTTTTCACGATTTTTGATGACATACTATACTATGACGTTTTTTACGATTTTTTGACGACATACTATACTATGACGTTTTTTTCAAATTTTTGACGACATACTATACTATGACGTTTTTACGATTTTTTGACGACATACTATACTATGACGTTTTTTACGATTTTTTGGCGACATACTATACTATGACGTTTTTTTGACATTTTTGACGACATACTATACTATGACGTTTTTTTGACATTTTTGACGACATACTATACTATGACGACATTTTTGGCGTTTTTGATTTTTGGCGACATACTATACTATAGCGCTTTTTTTACGATTTTTGACGACATACTATACTATAGCGTTTTTGATGTTTTTTTGGCGACATACTATACTATGACGCGTTTTTTCAGTTTTTTGACGACATACTATACTATGGCGTTTTTTTTTCAAAATTTTGACGACATACTATACTATGAGCGTTTTTACGATTTTTGGCGACATACTATACTATGGCGTTTTTTTTCAATTATTGACGACATACTATACTATGACGTTTTTTCACGTTTTTTGACGACATACTATACTATGACTATACTATGCGTTTTTTATGATTTTTTTGACGACATACTATACTATGGCGCTTTTTTTCACGTTTTTGACGACATACTATACTATGACGTTTTTTACGATTTTTGGCGACATACTATACTATGACGCGTTTTTACGATTTTTTTGACGACATACTATACTATAACATTTTTTACGTATTTTTGACGACATACTATACTATGACGCGTTTTTTCAAAATTTTGACGACATACTATACTATGACGTTTTTTTTCACGATTTTTTGACGACATACTATACTATGACGTTTTTTACGATTTTTTGACGACATACTATACTATGACGTTTTTTTAACATTTTTTGACGACATACTATACTATGACGTTTTTTTCAAAATTTTGACGACATACTATACTATGACGTTTTTTATGATTTTTTGACGACATACTATACTATGACGTTTTTTCGTATTTTTTGACGACATACTATACTATGACGTTTTTTCACGTTTTTGACGACATACTATACTATGACGTTTTTTAACATTTTTTGACGACATACTATACTATGACGTTTTTTTCACGTTTTTGACGACATACTATACTATGACGTTTTTTACGATTTTTTGACGACATACTATACTATGACGTTTTTTACGATTTTTTGACGACATACTATACTATAACATTTTTTCGTATTTTTTGACGACATACTATACTATGATGTTTTTTCGTATTTTTTGACGACATACTATACTATGACGTTTTTTCACGTTTTTTGACGACATACTATACTATGGCGTTTTTTTGCGTTTTTTGACGACATACTATACTATGACGTTTTTTTACGTTTTTTGACGACATACTATACTATGAGCGTTTTTTTAACATTTTTTTGACGACAAACTATACTATGACGTTTTTCAACGTTTTTTTGACGACATACTATACTATGGCGTTTTTTTTATGATTTTTGACGACATACTATACTATGACGTTTTTTTACGTATTTTTGACGACATACTATACTATGATGTTTTTTCATGTTTTTGGCGACATACTATACTATGGCGCTTTTTAACATTTTTGACGACATACTATACTATAGCGTTTTTTACATTTTTGACGACATACTATACTATGACATTTTTTTACGTTTTTTGACTTACATACTATACTATGACGTTTTTTACGATTTTTTTGACGACATACTATACTATGACGTTTTTTACGATTTTTTGACGACATACTATACTATGACGTTTTTTTCGTATTTTTGACGACATACTATACTATGACGTTTTTTCGTTTTTTTGACGACATACTATACTATGACGTTTTTTACGATTTTTGACGACATACTATACTATGACGTTTTTTCGTATTTTTGGCGACATACTATACTATACTATGACACGATTTTTTTTATACGATTTTTGATTTTTGGCGACATACTATACTATGACGCGTTTTTCAAATTTTTGACGACATACTATACTATGGCGTTTTTTTCAATTTTTGACGACATACTATACTATGACGCTTTTTTACGATTTTTGACGACATACTATACTATGGCGTTTTTTACATTTTTGACGACATACTATACTATGACGTTTTTCAAAATTTTTGACGACATACTATACTATGGCGTTTTTATGATTTTTGGCGACATACTATACTATGACGTTTTTTTCACGTTTTTGACGACATACTATACTATGGCGACATTTTACGACATACTATGACGCGTTTTTCACGATTTTTGACGACATACTATACTATAGCGTTTTTTCACGATTTTTGACGACATACTATACTATGGCGTTTTTTACGATTTTTGACGACATACTATACTATGACGCGTTTTTACGATTTTTTGACGACATACTATACTATGACGCGTTTTTTACGATTTTTGACGACATACTATACTATAGCGTTTTTTACGATTTTTGACGACATACTATACTATGGCGTTTTTTCACGATTTTTGACGACATACTATACTATGGCGTTTTTTTATACTATGGCGTTTTTGACGACATACTATACTATGGCGTTTTTTTTTTTGACGATTTTTTGACGACATACTATACTATGGCGTTTTTTTACGATTTTTGACGACATACTATACTATGGCGTTTTTTACGATTTTTGACGACATACTATACTATGACGTTTTTTTTCACGATTTTTGACGACATACTATACTATGGCGTTTTTTAACATTTTTGACGACATACTATACTATGGCGTTTTTAACGTTTTTGACGACATACTATACTATGGCGTTTTTTACGATTTTTGGCGACATACTATACTATGGCGTTTTTTTCACGATTTTTGACGACATACTATACTATGGCGTTTTTTAACATTTTTGACGACATACTATACTATGGCGTTTTTTAACATTTTTGACGACATACTATACTATGACGTTTTTTTTTTACGACATTTTTGACGACATACTATACTATGGCGTTTTTTACGATTTTTGACGACATACTATACTATGGCGTTTTTTCACATTTTTTTGGCGACATACTATACTATGGCGTTTTTCACGATTTTTTGACGACATACTATACTATGGCGTTTTTCACGATTTTTGACGACATACTATACTATGAGCGTTTTTTAACGATTTTTGGCGACATACTATACTATGACGTTTTTTTCACGTATTTTTGACGACATACTATACTATGACGTTTTTTAGCGTTTTTTGACGACATACTATACTATGGCGTTTTTTACGTTTTTTTTGACGACATACTATACTATGGCGCTTTTTTCAACATTTTTGACGACATACTATACTATGGCGCTTTTTTTCAACATTTTTTGGCGACATACTATACTATGACGCTTTTTTTACGATTTTTTGACGACATACTATACTATGGCGTTTTTTAACATTTTTGACGACATACTATACTATGGCGTTTTTTCACGATTTTTGGCGACATACTATACTATACGCATTTTTTTGGCGTTTTTTGACGACATACTATACTATGGCGTTTTTTTCAAATTTTTGGCGACATACTATACTATGGCGTTTTTTAACGATTTTTTGACGACATACATACTATACTATGACGTTTTTTTACACGTTTTTGACGACATACTATACTATGGCGTTTTTTAACATTTTTTGGCGACATACTATACTATGGCGTTTTTTTCACATTTTTGACGACATACTATACTATAGCGCTTTTTTTTCACGTTTTTTTGACGACATACTATACTATGGCGTTTTTTCACGTTTTTTGACGACATACTATACTATGACGTTTTTTTCAATTTTTTGACGACATACTATACTATGGCGTTTTTTTTTTTTCACGATTTTTTGGCGACATACTATACTATGCGCGTTTTTTTCACGATTTTTGACGACATACTATACTATGGCGTTTTTTAATTTTTGACGACATACTATACTATGGCGTTTTTTACGATTTTTTGGCGACATACTATACTATGGCGACATTTTTTCACGTTTTTGGCGACATACTATACTATGGCGTTTTTTACGATTTTTTGACGACATACTATACTATGACGTTTTTGACATACTATACTATATGGCGTTTTTCGCGTTTTTTGACGACATACTATACTATGGCGTTTTTTTTTTGACGATTTTTTGACGACATACTATACTATGGCGTTTTTTTCACGTTTTTTTGACGACATACTATACTATGGCGTTTTTTCACGATTTTTGGCGACATACTATACTATGACGCGTTTTTTTGATTTTTTGACGACATACTATACTATGACGTTTTTTTTCGACGTTTTTGACGACATACTATACTATGGCGCTTTTTTTCACGATTTTTGGCGACATACTATACTATGGCGTTTTTTCACGTTTTTGGCGACATACTATACTATGGCGTTTTTTTCACGTTTTTGACGACATACTATACTATGGCGTTTTTACGATTTTGACGACATACTTTTTTGGCGTTTTTTCACGATTTTTTGACATACTATACTATGACGCGTTTTTTTCGTTTTTGACGACATACTATACTATGGCGTTTTTTCACGTTTTTGACGACATACTATACTATGGCGTTTTTTTCAAATTTTTGACGACATACTATACTATGACGCGTTTTTTACGATTTTTTGGCGACATACTATACTATAGTGATTTTTTCACGTTTTTGACAGCGACATACTATACTATGACGTTTTTTCACGATTTTTTGACGACATACTATACTATGGCGTTTTTTCACGATTTTTTGACGACATACTATACTATGGCGTTTTTTCATATTTTTTGACGACATACTATACTATGACGTTTTTTCACGTTTTTGACGACATACTATACTATAGCGTTTTTTCTGATTTTTGACGACATACTATACTATGAGCGTTTTTTCATTTTTCACGCGTTTTTGACGCGACATACTATACTATGGCGTTTTTTTCGAATTTTTGACGACATACTATACTATGGCTTTTTTTTCGATTTTTTGACGACATACTATACTATGACGTTTTTTTGACGACATACTATACTATGACGTTTTTTTGGCGACATACTATACTATGGCGTTTTTTTCGATTTTTTGACGACATACTATACTATGACGTTTTTTTCACGTTTTTTGACGAGATACTATACTATGTCGTTTTTTCAGTTTTTTTTGACGACATACTATACTATGGCGTTTTTTACGATTTTTGGCGACATACTATACTATGACGCGTTTTTACGATTTTTTGGCGACATACTATACTATGGCGTTTTTTCACGAATTTTTGACGACATACTATACTATACTATTTTTTTTCACATACTTTTTGACGACATACTTTACTATGGTGTTTTTTTCGCGTTTTTTGACGACATACTATACTATGACGTTTTTTCGTGTTTTTTGACGACATACTATACTATGGCGTTTTTTTCGATTTTTGACGACATACTATACTATGACGTTTTTTTCACGATTTTTGACGACATACTATACTATGACGTTTTTTCGTGTTTTTTGACGACATACTATACTATGGCGTTTTTTTTCACGTTTTTTTGACGACATACTATACTATGACGTTTTTTCGCGTTTTTTTTGACGACATACTATACTATGGCGTTTTTTCGTTTTTTGACGACATACTATACTATGACGTTTTTTTACGATTTTTGACGACATACTATACTATGGCGTTTTTCACGATTTTTTGGCGACATACTATACTATGGCGTTTTTTCACGTTTTGGCGACATACTATACTATGACGTTTTTTCACGATTTTTTGACGACATACTATACTATGGCGTTTTTTCGCGATTTTTGACGACATACTATACTATGACGTTTTTTCGTTTTTTGACGACATACTATACTATGGCGTTTTTTTCGCGTTTTTTGACGACATACTATACTATGGCGTTTTTTTACGATTTTTGGCGACATACTATACTATGGCGTTTTTTTCAATTTTTTGGCGACATACTATACTATGAGCGTTTTTTTTTTTGACGACATACTATACTATAGCGTTTTTTCACGATTTTTTGACGACATACTATACTATGGCGTTTTTCACGCTTTTTTGACGACATACTATACTATGGCGTTTTTTCACGTTTTTGACGACATACTATACTATGACGCGTTTTTTCACGATTTTTGACGACATACTATACTATGGCGTTTTTTCACGATTTTTGGCGACATACTATACTATGGCGTTTTTCACGATTTTTGACGACATACTATACTACTAGCGTTTTTTCACGATTTTTTGACGACATACTATACTATGGCGTTTTTACGATTTTTTGACGACATACTATACTATAGCGTTTTTTCACGATTTTTTGGCGACATACTATACTATGGCGTTTTTTCACGTTTTTTGGCGACATACTATACTATAGCGTTTTTTTTCACGATTTTTGGCGACATACTATACTATGGCGTTTTTTCACATTTTTTGACGACATACTATACTATGGCGTTTTTTTCACGATTTTTGGCGACATACTATACTATGGCGTTTTTTCACGATTTTTGACGACATACTATACTATAGCGTTTTTTACGATTTTTGGCGACATACTATACTATGGCGTTTTTTCACGATTTTTGACGACATACTATACTATGGCGTTTTTTCACGATTTTTGACGACATACTATACTATGGCGTTTTTTCTTTTTTGACGACATACTTTACTATGGCGTTTTTTACATTTTTTTTGACGACATACTATACTATGGCGTTTTTTCCGTTTTGGCGACATACTATACTATGGCGCTTTTTTTCAAATTTTTTTGACGACATACTATACTATGGCGTTTTTTCATTTTTGACGACATACTATACTATGGCGTTTTTTTCACGTTTTTGATGACATACTATACTATGGCGTTTTTTTCATTTTTTGGCGACATACTATACTATGGCGTTTTTTTTTTTTGATTTTTGACGACATACTATACTATGGCGTTTTTTCACATTTTTGGCGACATACTATACTATGCGTTTTTTACATGTTTTTGGCGACATACTATACTATGGCGTTTTTTCACGTTTTTGGCGACATACTATACTATGGCGTTTTTTTACGATTTTTGACGACATACTATACTATGACGTTTTTTCACGATTTTTGACGACATACTATACTATGGCGTTTTTTTTTTACTATACTATAGCGTTTTTTGACGACATACTATACTATGGCGTTTTTTCACGATTTTTGACGACATACTATACTATGACGTTTTTTTCACGTTTTTGACGACATACTATACTATGACGTTTTTTACGATTTTTGACGACATACTATACTATGACGTTTTTTAACATTTTTTGACGACATACTATACTATGAGCGCTTTTTTTTACGATTTTTGACGACATACTATACTACCAGCGTTTTTCACGATTTTGGCGACATACTATACTATGGCGTTTTTTACGATTTTTGACGACATACTATACTATGACGCGTTTTTCACGATTTTTTTGACGACATACTATACTATGGCGTTTTTTCGCATTTTTTTGACGACATACTATACTATGGCGTTTTTTCACGATTTTTGACGACATACTATACTATGGCGTTTTTTTTCACGTTTTTGGCGACATACTATACTATGGCGTTTTTCACGATTTTTTTTGACGACATACTATACTATGACGTTTTTTCAAATTTTTGACGACATACTATACTATGGCGTTTTTTTACGATTTTTGACGACATACTATACTATATGGCGTTTTTTACGATTTTGGCGACATACTATACTATGGCGTTTTTTTCGATTTTGGCGACATACTATACTATGACGTTTTTTTCATTTTTTTGACGACATACTATACTATGGCGTTTTTTCGCGTTTTTTGACGACATACTATACTATAGCGTTTTTTACGATTTTTGGCGACATACTATACTATGGCGTTTTTTCACACAGTTTTTGGCGACATACTATACTATGGCGTTTTTTCATTTTTTGACGACATACTATACTATGGCGTTTTTTCAAAATTTTTGGCGACATACTATACTATAGCGACGTTTTTTTACGATTTTTGGCGACATACTATACTATGGCGTTTTTTTACTATACTATGGCGTTTTTTTTGATTTTGACGATACTATACTATGGCGTTTTTTCACGATTTTTGACGACATACTATACTATGGCGTTTTTTCATTTTTTTGACGACATACTATACTATGGCGTTTTTTCACGATTTTTGACGACATACTATACTATGGCGTTTTTTTTTCAAAATTTTTTGGCGACATACTATACTATGGCGTTTTTTCAACGTTTTGACGACATACTATACTATGGCGTTTTTTTCACGTTTTTTTGACGACATACTATACTATGGCGCTTTTTTTGACGATTTTTGACGACATACTATACTATGGCGTTTTTTCACGATTTTTGGCGACATACTATACTATGACGTTTTTTAACGATTTTGACGACATACTATACTATACGTTTTTGGCGTTTTTGATTTTACTATGACGACATACTTTTTTTTTTGACGACATACTATACTATGACGTTTTTTTCACGTTTTTTGACGACATACTATACTATGACGTTTTTTTTCACGATTTTTTGACGACATACTATACTATGACGTTTTTTTCACGTTTTTTTGACGACATACTATACTATGACGTTTTTTACGATTTTTGACGACATACTATACTATACTATGACGACATACTTTTTCACGTTTTTTGATTGACGACATACTATACTATGGCGTTTTTTGGCGATTTTTGACGACATACTATACTATGACGCGTTTTTTCACGATTTTTGACGACATACTATACTATGGCGTTTTTTCGCGTTTTTTGACGACATACTATATACTATGGCGTTTTTTTCGATTTTTTTGACGACATACTATACTATGGCGTTTTTTCAAGTTTTTTGACGACATACTATACTATGACGTTTTTTTGGCGTTTTTTGACGACATACTATACTATAGCGTTTTTTTTCACGTTTTTGATGACATACTATACTATGACGTTTTTTGCGATTTTTGACGACATACTATACTATGGCGTTTTTTTACGTTTTTTTGACGACATACTATACTATAGCGTTTTTTTGAAAATTTTTGACGACATACTATACTATGACGTTTTTTTTACGATTTTTTGACGACATACTATACTATGGCGTTTTTTCACGTTTTTTGACGACATACTATACTATGGCGTTTTTTTCACGTTTTTTGACGACATACTATACTATGACGTTTTTTACGTTTTTTGACGACATACTATACTATGACGTTTTTTACGATTTTTGACGACATACTATACTATGACGTTTTTTTTTTTCACATTTTTTGACGACATACTATACTATGACGTTTTTTCACGTTTTTGACGACATACTATACTATGGCGTTTTTTCACAATTTTTTGACGACATACTATACTATGGCGTTTTTTCGTTTTTTGACGACATACTATACTATGGCGTTTTTTCACATTTTTGACGACATACTATACTATGGCGTTTTTTTACGTTTTTGGCGACATACTATACTATGGCGTTTTTTCAATTTTTGACGACATACTATACTATGACGTTTTTTTTTTGACGACATACTATACTATGACGACATTTTTGACGACATACTATACTATGACGTTTTTTCACGATTTTTGGCGACATACTATACTATGACGTTTTTTTCACGATTTTGACGACATACTATACTATGGCGTTTTTTTCGATTTTTGACGACATACTATACTATGACGCGTTTTTTCACGTTTTTGGCGACATACTATACTATGAGCGTTTTTTCACGATTTTTTGACGACATACTATACTATGGCGTTTTTTCACGTTTTTTGACGACATACTATCCTATGACATTTTTTCGCGTTTTTTCGCGTTTTTTGACGACATACTATACTATGGCGTTTTTTTCAAATTTTTGACGACATACTATACTATGGCGTTTTTTCACGTTTTTTGACGACATACTATACTATGGCATTTTTTCACGTTTTTTGACGACATACTATACTATGGCGTTTTTTCAATTTTTTGACGACATACTATACTATGACGTTTTATACTATGGCGTTACTATTTTCGCGATTTTTTGACGACATACTATACTATGACGCGTTTTTTCACGATTTTTGACGACATACTATACTATGGCGTTTTTTTTTCACGATTTTTGGCGACATACTATACTATGACGTTTTTTCACGATTTTTGACGACATACTATACTATGGCGTTTTTTACGATTTTTTGGCGACATACTATACTATGACGCGTTTTTTACACGATTTTTTTGACGACATACTATACTATGGCGTTTTTTTACGATTTTTGACGACATACTATACTATGGCGTTTTTCACGATTTTTTGACGACATACTTACTATGAGCGTTTTTTTGATTTTGACGACATACTATACTATGAGCGTTTTTTACGATTTTTGACGACATACTATACTATGGCGTTTTTTTCACATTTTTGACGACATACTATACTATGGCGTTTTTTTCATTTTTTTTGACGACATACTATACTATGGCGCTTTTTTTTACGCGTTTTTGACGACATACTATACTATGGCGCTTTTTTTCACGATTTTTTGACGACATACTATACTATGACGTTTTTTTTTACGTTTTTTGACGACATACTATACTATATGGCGTTTTTCAAACGTTTTTGACGACATACTATACTATGACGTTTTTTACGATTTTTGACGACATACTATACTATAGCGTTTTTTCACGATTTTTGACGACATACTATACTATGACGTTTTTTTCACGATTTTTGACGACATACTATACTATGACGTTTTTTACATATTTTGACGTTTTCGACATACTATACTATGACGTTTTTTCACGTTTTTTGACGACATACTATACTATGGCGTTTTTTACGATTTTTTGACGACATACTATACTATGACGTTTTTTTCACGATTTTTTGACGACATACTATACTATGGCGTTTTTTCACGATTTTTGGCGACATACATACTATACTATGGCGTTTTTTTCACGATTTTTGACGACATACTATACTATGGCGTTTTTTTTACGATTTTTGACGACATACTATACTATGGCGCTTTTTTCACGATTTTTTGGCGACATACTATACTATGGCGTTTTTTCACGTTTTTGACGACATACTATACTATGGCGCTTTTTTTCGATTTTTGACGACATACTATACTATGACGTTTTTTTGACGACATACGATGGCGTTTTTTTTTTGACGACATACTATACTATGACGCGTTTTTTACGATTTTTGACGACATACTATACTATGGCGTTTTTTCACGTTTTTTTTTGACATACATACTATACTATGGCGTTTTTTTCGATTTTTTGGCGACATACTATACTATGGCGCTTTTTTCACGATTTTTGGCGACATACTATACTATGGCGTTTTTTACGATTTTTGACGACATACTATACTATGGCGTTTTTTCACATTTTTTGGCGACATACTATACTATATGGCGTTTTTTCACGTTTTTTTGACATACATACTATACTATGACGCTTTTTTTCACGATTTTTGACGACATACTATACTATGGCGTTTTTTTTCACGTTTTTGACGACATACTATACTATGACGCTTTTTTTCATTTTTTGGCGACATACTATACTATGGCGTTTTTTCACGTTTTTGGCGACATACTATACTATGACGTTTTTTTACACGTTTTTTGACGACATACTATACTATGGCGTTTTTTCACGATTTTTGACGACATACTATACTATGGCGTTTTTTCGCGATTTTGACGACATACTATACTATGGCGTTTTTTTACGATTTTTTGACGACATACGTTTTACGCGTTTATGGCGACATTTTATACTATGACGCTTTTTTCACGATTTTTGACGACATACTATACTATGGCGTTTTTTTCACGATTTATTTTTGACGACATACTATACTATGGCGTTTTTCAATTTTTTGACGACATACTATACTATGGCGCTTTTTTACGATTTTTTGGCGACATACTATACTATGACGCGTTTTTTTCACGTTTTTTTTTGGCGACATACTATACTATGCGTTTTTTCAAATTTTTGACGACATACTATACTATGGCGTTTTTCGATTTTTGACGACATACTATACTATGACGCGTTTTTTCACATTTTTGACGACATACTATACTATGGCGTTTTTTTCACATTTTTTTGGCGACATACTATACTATGACGCTTTTTTTTAACATTTTTGACGACATACTATACTATGACGTTTTTTACGATTTTTTGACGACATACTATACTATGACGTTTTTTCAATGTTTTTGACGACATACTATACTATGGCGTTTTTTACGATTTTTGACGACATACTATACTATGGCGTTTTTTTCACGTTTTTTGGCGACATACTATACTATGACGTTTTTACGATTTTTGACGACATACTATACTATGGCTTTTTTTTTTCGCGTTTTTGACGACATACTATACTATGACGTTTTTTTGGCGTTTTTGACGACATACTATACTATGACGTTTTTTTCACGTTTTTGACGACATACTATACTATGACGTTTTTTACGATTTTTTGATGACATACTATACTATGACGTTTTTTTACGATTTTTGACGACATACTATACTATGATTGTTTTTTTCATGGTTTTTGACGACATACTATACTATGACGCTTTTTAACATTTTTGACGACATACTATACTATGGCGTTTTTTTTCAAATTTTTGACGACATACTATACTATATATGCGTTTTTTAACGATTTTTGACGACATACTATACTATGGCGTTTTTTTCAGTTTTTGACTACATACTATACTATGACGCTTTTTTAACATTTTTGGCGACATACTATACTATGACGTTTTTTCACGTTTTTGACGACATACTATACTATGACGCGTTTTTTAACGATTTTTGACGACATACTATACTATGACGCTTTTTTTACGATTTTTGACGACATACTATACTATGACGTTTTTATGATTTTTGACGACATACTATACTATGACGTTTTTTCACGATTTTTGACGACATACTATACTATGACGTTTTTTACGATTTTTTGACGACATACTATACTATGACATTTTTTTCACGTTTTTGATGACATACTATACTATGACGTTTTTTTCACGTTTTTGACGACATACTATACTATGACGTTTTTTTCACGTTTTTGATGACATACTATACTATGACGTTTTTTGACGTTTTTGACGACATACTATACTATGACGTTTTTTTCACGTTTTTGATGACATACTATACTATGACGTTTTTTGACGTTTTTGATGACATACTATACTATGACGTTTTTTACGATTTTTTGACGACATACTATACTATGACGTTTTTTACGATTTTTGACGTTTTTTTATTTTTTACTATACTATGACGTTTTTTTTATGATTTTTGACGACATACTATACTATGACATTTTTTTCACGTTTTTGATGACATACTATACTATGACGTTTTTTATGATTTTTTGACGACATACTATACTATGACGTTTTTTTCACGTTTTTGATGACATACTATACTATGACGTTTTTTGACGTTTTTGACGACATACTATACTATGACATTTTTTACGATTTTTTGACGACATACTATAGTATGTTTTTTTCAAAATTTTGACGACATACTATACTATGACATTTTTTACGATTTTTTGACGACATACTATAGTATGTTTTTTTCAAAATTTTGACGACATACTATACTATGACGTTTTTTTCATGATTTTGACGACATACTATACTATGACGTTTTTTTCACGTTTTTGACGACATACTATACTATGACGTTTTTTAGGATTTTTTGACGACATACTATACTATGACGTTTTTTTCACGTTTTTGACGACATACTATACTATGACATTTTTTTCAAAATTTTGACGACATACTATACTATGGCGTTTTTTTACGATTTTTTGACGACATACTATACTATGGCGCTTTTTTTTTCAAAATTTTGGCGACATACTATACTATGACGCTTTTTTTCACGTTTTGACGACATACTATACTATGACGATTTTTTTTACGATTTTTTGACGACATACTATACTATGGCGTTTTTTACGATTTTTGGCGACATACTATACTATGACGCTTTTTTTTCAAAATTTTGACGACATACTATACTATGGCGCTTTTTTTCACGTTTTTTGACGACATACTATACTATGGCGCTTTTTTACGATTTTTGACGACATACTATACTATGGCGTTTTTTACGATTTTTGACGACATACTATACTATAGCGTTTTTTACGATTTTTGACGACATACTATACTATGAGCGTTTTTTTCGTATTTTTGACGACATACTATACTATGACATTTTTTTCACGTTTTTGATGACATACTATACTATGACGTTTTTTTCACGTTTTTGACGACATACTATACTATGACGTTTTTTACGATTTTTTGACGACATACTATACTATGACGTTTTTTATGATTTTTGACGACATACTATACTATGACGTTTTTTTTACAGTTTTTTTGACGACATACTATACTATGGCGTTTTTTCAAAATTTTGACGACATACTATAATATGACGTTTTTTACGATTTTTGACGACATACTATACTATGACGTTTTTTACGATTTTTTGACGACATACTATACTATAACATTTTTTCGTATTTTTTGACGACATACTATACTATGACGTTTTTTTCAAAATTTTGACGACATACTATACTATGACGTTTTTTTCACGTTTTTGACGACATACTATACTATGATGTTTTTTGACTTTTTTTGACGACATACTATACTATGACGTTTTTTGACTTTTTTTGACGACATACTATACTATGACGTTTTTTTCAAAATTTTGACGACATACTATACTATGACGTTTTTTCATTTTTCTTCCTGTGACACGTTTGGTGTGAAAAGTGAACAAGGTGCAAAATAAATATGATGCAAAAGAAGAAGTGAAAACAAACCTTTTATTCACTTTCTCCCTGAGATCAACAAAGTATTTCTAATTCTACAAATGTGAAACTCAAACTCAACACCTTTAACTGTAAAATCAATATTAGGACTAAGTAAATTAACAATCTAAACAGTCGCTTGCTCAGTCCTTCTGATAGAGTTCATAGAGCACCTTGCAGATCTTCCACATCACCTCAGATCTCCCGTCCTCAGGAATCTTCATCAACATGTTGGCTACAGTTCCTGTAATATTCATCTGTCTCCATCATCTTCCTGTGCAACTCTAGCCTGAGTTCTTCCAGCTGGACCAGGCGTCTGTAGAAGGCATTAACCTCCTCTTCATCCTTCCTCCACCTTTTCTTTTTATCATCCATGTGGGACAGAGGAGATGGTGTCGTCAGGAGGCTTCAGGGATGGATGAAGCTGAGAGGTTGGGTGGATGGTTGGATGAAGGACTCATGTCTGGAGCAGGTGCAGGGTTCGGGTCTGGAGGAAGTGCAGGGTTCAGGTCTGGAGGAGGGTTCGGGTCTGGAGGAGGGCTCGGGTCTGGAGGAGGGCTCGGGTCTGGAGGAGGGCTCGGGTCTGGAGGAGGGCTCGGGTCTGGAGGAGGGCTCGGGTCTGGAGGAGGGTTCGGGTCTGGAGCAGGGGGAGGTCTTCGGTCTTCAGGCAGGAGGAGAATCTATTGTTCGTGACAAGGACAGAACAGATAGTTGGTTCAACAACTTGTGAACTTTAACAGTTGATGTATGTTTTAGTCTCGATGATGAAATGATTCGTAACAAGTGAAACTTTGTTTTCATCAGTGTGAAATCATCGTAGAGTTTCAGATACGTGTGTTATCGATATGTTATCGATATAAGAACAGTCTGAAGCCTCAGTAATAAATGTTGCAGTTGGTTACATTTCATCTACGATCATTCAACAACAATATTCTGTTTATAACATTGACTCGTTCACCGACAATGTAACAGATGATACAGACCAAGTTTATATAAATGATATAATCACCGTGTTGTAGTTGGACGACGTCTCTGTTTTAATTGTTGTATAAAGCGCAACAGCTTCTTGTTAAATCTTCCAGGATCAGTGTTTCACCGGTGAGTCCAACCAACTGAACCTCTCACCACCGACCTGTTGTTGTTGTTGTAGCCGACACCGGGACACCGCCGAGCTGACGGAGATAAACTCTCACTCCGAGGTTCAAACACTGGACTCACGGGTTCAGGACCGGCGACAGAAACCCGGACTAAAATCCGCTAAAACCCGGTTCAGCAAAACGAGCCAGAGCCGCTGAAACACGAACCTTTGGAAGAAAACGAGTCAAACAAACGCGGCGCCGCGGCGCTTCCTGGTCACATGGTGACGTCAGGTCCAATAGGAGATGAGAACACAAGTAGTGTCAATCACGTGATGTATACAGAGCAGTGCGCATGCGCTTGGTTGGTCTCATCCAATCAAAATCCAAACTGAAAGAAACTTAGTTTTTAAAGTGATAAAACTTTATTTTAAACTGATATAACATGTGATTTTATTTATAATGTGTCTGTATTAATACACGTCACTTGTTCTAATCAAATAATTATGCTTCTAAAAAACAACATGTTTTCTTCATTCGTTTGACTGTAGTTTGATCGTCGTGAGCCACCGTATCAGCCTGAGGACACGGAGGCTAAGCTAAGCTAAGCTAAAGGGCTGCTGACCGTGACGGTTTAGTGTCGTTATATTTATATTTACATTGATATTAATATTTATAATCAGTGAAGTCAAACGCTACTTGTCGTTTTATTTCATCTTCGTGTTTGTGTTTTAACCAGCGAACTTTGACCCCAAAGACCAGAGTTTATTAGCAGTTAGCATCAGTTAGCGTCAGTTAGCATCAGTTAGCGTCAGTTAGCGTCAGTTAGCATCAGTTAGCTGCTGCAGGCAACGCTGCGTGTGTTTGTTTGATAGTTTGGACTCAAACCGGAACAAAGTGTGATGTTGTCTGTTGTTGTGAGATCAGCGCTCAGCTCAGGTGAGTGTCAACATCTGGACGTTTGATGTTTGTTAAAGTTTGATGTTTAATGTGACAGAAACTTCTCCAGATGTTTGACTCAGTTGAAACAGTTTGGTTGAAGATGTAGGTGAAAGGTCACAGAGGAACATGAAACAAAACATTAAAACAAACGAGTCTGAATCAGAAAACAAAGAAACAAGTTTTCACCGTTTTCACCTGAAACGGTTTTTATCTTCGAGGCAACGTTTCAGTTTATTAAAATAAAAACGTTTCAGTTTATTAAAATAAACAACGTTTCAGTTTATTAAAATAAACAATGTTTTAATTTATTAAAATAAAAACAATGTTTCAGTTTATTAAAATAAACGTTTCAATTTATTAAAAGAAACAATGTTTCAGTTTATTGAAAGAAACAATGTTTTAATTTATTAAAATGAAAACAATGTTTCAGTTTATTAAAATAAAAACGTTTCAGTTTATTAAAATAAACAACGTTTCAGTTTATTAAAATAAAAACGTTTCAGTTTATTAAAATAAACAATGTTTCAGTTTATTAAAATAAACAACGTTTCAGTTTATTAAAATAAACAACGTTTCAGTTTATTGAAATAAACAACGTTTCAGTTTATTAAAATAAACAACGTTTCAGTTTATTAAAATAAACAATGTTTCAGTTTATTAAAATAAACAACGTTTCAGTTTATTAAAATAAACAACGTTTCAGTTAATTGAAAGAAACAATGTTTCAGTTTATTAAAATAAACAACGTTTCAGTTTATTAAAATAAACAACGTTTCAGTTTATTGAAAGAAACAATGTTTTAATTTATTAAAATAAAAACAATGTTTCAGTTTATTAAAATAAACGTTTCAATTTATTAAAAGAAACAATGTTTCAGTTTATTAAAATAAACAACGTTTCAGTTTATTGAAAGAAACAATGTTTCAGTTTGTTTGATGTGAGGATCCAGTGATTTTATTTGTAACTCAGACGTTTCAAGTGGTTTAGGAACTAAACTGAACTTTAAATCAGTTTTTATTTTTATAGAAAAAAAATCAGTCGATGATAAAATAATCATCAAAAAAGAATCTGAAGTTTGATCAAATCATTTGATATTTGAGTTATTCTTGTATTTTATTATTTATTACTACAGCTCGGGGCGCGTTGTGTTCGGTCAGAATGATGTCGACGTCCGGAGGACCCACGCCTCCTTACACCACCCTGTCTGTCTCTCATCCTGCTGAGGCCGTCACACACGTGGAGCTGCATCGGCCGGAGAAACTCAACGCTATGAACAAAGCTTTCTGGAGGCAACCGCTCTTTATCTGTCAATCAGTCAATCAATCTATCAGTCTGTCTATCTGACGTCTCACCTCCAGTCTGTCACATCAAATGTTAATCATTTCTGCATTAATCTAAAGTTGTAAAGGAACCAGTGGAGTTTTCATTGAACGTTTATCTTCCTCCAGTGAGATGGTGACGTGCTTCAACCAGATCTCTGAGGATCCAGACTGTAGAGTGGTCGTTGTTTCTGGAGCTGGAAAGATCTTCACAGCAGGTTGATGATGATAATGATGTTAACGGTGGAGTCGTTCTGGAGTCACAGTCATGTTGATCCGTCTCCGTCTCCGTCTCCGTCCAGGTATCGACCTGATGGACATGGCGAGCGACGTCCTGCAGCCGCAGGGCGACGACACGGCTCGAATTTCCTGGAACCTGAGACAGAAAATCGTCAAATATCAGGAGACGTTTACCGTCATAGAGAAGGTCTGAGATCAGTCGTCACGTCTTTAACCCACCGGTCCAATCGTCGGGTGTTTCATCAGTTAAATCTCTGGTTGTTGTTTTGTTGTTTCAGTGTCCGAAGCCGGTTGTTGTAGCTGTTCACGGAGCCTGCATCGGAGGAGGTCAGAGTTTTTATTCTGCTGACGACTGTTGATCAGATGTTAATCACGGGTCACGGTTCTGTCTTGTGTCTCACGCTGTGACGTCATGAACGTCGTGTGATGTCATAACCATGGTTCTCTGCTGCAGGCGTGGACCTGATCACAGCCTGCGACATCCGTCTGTGTACTCAGGACGCCTGGTTCCAGGTGAAGGTGAGTAAAGGTTGAAACTTTAGATAGAAACAGATTTTTACTGAAGAAGAAAACGTCTCCATGTTTGTGTCTGACAGGAAGTGGACGTGGGTCTGGCCGCAGACGTCGGGACTCTGCAGAGACTTCCTAAAGTCATCGGCAGCCGCAGGTAAACACGACTTATCAGGACGAAGATGATGAAGACTCTGAATCTTCTTCTCTGATGATAAATAACAAACCGTTTGTTCTTCAGTCTGGTCAACGACTTGGCTCTGACGGCCAGGAAGATGTTCGCAGACGAAGCCAAGAGCAGCGGTCTGGTCAGGTGATCATCTTCATCATCATCTTCATCGTCCGCACGCTTGTTGAATCTACATCACTAACCGTAACGTGACATGTCGTAGTCGAGTGTTCCCAGATAAAGAGGCCATGATGTCTGGAGCGCTGGACGTGGCCGGAGACATCGCAGCTCGAAGTCCCGTCGCCGTTCAAGGAACGAAGATGAACCTGATCTACTCCAGAGACCACAGCGTCGCTGAGGGACTCGACTACATGGTGACGTCACCTCTATCAACATTAATAAAACCAGGAGAAGGAGGAGGCAGTGACGTGAGTTTGTCCCGTTTGTGTTTCAGGCCTCGTGGAACATGAGCATGCTTCAGACCGACGATGTGATGAAATCAGCTCAGGCAGCGATGGAGAAGAAAAGTCCCAAGACGGTGGCGTTTTCTAAACTGTGACGTCTCCTCTGGACGCGACGTGTGAACGTTGAAACCGCCGAGTTGATTCACGGAGACTGAGCCGACGTTTGAATCAGCTGAAGAAGCTAAAACATGAAGTGACCTCAGTTCAACAGTCAGTACGTCTGTTAACGACGTGATGAATGTTTGATTAAAACCAACTCAACCAAACACGACAGAGTCAAATAAATTAAAACTTTATTAATAAAACTCAAATTTAAACGTGTGAAAGTCTCAAACATCCAGTCAGTTCGGCTGCGTCTGTTTGGATCGAAGCTTCTGTAACGTTTTCTGTCAAAAGACGAGAAAGAAACAAAGTTGATGTTTGTTCTTTAATTGTGACACGATCGTTCATGTGATTATTGTTGTTACTGTTGTTGTCATGACGACCTGAGGCTTTACCTGGTGAAACTCTTTGGCCTTCAGTCGGTTCTTCGCGTACGTCTCTTGTCTGTTTCTGATCATTGTCTGATGTTTCACCTCCTCCAGCTGCTCGTACAGTCTGTTGACAGCAGGAACAACAACAACATCAACAACAACCTCGACAACAACAACGACGACAACGACAGTCTCAGTACCTCTGAGTTCTCTGGTGCATCTCACAAACATCCAGTTTCCTTTGTTCTGTCGTGTAAATCTTCATTCTGACGTTCGCTGTTGATCAAACTTTTTAGATCAATTACTGATTCATTATTATATTAATTAAAACTTACATATATTAATTAATTAAAAAATTAAAACTAAACCTTCACCTGCAGCAGCGACATGTGGTTTCCTCTGTTTGACTCCAGGTTTCTGTTTTAATTTATTCTCAGTTTGATCGTCAGTTTTAACCTTCGTCTCAGTGGTTTCGTCTCGTCGAGTCTCAGTAACAGTCGATTTATTCTTGATGTTCTGGACTCGATGCTGCGATCGGAGGATCAGGTCTCTGTGTTTCTGTCGGTTCACGTCAGCGACGCCGCTGGGAACCTCCAGGAACGTCGCTGGACACAGAGAAGAAACAACCGTGATCGTGTTGATGTGAACTGAGATTCACCAACAGGCTGAGATCAGATCAGAGCAGATTTGATTTAACGTCGTGTTTCTACAGTTGATTTTACCTGAACGTGACTTTGAGTCTTCGTCTTCAGGTTCCTGCAGGAAACAAGGTGAATGTTTTCAGATCAGAAACAGCAGCTCAGTCTCATTTTAAACACATTCAAACACCGTTACCTTCGTGTCTGTGTCTTTGTGCCTCGTCTCTGTCCGGTCGTCGTCCTCGGCGACGGTCGTCTCCGCGTGGTCGTCGTCCTCGGCGACGGTCGTCTCCGCGTGGTCGTCGTCCTCGGCGACGGTCGTCTCCGCGTGGTCGTCGTCCTCGGCGACGGTCGTCTCCGCGTGGTCGTCGTCCTCGGCGACGGTCGTCTCAGTCTCTGTCAGACTCACCAGCGTGATCTCCGACTGCTCCATGATTCCTTTCTCTTCTGATTCCTGATGAGGAAGATTAGAAACACGACTCGGTGACGAGAACAATCACGATTCTCCTTGTTCAGTGAACATGACGACGACGTACCGATGCGGTCTGGTTCTTCAGCTCAGACTCCAGTTCTCTGATCAGACCTGGACCCTGTTCTGGACCCGGACCCAGCGTCAGCGTGGACAGACTCAGCTCCACCTCCGTCTTCGCCGACTCGTCCAGCTCCAGGACGGAGACGACGGACAGAGACGACCGGTGAGAAGAAGACGTCTCAGAACGAAGAAGTTCGGGTTCAGGAGGAGACGACGGTTCACTGATCAGCTGATCGTCGTGTTGGAGGAGGTCAAAGGTCACGGACACGTCCGCCGTCTCATTGTTGGTCAATTCAGCCGATAACTGATGGAACGAGTCTGAACCTGAGACGAGGAGACGACAAGATGATGAAGATGTAACATCTGATCATGTGACCGGACCAGAAGCTTTCGCTCACCTCCCGTCGCCTCCAGGTTCATCGGACTCGTCCGGTTCTGTTCTTCTGGTTCTGGACGTCGACTATGTGACGAAGCTTCAGGAGGAAGAGACGAAGAGCCGAGATCAACCAGGAAACTGTCTCCTGAAACACGAGACAGAGATGATTATTGATTATTGATCGTGGATCAGTGGATCAGCAGAGGTTCTAACTCATCCTACCCGACACTCTGCTGATCTGGTCCAGTTCTCCAACCAGCGGCCTCATCACACTCTCCTCTTCTTCACCTTCCAACCACGGCGTCGAGTCACTGACCATGTGACCGGTCATGTGACCAGCGTAGAAGTCGTGTCCTTCACTCAGCCACTGAGAACCGGACTGATGAGACAGTCCACCCATCATCCGACTCAGAGTCCGGTCCCATCGTCCTCCGTCACAGGACGGCTCCGTCAGCCGACCAATCACAGACGAGTGAGCCGCCGGCTGACCAACCAGACGCTCCATCAAGTCTCTGTGGTCGGCGGCGAGACACGACGACTGGTCGGCCAACTGACCAATCAGAGGCCGGAACGAGTCGTCGTCATCACAGATCAATGGTTAATGTTATTACATCATCATGTTTCTGTCTAAACTGTAACATGTTAGACTTTTACTAAAACAACAGGATCAGGACTCGTCTTCTACAACGATCAGATGTATTTAACTGCAGTTCATCCTCCGTCCAGTGGAGGCGCCGTGGTTCAGTGTAGAGACCAGGGGAGACCAGGAGACCACAAGTAACTATGTAATGTCCACCGGGTCCTCGGATCATAAACATGATGAACCAGAGATAAAAGATCTGGTCTGGTCTCATGTGATGTTTGTCAATGTTAAAGATGATGTTTGTTGTGGAGAGAGAACTGCACTCAACGACACACCTCCAGACCAGAGGAGACCACAAGAAACCAGTAGAGACCAGAGGAGACCACAAGAAACTAGTAGAGACCAGAGGAGACCAGTAGAGACCAGAGTAGACCAGAGGAGACCAGTGGAGACCAGAGGAGACCACAAGAAACTAGTAGAGACCAGAGGAGACCAGAGGAGACCACAAGAAACTAGTAGAGACCAGAGGAGACCAGTAGAGACCAGAGTAGACCAGAGGAGACCAGTGGAGACCAGAGGAGACCACAAGAAACTAGTAGAGACCAGTGGAGACCAGTGGAGACCAGAGGAGACCAGTGGAGACCAGTGGAGACCAGTGGAGACCAGAGGAGACCACAAGAAACTAGTAGAGACCAGAGGAGACCAGAGGAGACCACAAGAAACTAGTAGAGACCAGAGGAGACCAGAGGAGACCACAAGAAACTAGTAGAGACCAGAGGAGACCAGAGGAGACCACAAGAAACTAGTAGAGACCAGAGGAGACCAGAGGAGACCACAAGAAACTAGTAGAGACCAGAGGAGACCAGTGGAGACCAGAGGAGACCAGTGGGACACGACTCCTGTTTCTTCTCGTCGTATCAGATGACTGACGTGTTTCTTTATCTGCTTGGTTATTTCTGGATGTAGAGTTTCTTTCTGTTTTACTCAGACATTGAACTTCACTCATTCACTCGTTCATCTAATAGTTAACGTTGTTAACGTTTCTCCTCCAGGAAACGTCAGGTTTCATCAGGAACATCAGGACCAAAGGTCTCCAGGTTTAAAACTAAACATCTCAATGTGTTAAAAGTGTTGGAACGTTACTGAAGATAAACATCACAGATACAGAAACAAGTAACTGTAACTATGGAGACAACATGTTTCTCACCAGCGTCGACGTTCAGTTCAGGGTCGGTGGTGACGTAGCTGCCGCTGGAGATGGAGGAGGAGTCGGGACGTCTGTCAGGAGACTGACACACACACACTTTACTACTGGTGACGGTTTAAGACAAACACACACACAACTTCACACACTGAGCTCAGTTCAAGTGTAGAAACCGTCATGAAATGTATTTTAATCAAATACACGTCAGGTTCAGTTGTTTTACATCATCGCTTTGTTTCACACACACACAAAGACACACTCACACACACATACACACACAAAGACACACAACTTCACTCAGTCACTTTATACACACACACACACACACACACACACACACACAACTTCACTTAGTCACTTTATATATACACACACACACACACACACACACACACACACACACACACACTCTGAGCTCAGTTCAAGTGTAGAAACCTTCATGAAATGTATTTACAAATACAAGTCAGGTTTATTCATGTTACATCATCGCTCAGTTACACACAACACAAATTAACACACACACACACACACACAGACAGTGACTTTATACAGACAAAGACACACAAACACAATCACACACTAAATGCTTCTCAGGCGTAATCTCGGCTCCTTTGAGCTCAGATTTGGCTGATTTTCATCATCGATGCACAACAAGTGGATCTCAGAGATTCTGATTCATAAAGAACCAGTGAAGCAATGAAACGGTGAAAGTTAAAACATCAGTGTCGTATCTACAGTGTATCAGCTCGTTACCTGCGTGGACCTGCAGCTCGTCATCACAGGACCAGAGACGTCGTCTCCTCGTCCAGAGTCAGAGGACAGAGCAGAGACGATCCTATGGACCGACTCTGAAACATCAGTTAGACGCTGGTTCATTTATATGTTCACATCAGGACCGTGTCTGTCTCCTCCTCATGTCCACCTACCACAGTCTGGAGACACAGCAGATGGTTGTGTCTCCGTCAGCAGCCTCCGTGTCCACACATCTCCAGGACTGAACCTCAGTGACCCGGTCCGTCTCTCACTGTCAGGGGACGTCCTGTCAGGAGACGTCCTGTCAGGAGACGTCCTGTCAGAGGACAATGACATCTCTGATGCCTCTGATTCGTCCTTCATGTCCCAGTTGACAGCAGGTGAATGAAATGAAGACAGCGTCCAGTTGACACTGTCCTCCAGACCTGCAGACAGAGACACAACGTCCTCAGACTGAACCAGGATGAAAGTGATGATCATCACTTGATGATGATGATGATGAAGATGAACCGACCTGTCACCTGACTGGAGTCCACCGGCGTCTCCACCTCCTGAATCACACTGAGCTCATGTTGACTCATCATCTCCATCAGACCGAGACGGACACGAGTCACCGGAGGCTTCGCTGCTCGAGGAGGAAGAGGATGAAGAGGAGGAGGAAGGACGGAGGCTCCAGGTTCAACAGGATCACTGCTCTGAGCTGTTTAATAATAAATAAAGTTCATGTCAGTTGTTGAACATTGCTTCAGTCTGTAACTAACATCAGTCTCACCTCTGGCAGATGATGATGATGATGGTTGTTGTTGTTGTTGACTGTAGCGTCGTTCGTCCTCCGTTTCCTCCAGACGAGACAACCTTCCTCCGTTGGACTCCTCCATGACTCTGAGCAGCGACGTCAGTAACCTGAGACGAGTCTGACTCAGGTTGTTTGAGTCCAACACGTCGGTCGAAGCTTCAGGATTCGTCTGTTGGAGAAGAAACAACGTTAATCAGCAGCAGAGACGCCGACGCGTCACGATTTATGTTTCTACACTGACGTCGTC
This sequence comes from Polydactylus sextarius, assembly GCA_016801845.1. Lineage (NCBI taxonomy): Eukaryota > Metazoa > Chordata > Actinopteri > Polynemidae > Polydactylus > Polydactylus sextarius. The sequence goes on along the minus strand of CM028926.1, from coordinate 11,607,537 downwards.
ATCGTCGTCAATCAGAGTCTGCAGCGTCTCCTTCTGTCTCCTCATCTGCTCCACCTCCTCCTGACGCCTCCTCATCTGCTCCACCTCCTCCTGACGCCTCCTCACCTGCTCCACCTCCTCCTGACGCCTCCTCACCTGCTCCACCTCCTCCTGACGCCTCCTCATCTGCTCCACCTCCTCCTCACGCCTCCTCATCTGCTCCACCTCCTCCTGACGCCTCCTCATCTGCTCCACCTCCTCCTGACGCCTCCTCATCTGCTCCACCTCCTCCTGACGCCTCCTCATCTGCTCCACCTCCTCCTGACACCTCCTCACCTGCTCCACCTCCTCCTGACGTCTCCTCATCTGCAGCATCAGAGCCTCCGCCTGCTCACCGTCTCGTCTCCGTCTGTCCTCGTCCTCGTCTTGTTGTGACATCAGAGGTTCATCGTCTCTGGTCTGAACGGGGTCAGTCGTCTGGAGCTGGACGCTGGTTGGACGAGGTCTGGACGTCGGTGGACAGAGATGTTCGGTCACTCTGTCCGTGATGTTATCAGTCAACCATGAGGTCACATCCTGTCTCTGCTTCCTCAGAGTATGTGAACCTGATCTCACTTCACTCAACATCAAGCTGTGAGGAGGAAGAGGAGGAAGCTGAGGAGGCGTCAGGACGTCAGAGTCTCTGGTGGGAACCTCCACAGACGAGCGTGTGCTGTAATGAGTCGTATGAAGCTGTAGAGGTCGGTGGCTGGCGTCCGGAGGAAGAGACGAGTGTGTGTTACAATGTGTGTGTGTCTGAGCTGCAGCAGGATGAAGCTGTAGAGGAGGAACGACGTCTGGAGACAGAGACGAGCAGCTCATGTTGTAACGGAGTCGTAACGCTCGTTGATATTGCTCCAGACGCTGACGAGCCACTTCCACCGACCTCTGATGAACTCTGGCAGAAAATAAAGACCAAGGAATCAGGTTTAATCAGAAGAAGAAGAAACAAAAGAGGAGTTGTCTTCATCAAAGCTGAACAGACCTGTTCTGTTGCAGCAGCCGTTGTTGATATTCTCTGATTCTCCGGCTGTGGTCGTCTTCAGCCTCCGACTGTGAACAGAAGTTAAATGAAGACAATGTTTAAAATGACTCAGTGAAGTTCAAACTCAACACACAGTTTGTTTTAAAACCGTCACCGACCTCAGAAGGAGCAGAGGTCACTTCCTGGTCCTGGGCCGACACGTCTGATTGGGTAACGGTCACTTGCTGTGTGACAGCAGCCTTCAGACGTTCTCGTTCCTGCTGAGCTTCGATCAACATCTGCTCCAGTTGATTTCTCTGTTGCTCCAACTCCTGCAACAAACTCAACTGCTGCTGCTTCTGTCGCTCCAGATCTTCATCCTGCTCAAATAAAAACAACATCGAACATCAGTTTAGAGAGAATCTGTAGTGAGTTCGTCAGAGTGAAGCTCCTGTTTCTCTGTTGACTTAACATCAACCTGCTCGACTTCTTCACTTCAACCAGAGAAACAAACATAGACGACACACATATGAACTCTGACTGATTCAGTAACAAAGATCAGCTGCAGCACAAACTTCTGACCAATCACAGACAACATGAAGCTGTTGGAGCTGAGTTCAAGATGACAAACATAACAACATAACGAGCTCTAAGGATGCTGCAAATCGTTTCACAACATTGTAACTTAACACGTTTAATCACGAAATGTTACGTTACCACGTTAATGTGATGACGGCGACTGTTCGTCACATTAATCATCAGTTTGACATCATATAAACAAGAAACATCACAAACCCGTTTCCTTCGTTCTTCCTCAAACTCTTGGATCGTGTTGACGTCAGGATGTGTGATTTTAGTCGTCTCCGCTGATGAAACAAACAGAATAAAAACAGTCAACAGTCAACACTGATCCACTACATATGTATATATATTTTATATATATTTTAAACGCAGATGTGATGGTGCCTCTGACCTGGTTGTGATTCTACGGCTCCGGTCAGTTTGTCGTCGCAGCTCATTGATCCCGTCTCGATGCTCGTGGTCGTGTCTCTTTCTGGGATCTGATCGTTCTCAGTTGGCGAGTCTCTGCTGCGATCGACCCACTGACTCCTCTGGTTCCTGATCCGGTCCAGGAGTTTCCTCAGCGCTCGTCTGGGAGCAGGTCTGCGGGATCCGACTGGTGAAGACAAACAGCGGTGGTGGTTTAAAACCTGGTGAATCCAGACTGTTCGTATGCGACGCGTCTCTTCACCTTCAGCTGATGTTTCCTGCTCCGTGTCTGCAGCTTCTTGTCGTACGTTGGTGTTTTCTGTTTCGTCCACGGTCACGTCCAGCTGCTGGTCCCGGTCCAGCTCCTGGTCCTGGCTGCTGGTGGACGCAGCAGGAAGAGGCTCAGGAAGCAGCTGCACCACCAGGTCTCCTTTAACCCCTGACACACACACACAGCTTTAATAAAGGCAGTGAGAGCTGAGGAACAAGTTATAAAAACTTCAACTGTCCTTACTCCTCTCTCCTGTGTACATGTCCTCGAAGGCAAACTCCATCTCCCTCTGGACGTCTTCACTCATCTCCTGTCTCTTGTAAAGAGGCTGGAAGATCTGAGGAGGCATCTGACAGACCTGCTGTCGCCTCCTCAGCAGGTCTCTCTGCTGCATGTGCTGCAGCTCGACGAGAAGACGATCACGGTCCTGACGGAGGAAACGGATCAGATCAGGTCCAGGAATGTTTAACCAGATCGACTCTCTTCATCCTACTAAGATGTGTAGTTCTATTTTGACGTCATGTGATAAATCATCATCAGTTGAACCTGCAGCAGCTGTTCCCTCCTCAGAGCCTCTCTCCCTCTGAGACGAGCTTTCTCCAGCTGCTCCTGTCTCCTCCTCTTCTCCACCGTCTCTACCTCCTGTCGCCTCCTCGCCTCCTGCTCCGCCTCCTCTCTGGCGTTTAACTGTGGTCACGCGATCACAAACAGACACAAGAGGTGTGATGAGGAGAATCAAACCCTGAGGTAAACATATTATTATTAACAGTAGCAGCAGTTAACCTGCTGAGCGTCCAGCTCTCTGTCCACGGCGCTGTCAGACATGTGGTAATGTGTGGTGGCGAAGGCGCTGACGTCAGATTTCTTAACAACGTGAGGTTTTTTAGAGTCGATGTTCTGTTGAAACAGGGAGAGAGTTACTGTGTCTGATCTGCTCCATCAGTGTAGGTGATGATGATGACAGTGTGACAGACACCTGGATGGGGTTGGGTGGAGGTGGAGGAAGTCCCGCCACCTTCGCTGCTCTCTCCTTCTCCGTCTGCAGCGCCCTCTTCCTGGCGTTGATGGATCTACAGACGAACAAAGACGTTGATTCTTTCTGGTGATGATTAACTTGTTGAATATAAAACGTTGTGGCGCAGCTCACCTGCTCCGTCTCTCCTCATCTCTTAGTTTCTGAGACTTCAGCTCCTTCAGAGCTTCTCGGTATCGTTCTTCTGCTTTCACATGATTCTCCTCTTCTCTCTGAGCGACGGCCTCCAGGTCAGGCTGCTGCTTAAAACACAACGACATCATCGTCATCAGGTTCAAAGAGTTGATTCATCAACAGAAACTCAGGAGCTCATCTGTGTTTGATCTCACGTTTTCTTTAGCGCTGCGATGTCCCTGTCCGATGAGCTGCAGACTGTCCTGGTACAGTCTCTGTAGAGTCTCTAGTTTCTGTCTCTGCTGCTGCTCCCAGTTCTGTCTCAGCTGCTCGGCCAGATGATCCAACTCACGCTGACGTTTCTGCTCCACCGCCTGACGGATCTGGACGGAGATGTAGCGCTGCTGCTCCCGCACCTGAGTCACCGCGGCGACGTCGGACGGTTAGTTAACAGGAGAAGAAGATTTATTATCTACTTGTTTGAGTATTTATTTTTTTAACTGTTTAATTTCACTTGTAACTGAATATAAACAATCACCTGACATCATGGCAACACATTGACACATTGTAGCAGCGAGTAAGGTTATCAATAGACTGAACAGAAAAGATACTTTGTATCTGTTTTGAACAACTGATCCGTAGATTCACATAATTGTTGTGTTGTAAAATAAATGTTTCTGTTGAGAATAAATTAAACATCAGTTTAAAAACTAACTGAAATTCTGAGTCGTTGTTCAGAAGAATAATTTATACTGTTACTAATGTATCAATGTATCAGTGTATTAATGTATCAGTGTATCAGTGTATCAATGTATCAATGTATCAGTGTATCAATGTATCAGTAATGTATCAATGTATCAATGTATCAGTGTATCAATGTATCAGTGTATTAATGTATCAGTGTATTAATGTATCAATGTATCAATGTATTAATGTATCAATGTATCAATGTAATGTAACAATGTATCAATGTATCAGTGGATTAATGTATCAATGTAACAATGTATCAATGTATAAGTGTAACAATGTATCAATGTATCAATGTATCAGTGTATTAATGTAACAGTGTAACAGTAGCAGCAGCTGTTTGTAACAGGATCAATAACATTGAGCGTGTGTTTATTTTATCACCAGTGATTAATAACCAATATATATCCTATATCAGACGTTAATAATAATGACGTCACTAATCACCTGTTGTATCCGTAGTTTCCTCCGTCGGTCACTTTCTTCCTTTAACATTCGAGCTTCTTCGTTCGGACTCGGTCTGATTTTTGTCACTTTTCTCTTCATTTTGTCTCCAGACGTCGTCTAACACGTAGCTAGCAGCCGTTAGCCGTTAGCTTCGGCTACGCGACATAACGACTCAGATTAAAGAAACTTTCGAAGTTTAAAACGTGAACAAACTCAGACTAAAGAAGCAGAAACGTGAGATAAACCTGAGAGTTTGTCGTTTGTCACCCGACGCCAACAGAAACGGCACCGTTTTGTTGTCTACGTCACATCCGGCGGTTTAAACTACCCGCGGTCCGCGTCCTACAGCTAATCTGCTCCGACTGAAACAAGTTCCTACCGACAAAGTTCCTACGTCACATAAACATGTTCCACCCAGCTGTTACTGTTCTTACCCTATAAATATAAATGTCTAATATTAGTTGATTAAATAAATATTTTATAAAGATAAATATAGGGGCAAATAAAAATCTAGTTAAAGACGTGTGAGAGGAACCACCAGAGCAGCGGACCCGGGCACCGGGAGCCACGGGCCGGTGAAGTGCGCGGACTCCGGTTGTTTAGCAAAGAATGAACCGTTTGTAGCGAAGCTGGTGAATAACTCACAGCTGTGGTTGATTATCTGTTACACTCCGGTTAGACTGAACATTAACGGTAAGATTTACTCCGATAAAGCGTCGTGGTACCGAGTTTATGTTCCTGACTCCGTCCGTGGCTGCTAGCTGGGAGCTAATGCTAACTGCTAATCAGACACAATAATCATTATAAACTACAGTTAATGTGGTTTTTGTTGTTAAAGTTGATTATATTCATGTGTAGAAAGACTTAGAATATGTTTTAAAAGTTATCAGATGGGGACAAAGAGTCCTGGTTGATAATAATCTGTAGATTTAATTTATTTAAACTAATAAAGTCTCAGATTTGACCGTTTCAACAAACTAGGCAGTAGTTTAACTAGTGAAACGTAACTAGTTAACTAGTTATTGTGTTGTTGATGAACTGTAGTGATCCTAATGTTGCAGCAGGTTCAGTAAATAAATAAAAACCACTAGTGATGAAGTTTCTCTTCCTCCAGCATCATCATCGACATCATGTCTGGAGGTCCGGCGGTGAGGATCAGCATCGAGTCGTCGTGTGAGAAGCAGGTTCAGGAAGTGGCTCTGGACGGGACGGAGACGTACGTCCCTCCTCTGTCCATGTCCCAGAACCTGGCCAAGCTGGCCCAACGGATCGACTTCAGCCAGGGGTCGGACTCCGACGAGGACGGAGGAGACGCAGACGCTCGGGACAGAGAGTGGAGCAAACAGGAGGCGGAGGAGGAGGAAGGTAACGTTCAGCTTTAAAGATACATCTTTATGTCTGAGTTTTATTAGTTTAAACTGAATGAAACATCTGCTGCTTATTCACTTTAAAAAGAGCAAAAACATAACAGTTTATATTGATGAGTTAAGTTCACGTCTAGATTCACTGACGAACATTAATGATAAATAAGTTGAAACATCGTTGACATTTTCCTACAAACACTCGGTTTAACGACAGATCTTCAGCTGAATTCGAACTAAACAACTGATGTTTTATTTCCACAGGAACAGTGAAGTTCCAGCCGTCTCTGTGGCCGTGGGACTCGGTGCGTAACAACCTGCGCAGTGCGTTGACAGAGATGTGCGTCCTCCATGACGTCCTCAGTGTGGTGAAGGAGAAGAAGTACATGGCCCTCGACCCGTTAGGACCCAACCAGGACCCCGCGGCCGGGAAGGTATCGATGTAAAAACAGATAAACGTGGAGGATTTGTCTTTAAGTGTGTGTTTCTCACTGATCTCTGCTCCATCCATTTCCTTCAGACTCCTCAGGTGTTTCAGTTGATCAGTAAGAAGAAGTCGTTGGCCACGGCGGCTCAGCTGCTTCTGAAAGGAGCCGAGAAACTCACCAAGTCTGTGGCCGAGAACCAGGAGAACCGGAGACAACGAGACTTCAACTCTGAGCTGCTCAGGCTTCGCTCACAGTGGAAACTACGGAAAGTTGGAGACAAGATCCTGGGAGATCTGAGCTACCGCAGCGCAGGTGATGGCGTTTATATAGATACGTAATAACACCCCTGAAAACAAGTATAGATCAGTCATCGGCCAAATTCTGACTTAAATTCACAGAATCTGTATCAACACGAAGTTTCTCAGTCGTTTTTACACAAACACAGCCTGAACTGGTCCTGGCCTGTTCTTTTTCATGCAGGTTCTCTCTTTCCTCATCACGGGACGTTTGAAGTGATCAAGAACACCGACATCGATCTGGACAAAAAGATCCCGGAGGATTACTGCCCGCTGGACGTTCAGATCCCCAGTGACCTCGAAGGATCCGCCTACATCAAGGTGAGACGGATCGACCCTGGTCTCTCCAGTTAACGATGACTGAACCAGCTGATCTCATCGTCTGTTCACGTCCGCAGGTTTCAATCCAGAAACAAGCTCCAGACATCGGTGATCTGGGAACAGTCAACCTGTTCAGGAGGCCGTTGAAAACTAAAGCAGGTACGATTCAGTCGATCAGTGTGCGATCATTGATATTGATGAACCAGTGAACGTCTGTCTGTCTCCTCAGGGACTCAGCCGTGGCACGTGAAGCTGGAAGCGGCTCAGAACGTTCTACTTTGTAAAGAAATCTTCGCTCAGTTGTCAAGAGAAGCCGTTCAGATCAAATCCCAGATCCCTCACATCGTGGTGAAGAACCAGATCATCTCGCAGCCTTTTCCAGGTCACAGCTCACCCGATGACGTCATCGACATCATCATCATCATCTTCGTTAGATAGTTGAACTGACTGAAACGTTCTCTCCCAGGTCTGCAGCTCTCCATCTCACTGTGTCACTCCACCGGAGACAAGAAGAACCATCGGACGTCTCCAGAGAAACCGAAACCAGACGACCACCTGTACGTCCTGGAGCACAACCTGCACCAGATGATGAGAGAGGTGATGACACGAGACGAGACGCTGCTCCAACCTTTATCAGCTCTTAGTTTTTATTAATTTCACTGGAAACGTTCTCATGTCGACGTCTAAACACTGAGAACTGAACCGTCACGTTGTATTGATCAACCCCGTGTGTGTTTCAGTTCCACAAGCAGCAACTGAGCTCGGTGGTGATGCCTCATCCCTCTAGCGCCCCCTTTGGCCACAAACGTCTGCGTCTGGCGGGACCTCTGGCCTATGACAAGGCTGAGATCTCCAGCCTGCAGCAGAGTGAAGGTCTGCTGGAGAAGATCATCAAACAGGCCAAACACATCTTCCTACGCAGCAGGTCACTTTACTTTACTGTCGACTGCTCTGCTAGTCTACTAGTCTACTAGTCTACTATACTAGTCTACAAGTCTGTAAGTCCACAATCTGACAATGGAACTGAAATCCTGGAGGGACTAGTCCTGGTTCACAGAGGAAACAACATTTACCACTTGTGTCCAGCAGGTGTCTCTCTTTGTCCTGTTGAGATAATGAAGCACGTGTGAGAGGTGTTAACCAGTGTGTGTGTGTGTGTGAACAGGACGGCTCGGACCATCGACAGTCTGGCGAGTCGCATCGAGGATCCTCAGATTCAGGCTCATTGGTCGAACATCAACGACGTGTACGAGTCCAGTGTGAAGGTTCTGATCACGTCTCAGGGCTACGAGCAGATCTGCAAGTGAGTGATGAAAGTTTAATGATCGTCCTGTAACGTTGGACCCAGACGCGTCGCGACGTGATCATGAGGTCGTAACGAGCTCCGTGCTGCCTTCAGGTCCATCCAGCTGCAGCTGAACATCGGCGTGGAGCAGATCCGTGTGGTCCACAGAGACGGACGCGTCATCACGTTGTCCCACCAGGAGCAGGAGCTGCAGGACTTCCTGTTGTCTCAGGTCTCAGCTGATTCTGTCTCGGTCCTCAGACGTGTGATAGTGTGTGCGGTGGTGACCTGGTGTCCTCTGTGTCCACAGATGTCTCAGCATCAGGTCCACGCCGTGCAGCAGCTGGCTAAGGTGATGGGCTGGCACGTCCTGAGCTTCAGTAACCACGTTGGCCTCGGCCCCGTCGAGAGCATCGGCAACGCTTCGGCCGTCACCGTGGCGTCGCCCAACGGAGAGTACGCCATCTCAGGTCAGTCGACTAGAGAAACGTCCTGGACATTTATTTAATGTGGCTATGATCCAAGTGGGACCATAGGGACAAAACCTTCTTCTGATGCTTTAATGTTGTTGAGCTACGTCAGTTTGATCAGTGAATCAGACTCACACTAAGATATTTGATATAATAAGACGTGTTGAGTGTTGAGGTGGTGGCGGCGTCGAGGCCTCGCCCTGGCTCTGCTCCTGGGAGTGGAGCGTTGATTTAACTAGAAACAACACGAAGAGGACGAGTTGAAACGAGACGACGACTTGAAACACGTGGAGGATCAAGAACACCATCGATTACATCATCAGCCAGTCGCTCGCTCAGTTCACCTTCACTGCACAGCAGCTGTTTCTAAATAACAGAGATGGAAGATCCAGACTTTTCCTTTTTACAGAGAAAAAGTTAGAATAATCCTGCAGAGACGAGCGCTGTGTTTAACTCTGTTTAACTCTGTTTAACTGTGTTTAACTGTGTTTAACTCTGTTTAACTGTGTTTAACTGTGTTTAACTGTGTTTAACTGTGTTTAACTGTGTTTAACTCTGTTTAACTGTGTTTCTGTGTGTGTGTGTGTGTGTGTGTGTGTGTGTTCAGTGCGTAACGGGCCTGAGAGCGGCTGTAAAGTCCTGGTCCAGTTTTCTCGTAGTCAGACCAAAGAGCTGCCGAAGAGCGACGTGATCCAGGACGCGAAGTGGAACCAGCTCAGAGGACCGAGTAAAGAGGTGAACTGGAGCAAGATGGAGGGAAGAAACTTCGTCTACAAGATGGAGCTGCTCATGGCGGCGCTCACGCCCTGTCCTTAAATACACAACAACACAACCAGTGTGTGTGTCTGCGGACGAACTACAACACGTGACTGTTCAACGGTTTCATCAATAAAATCACAAGTTTTTCAAAAAGAAAATCAGTTTGTTTTACTTCAGTAATAAATACACTTTGTCATATTTACATCGGGTCCAGAGAATAAAAACACGTTTCATTCATTTCTCTTCTGCTTCGTTTGAAACAAACAGTCTTTGTCTCTTTGGTCTCTGGTGACGAGCGTCGTCACAGCGGCTGCAGCTCTGTCGCATCGGTTTCTGAAGAAAAGAAGAAGAATTCGAGTTGAGTCAACACAGAAACTAAAGTTAGTAAAACACACAAAGGAACAAAGAATCTCAGACCTTTGGACTCAAACACACCTACCACCTCGCTACACACCCATACGCACACACACCCACACACACCATGGAGTCTCACCGGGCATGTGTACCCTGCGTCTCCACGCCGCCACCTTCCTGTACACCTTGTTGAGCAGCCACATCCCGACCATGAGCAGCACGGCGATGCAGGCGAGCGCCAGCGCTGTGACGGACAAGTACTGAAGGTCCTCGTACAGAACCTCTGCGGGGAGGATGAACGCGGATCAGTGAGATCAAAGAAACGTCACGTTAGTCTGAGACGATCTGGACTGACCTCTGATCAGTTGACAGACTAAACTTTATTTGTTCATGAAATTTCTTTTAAAACCTTTAACACACCAGGAGCTGATTTGTTCTGTTTAATGTGAAGCTGTGGTTTTATAACTGCCGCTCAGAGGAGGACCAAGTCCTGGACCTTCAGTGCTTCAGTCAAAGTCCAGATCCTCTGGTCAAATGTTCCTCTGCTGTTTCAGCTAAAGTTGTTTTTAAAAATACTTCAGTAGTGAAAGTTCATTTCATCACCACGACACCTGAACGTCTCACATCTGAGCAGCTTGTAGAAGCTGTAGAATAATGAACGTGTTTGTTCATCAGCTGTGAATGAAGTGAATGGACACATGAGACCATATCAGACCACATCAGACCACATCAGACCACATCAGACCACATCAACACTTCTAAACTTCACGACATTACAACAGAAACAGTCACGAGTTTATAAAAATAAATATTATACAACGAACGTGACTGTGACGTCCACCCTCATCATCATCAACTCACCGTTGACTTTGAGGACGAATCCCGTGTCTTTGCTGTTTCCCGTCGCCTCGGTAACGGTGATGACGTAGAAGCCGGCGTCCGGCAGCCTGAGGTCCGACAGACCCATGGAGCCGTTGTCGTAGGGACTCACTCTGCTGCTGTAATCCTCCGTGATGTTGGTGTAGACGCCGGGACGCCACATCCCGATGGAGCGGCTCACCGCCCCCGACATGAACGTCCACTGGATGGTGGGAACCCCCTCGCACCAAACATCCACCGAGAAAAACACGTCGTCCTGCACCGAACGGGTCAGACTCCTCTGGGAGGAGCGGACGGAGATGGACGAGACTGGAGGAGACGAGACACGTTCATGAGTCGAGTCACGTTTCAACACAACAGACACACAGGTCATAGTTACAACACGTCACATACAGTGTTTATAAAGTATCTGACACCAGAGAAGTGTTGATCACATTTACAAAGAGGAAAACATCACCAGCTAACGTCCACGGACAGTGAACGAGTCCTGGACCAGCACTCAGATCCAGGTCTACCGGGCGATCCAGGTCTACCAGGCGATCCAGGTCCAACAAGCCCACGGACTCAACAAGACGTCTTTCATCATCAGACCAATATAAATGAATCATGATCAAAGCTTCACTGGTCAGAGTGTCTCTGTTCAGACCACATCAGACCACATCAGACCACATCAGACCCATCAGACCACATCAGATCACATCAGACCACATCAGACCCATCAGACCACATCAGACCACATCAGACCCATCAGACCACATCAGACCACATCAGACCAGATCAGACCACATCAGACCCATCAGACCACATCAGACCACATCAGACCCATCAGACCACATCAGACCACATCAGACCACATCAGACCACATCAGATCACATCAGACCCATCAGACCACATCAGACCACATAAGACCCATCAGACCACATCAGACCACATCAGACCACATCAGAACACATAAGATCACATCAGACCACACCAGACCACATCAGACCACATCAGAACACATCAGAACACATCAGATCACATCAGACCCATCAGACCACATCAGACCAGATTAGACCACATCAGACCACATCAGACCACATCAGACCAGATCAGACCACAGACCACATCAGACCACATCAGACCAGATCAGACCACATCAGACCACATCAGACCAGATCAGATCACATCAGACCACATCAGACCACATAAGACCAGATCAGACCACCTCAGACCACATAAGACCACATCAGACCACATCCAACCACATTCAGACCAGATCAGACCACATCCGACCACATCAGACCAGATCAGACCACATAAGACCACATCAGACCACATCAGACCACATCAGACCACATAAGACCACATCCGACCACATCAGACCAGATTAGACCAGATCAGACCACATCAGACCAGATCAGACCACATAAGACCACATCAGACCACATCCGACCACATTAGACCAGATCAGATCACATCAGACCACATCCGACCACATCAGACCAGATTAGACCAGATCAGACCAGATCAGACCCCATCAGACCACATCAGACCAGATCAGACCCCATCAGACCCCATCAGACCACATCAGACCAGATCAGACCACATCAGACCACATCAATTACGGTGGATTCATGAAGACTTCACACACACAACGTTGTTCAACCACTGACAGCTTCAGAGGTCGGAGGTGCTGCTCCTCCTCATACAGAAGAAGAACAGCAGGTTTCTACAACCTGAACATCAGAAACTAAACTGTTGACGTGAGGACAAAGTGTTGAGACCAGGACTGAGCTGGACCAGGACTTAGTTGGACCAGGACTCAGCCGGACCAGGACTCAGCTGGACCAGGACTCAGCTGGACCAGGACTCAGCTGAAGGACACGTTAGACAAAGACCTGAGCTCCTTAACGAGCTCGTTGGAGCAGAGGATCAACTCTGGACCTGGTCTACTCTGGTCTACGTCAGAACCACGGAGGACGGAGGTGAAACGTAGAGTCTGGTTGTTTAGATGCAACGACGTCGACTGATCGGACCCGGACTGACCCGGAAACCAAAGATGACGCGGTGACGTCAGGGGACAGGATGTGAACTAGCAGAGGTTTGACTGGAGGTGAAAACCTTCAGGTCAGATCAGTTCCAGTTGTGGAAACACGTTGTCACGTGGTATCAAACTCCTCAGCAGTTTAACTACCGGATCAAGGTGAAGTTAAACCGGATCAAAGCAGATCAATCAACACGATGCTTTAACAAAAGGATAAACGTTTAAAGTTCGTCTGTCGTCTCCTGAGGTGAAGGTTTTGTACGACACAGTGTGTGATCTGACTCATGATAAAGAGTTTTACTCTGAGCTGATGTTCAACCTCCACCAGGTTGATAAAGTTTCACCGAGTCACTCGACTAAATTCCTGTTTGAGTCGTAAACTTGTTGTTGTGTGAAATTAGCAGCAGTTTTGTTACAGGAATGAAACTGGTCCAACGAGCTGAGAGTAGAGCGGTGTCGGTGGAGTCGACCTCATCAAATATTTAAGTCGAGGATCTGGTTCTGCTGCTGTTTGTTCAGTGAAACTCACAGAAAGAATCACCTGAGTCACACAATGTCACTGTAGTGACGGAGGTGTCACTACAGTGACACTACAACAACACTACAACACTACAAAACTACAACACTACAAAACTACAACACTACAACGACACTACAACACTACAAAACTACAACACTACAAAACTACAACACTACACGACACTACAAAACTACAACACTACAACACTACAACACTACAAAACTACAACACTACAACGACACTACAACACTACAAAACTACAACACTACAAAACTACAACACTACAACGACACTACAACACTACAAAACTACAACACTACAAAACTACAACACTACAACACTACACTACAACAACACTACAACACTACAAAACTACAAAACTACAACACTACAACAACACTACAACACTACAAAACTACAACACTACAACACTACAACACTACAACAACACTACAACACTACAACACTACAACCACACTACAAAACTACAACACTACAACACAACAACACTACAACACAACACTACAACACTACAACACTACAAAACTACAACACTACAACACTACAAAACTACAACACTACAAAACTACAACCATACAACACTACAAAACTACAACACTACAACAACACTACAACAACACTACAACACTACAACACTACAAACAACACTACAACACTACAACACTACAACAACACTACAACACTACAACACTACAACACTACAACAACACTACAACACTACAACACTACAACTACAACACTACAAAACTACAACACTACAACACTACAACACTACAACACTACAACACTACAACAACACTACAAAACTACAACACTACAACACTACAAAACTACAACACTACAAAACTACAACCATACAAAAACACTACATCAACACTACAACACTACAACAACACTACAAAACTACAACACATACAACACTACAAAACTACAACACTACAACAACACTACAACAACACTACAACACTACAACACTACAACACTACAACACTACAACAACACTACAACAACACTACAACACACTACAACACTACAACAACACTACAACAACACTACAACACTACAACAACACTACAACAACACTACAACACTACAACAACACTACAACACTACAACAACACTACAACACTACAACACTACAACAAACACTACAACACTACAACACTACAACAACACTACAAAACTACAACAACAACACTACAACACTACAAACACTACAACAACACAACACTACAACACAACAACACTACATCAACACTACAACACTACAACAACACTACAAAACTACAACACTACAACGACACTACAACACTACAACAACAACAAAACTACAACACTACAACACTACAAAACTACAACACTACAACAACACTACAACACTACAACAACACAACAACACTACAACACTACAACAACACAACACTACAACACTACAACACTACAACAACAACACTACAACAACACAACAACACTACAACAACACAACAACACTACAACACTACAACAACACTACAACAACACTACAACACTACAACAACACAACAACACTACAACAACACAACAACACTACAACAACACTACAACACTACACAACACTACAACAACACTACAACACTACAACAACACTACAACACTACAACAACACTACAACAACACTACAACAACAACACTACAACAACACTACAACACTACAACAACACTACAACAACACTACAACAACACTACAACACTACAACAACACTACAACAACACTACAACACTACAACAACACTACAACAACACAACAACAACTACAACACTACAACACTACAACAACACTACAACAACAACAACAACACAACAACACTACAACAACTACACAACAACAACAACAACAACACTACAACACTACAACAACACAACAACACTACAACACTACAACAACACTACAACACTACAACAACACTACAACACTACAACAACACTACAACACTACAACACTACAACAACACTACAACACTACAACAACACTACAACACTACTACAACACTACAACAACACTACAACACTACAACAACACTACAACAACACTACAACACTACAACAACACTACAACAACACTACAACACTACAACAACTACAACAACACTACAACACTAACACTACAACAACACTACAACACTACAACAACACTACAACAACACTACAACAACACTACAACACTACAACAACACTACAACAACAACTACAACACTACAACAACACTACAACAACACTACAACAACACTACAACACTACAACAACACTACAACAACACTACAACACTACAACACTACAACAACACTACAACACTACAACAACACTACACTACAACAACACTACAACACTACAACAACACTACTACAACAACAACACTACAACAACACTACAACAACACTACAACAACACTACAACAACACTACAACAACACTACAACAACACTACAACACTACAACAACACTACAACACTACAACAACACTACAACAACACTACAACACTACAACAACACTACTACAACACTACAACACTACAACAACACTACAACACTACAACAACACTACAACAACAAAACTACAACACTACAACAACACTACTACAACACTACAACAACACTACAACACTACAACACTACAACAACACTACAACACTACAACAACACTACAACACTACAACAACACTACAACAACACTACAACAACAACACTACAACAACACAACAACACTACAACAACACAACAACACTACAACACTACAACAACACAACAACACAACAACAACACTACAACAACACTACAACACTACAACAACACTACAACAACACAACAACACTACAACACTACAACAACACTACAACACTACAACAACACTACAACAACACTACAACAACACTACAACACTACAACAACACTACAACAACACTACAAAACTACAACGCTACAACAACACTACAACAACACTACAACACTACAACAACACTACTACAACACTACAACACTACAACAACACTACAACAACACTACAACACTACAACAACACTACAACAACACTACAACAACACTACTACAACACTACAAAACTACAACGCTACAACAACACTACAACACTACAACAACACTACAAAACTACAACGCTACAACAACACTACAACACTACAAAACTACAACGCTACAACAACACTACAACACTACAACAACACTACAATACTACAACAACACTACTACAACACTACAAACAACAACACTACAACAACACTACAACACTACAAAAACGCTACAACAACACTACAACACTACAACAACACTACAACACTACAACAACACTACAACAACACTACAACAACACTACAATACTACAACAACACTACTACAACACTACAACAACACTACAACAACACTACAACACTACAACAACACTACAACAACACTACAACACTACAACAACACTACAACACTACAACAACACTACAACAACACTACAACAACACTACAACACTACAACAACACTACAACAACACTACAACAACACTACAACAACACTACAACACTGCAGCTCCTTGTTTCTGCCTCAACAGCTCGTGTGGACGTGCTTCGTGCTGTCAGTGAGTGATGCATGCTGGGACTCGGCTCCGTGTGTAGAGTATGTGACGGTGAAGCGGTGACGTGTTGTGGTTTCTTACCTACGTGACAGAGACACAGAGCGACGCCGACAAACACAGCGACATGATGAACGTCCCAGAGTCTGAAGAGCCTCATGAGGATCAGTCACATCCTCGTCACCGCGGCCACGTCCTCCTACGACCGTCACTGACGTCTCCTCAGCCTGCTCTCTGTGTGTGTGTGTGTGTGTGAGTGTGTGTGAGCTGCCTCCTCCCTCAGAAACACACAAACACACTCAGACTCTGTCAGAGCTGCACAAGTCAGAGCCGGTCGCCTCCACACACCGACCAGACTGGTTCAGCCGGAGATTACTGAGGCTGCTGGGAATTATGTGATCACACACACACACACAGAGTCAGAGAAACACACACACACACACACAGAGTCAGAGAAACACACACACACACACACAGAGTCAGAGAAACACACACACACAGTCAGAGTCAAACTGTAGTAAAATGAAACCAGGATCGGTTCAACGAGCCAGAGTCCAGGAGACACACCTGTAAAACGTGTCAGACAGGAAGTGTGTGTTCACACGTTTATATACACACACACACACACACACACACACACACACCTACAGAAACATTTAGTTGTTTTAATGTTTAAAGTTTAAATGTTTGATAGAAATAAAGTTGAATCTGATTGAACTAAAATCAATCAATCAATTGATTAAATAAATAAAGAATCAAACACGTCACAACAGAAACAATAGAAAAATATTTCTTTCATGTTATTTTTAGCTTTGAGCTGCTCCTTTAAATCCACATCATTTCCTAAGATAAACTAGTTTATTTGGTCTATTTATCCATTTAATTCATGTTAATAATATCTTTAATAAAACTTTAAACTCATTTATTATCAGTTACATTCTCTAGAAATATAATAATATATATTTATCTTTTGTTACATTATTTCATGTGAAGTTGTTTCACAAAAAAATCAGTGGTTTAAATAGTTTTATTAATTACTATAATTAATTGTAACAATTATCAATAAATAAATAACATAAATAAAAATGTTTTAAATTATTAATTTTATGCTCATTTTAATTAGTCGGTTCATTTAATAATTGAATTTCAATTCAATTCAATAATAAAACATTTAAACCTTTTCTACTGTGGAATCAACTGTTATTAACAAATCGTTTCATATAATATTAAACTGTTTTTAATGTAAATTTATATAACATGAATCTGTTAACGAGTTAAATCTGTAGATAAACAGACCGAACACTAGACACGCCTGTGTGTGTGTGTGTGTGTGTGTGTGTGTGTGTGTGTGTGTGTGTGTGTGTGAGAGAGAGAGAGAGAGAGAGAGACTGATTTATATTTGTTACATTTAAAATATAACATCTTACACTTCAGTATTTATATATTTATATGTGAAATGTATGTTTAATTCTTTATAAATACATTGGATGTAAGAGTGAAAGTATTAATATAATATAATATAATATAATATAATATAATATAATATAATATAATATAATATAATATAATATAATATAATATAATATAATATAATATAATATAATAAATATTTATAAATGATAAAACGGTGCAGTTGTTCCTCTTCGCCACCAGACGTCGCTGTTGTTGTTAACGACATTAAAGAGTAGAAACTGTAAAACTTCATTATATTAATAATATGTATAATATTATATTATATTATTGATTTAAATCATTTAAATATAAAAATAAAATCGATTTAATTTGTATTTAAACGGAGTTTCGTGTCTTTTGTTGTTTCCGTTTCCTATTGGACTAAAACAAACCACGTGACCCGGAAGTGTCCGGCAGCGTCGTTTACAAACACGGGTCGAGATAAAAACGGTACCGACGGTGTCTGCGAGGCGATGGACGCGGCGGCGGAGGAGGAACCGGAACCGATCCGACTCAGATCCGTTAAAAACCACCAGACCTTCACGGTCCCGCAGAGCGACCGGTTCGGGAGCTGCAGGAGCGTCCGAGAGTTCGAGAAGCTGAACCGGATCGGGGAGGGGACGTACGGGATCGTGTACCGGGCCCGGGACACCCGGTCCGGGGAGATCGTGGCTCTGAAGCGGGTCCGGATGGACAAGGAGAAGGACGGGATCCCGATCAGTTCCCTGCGGGAGATGACGCTGCTGCTGCGGCTGCGCCACCCGAACATCGTGGAGCTGGTGGAGGTGGTGGTGGGGACGCAGCTGCACAGCCTGTTCCTGGTCATGAGCTACTGCGAGCAGGACCTGGCCAGTCTGCTGGAGAACATGCAGGCTCCGTTCTCCGAGGCGCAGGTCAAGTGCATCGTGCTGCAGCTGCTGAGGGGTCTGGACTTCCTGCACCACAACTTCATCATCCACCGCGACCTGAAGGTGTCGAACCTGCTGCTGACCGACGAGGGCTGCGTCAAGATCGCGGACTTCGGCCTGGCCCGGACCTACGGGATCCCCCGCAGGCCCATGACGCCGCGGGTGGTGACGCTGTGGTACCGCAGCCCCGAGCTGCTGCTGGGGACCCGGACCCAGACCACGGCCCTGGACATGTGGGCGGTGGGCTGCATCCTGGCCGAGCTGCTGGCCCACAAGCCCCTGCTGCCCGGGACCTCGGAGATCCAGCAGATCGACCTGATCGTGCAGCTGCTGGGGACGCCCAACGACAACATCTGGCCCGGGTTCAGCCGGCTGCCTCTGATCGGTCAGTACAGCCTGAGGAAGCAGCCCTACAACAACCTGAAGAACAAGTTCACGTGGCTGTCGGACGCCGGACACCGGCTGCTCAACCTGCTCTTCATGTACGACCCCCAGCGCAGAGCGACCGCCGCCGACTGTCTGGACAGCTCCTACTTCAAGGAGAAACCTCTGCCCTGTGAGCCCGAGCTGATGCCCACGTTCCCCCACCACCGCAACCGACAGAGCAACAGGCACAGTAGACAACAACAATAAACAACAACAAACAACGATAACAAACACTGGACACAAGAGTTTACAGATGTTTGTTTACAGTTGCAGCTGTTCTGTGATCAGCTTGGATGTTGTGATGAGACCAAGTCCAAAGAAGAAGTCGAGTGTTTCTGTGACGAGACTATGGAGACGTGACGTGACGTTAACGTTGACGTGACGTTAACGTTGACGTGATGTTGGCGTGGCGTT